>JAYKAV010000289.1:832446-867804 GCA_035582835.1 Phoebastria nigripes | reverse complement strand
CGGGCCGGGCCGGGGCAGCCCCGGCCGGGCGCGCCGCGCCATGACGGAGCGGTGCAGCCTGTGGAGCGCCCTGTCGGCGGCCGCCTGCTGCTTCTACCGCGGCTCCTTCATGCAGGTCCAGGTGAGCGGGGGCGGCGGGGGGACCCGGGGCCGGCCCGGCTGCCCCGCGCTCGGCGCAGAGACCCCGCGGGTGCCGCCGGGCAGCGCCTCCGTGCGCCCGCACGCGTGGGGAAGGCGGCGGGGGTACAGTGGGAGGGAGGGCGCCGGGGGCACGGGCCGACCCCCGGCCCCGCACCCGCCGTGAGGCAGCTGCGGCCCCCGGGCTGCAGCGCTTGAGAGCGGGTGCGAGGGGGCGGCCTCCCCGGGGAGCCCCGCTGCCCCCGGCGCTGCCCCGCTCAGCACGGAGCTGGGAGGGCTGGGTGCGGGCAGCGTGCCTGCCTGCGCTCGTCAAGGAGGTAGCGAGCGTGAGATGAGCCAAGCACCAGGTCGTGGGGCAGAGCTCAGCCCCCTCTGCAGCCAGGGCCACAGAGCCAAAGCCACCRGATCCCTCCAGACCAGCACTTCTGACAGGTAGCACAAGTCTCTGAAGGGAGCCCTCACCTGCAGCAGACCTCATGAAGGGGAGCATTTAGCATCCCCCAAAAGATGGCATGTGCTGGGAGCATCACTGAGCACAGAGGAGAGGCCAAGCCCAGATGAATGCACAGCTCCTTGGCCTGGGTCTCCATATACGTGCTGCACTGCACAGGTCTGACGGGTGGGAGAAAGCTGGGATCCATCTGTCACCTGTCCTGTGGTGCTTCCAGCACTGCTGCTGTCTGGGCATGAGTCTAGGTGTCCTATTTTTGGACTCTGTCATTTGCACAGGAGGGGCACAGCGCTCGGAATTGGTTCCCTCATTTACCGAGTTAGAGAGCAAAGGTGTTTAGGATTGCAAGAGCCAAGCAGGCTCTGTCTGAAGCAAGAGCTGTAGCATACTGCAAGTTAGAAGGGAGCCAGCAGCCAAGAGAGCTGGCAGTCCTATTCAATACTCCTGCGGAGTGAGGTAGGTGCCGAGCTTTAGAGATTATGCTGGGTAGGACGGAGCCCAGAAGCAGCATTTCGAGTCTTGTCACGACTGCGGCTGATCTCAGTGCAAAGCCAGGGATTTTGATTGCTAGTGGGGGCGAAGAGGGAAAAGCAGAAGAGCTTCTCCCGGTTGTCCAAAGGCCACTGAGCAACACAGGGGGACATGCCCTAGCGCAGCGGGCCTTGGGCTGCACGTTGCAGGGGGCGATGGGGTGCTTTCACTGAGCTGCTGCCAGAACAAGGGAGAGACAGGTGAGCGTCTGGCTCTCGTGCAGGGATGTGAGAGGGGATGGAGGGCACTCCATCCCGACCCCAGAAAGAGTTAAAAGTGAACCCTTAAGTGCTCACCTGGCTCTGCCAGATCTTTCACCAYCTATTTGTGTCCAAGCGTGCCCAGCAAACACACACTGAAGTCCCCATGAATGACTGGAGCGCTTCCAGCTGACAGCCGCATCCCTGCTCACCGCCAATGGCAGTGCACCCAGCCTGGGAAGCACTGACATCATTTCTGGCCAATAGCAGCTCTGAAAAGGGATGCAGCAGCAGCCGCTGCTGCCGTCTTGGAGTGAGATAAGTAATATATAGATGGATGGAAATGTGTGTATACACATACCCCATCACTGCACTGGAGACCCACTCCCCCAGGGCAGCAGTAGCAGTGCACTCCACCACCCCACCGCGCAACCTGGGGCACTTGTCCCACCTTAGAGCACCCAGATGATCCCAGCCATCAACCCCAGCTGCACCCCACCCCTGCCAGCCAGACATAATTGCTCCAGAGCTGCCACAAAGGAGCACAAACAAGGGGAGAGGAGACCCGGTGGGTAGCCAGGATCAGTCCTACAAAGGGCTTTGAATGCTAGGACAAAGATCTTGAGTCAAGGTCTGCCTTCAGTGGGGACTAATGGAGATGTGGCATACCCAAGAGATGCCTTCAGTCACCCGTGGGGTGGACGGATGGGCTGCTGCCTTCTCAGAGGCCATTTAGATGCCCAGAGTCATTGCGAGATAGGACAGAGGAACAAATGAATTCTTTTCCATATGGATATCAAGATCAGTAGGACGGACTGGCTCACAGCAGGGTAGTGGGATTTTCTTGTTGCGGTCACACGGGGTGGACTAACCATTCTCAGGTGGTACCTGGCAGCTGGACTGGTGACCGCAGCAGTCCTGCACCAGGCAGGCATGCAGACYGGTTCTCGGGTTTGCCATGATGCTGGCTGTCTCTCAGCAGGGATGTTTGCTCTGAAATACTTCCCTGAAGTAGCCCATTGCCAGGTACAGAGGAAGCAGAGAAGACCCCTCACACGATTCTGGGGCTTTCCCCATACACCTGCTCCCAATGGCTTGTTACTCCATTTCCTCCCAGTTCTGCTTCCCAGGCCCTGCAGCAGCTCCGGCAGCCAGAGCAGGGGTGGAAAACTCCAGAAGGGGCTGGGATTTCCCTAGCGAGGGTCCCAGCACAGGGCAGGCAGCATGAGAGCAGGAGGGAGAGCAGATGCGCTCGGTGCCCCAAGGTTAGTCAGATGTTATCGGCAGAGGAGCCGGGTGGGGTGCGAGTACACCTTGCTCTCCAAGCTGACTTCATCCTCAGCTGCGACTCCTCCAGATCTGGGAGGGGAGAGCAGGAAAGCAGACTGCAAATCACTCCTGTTTCATAAGATTACCTTTGCAAGGAGAAAAAGCCAAATGCCAGCCTTTGAAGCTCTCCTTACACCAGACAGAGCAACAGCCACCATTTCACATGTACCACAGCTGTCAGCACCCTCCATCACCCCAGCTCTTGCCCTTCCACTGCCAGTTCCAGTCCTTGCCCCTCGGCTGGGACTGGAGGCACTTCCTCCCCCAAGAAAGCAGTAAGGAGAGTCAGGGAAGTGGGCAGGGATGGAGAGCCCCAGGAATTGCCTCCTCGTGAGGGCTGCCCCCGTTGCACGGCGGCACCAGAGGATTCCCCAGCCCCGGGACTGTGAAACAGCCCATCAGGGCGCTGAATGTGATGGAGGAGCTCTCCTTTCTCCAGCCAAGCCAGCTTGGCTGCTGGTTGGGATTCCTCAAGCAGAGCTTGGCATCGTCTCTGGCAGTTCCTGAGCTGGTTTGTCTGGTGCGGCCGGTTTGGAGAACCGCTCTAATCCCCATTTCTTCCCGCTCAGCTGGAAGAGGCCTTGGGGCTCTCCGTGCAAGAGGCCAGCACCACGCACTCGAGCTAGGTGCTAGCAGAAGTCAAGGCTTTTCCCCACACCCAACCTACTAGTATGCAAGACCTCACATCAGGCTGTACATCTTTTGATGTCCTCTTGGTACAGCTGAGAGTGCCAAGCGGTGCCCTTTTCAGCGCGGCCCTCAGACATCCGCTTACACGCTCCTGACAGCGCTCGGCTGGCCTGCGCCGCCTTGCCATGCCTTGCCAGCGCCCGCGCCTCGGCGCCTGGCCAGCTGGCAGCCTGCAAGCCGGCCTCCTCCGAGACACACTACCAAGTGGAGCAGAGGAGAGTCGATCGCTGCTGAAGGGCTCGGGGGCTGGAGGAAGCACGTCCCTCCACAGCACATGGGTCTTTTGGACCAAGGGCTTGTGGCRAGCCCAGCTCTCATGCGGAGAGGGGAGCAGCCAGGTGATTTCAGCAGCAACTAGTGCGTGTTGGAAGAGTGCGAGAGACTCGCAACAAGGACCGGTCCCCAGAGTCACATCACACCAAGGAAAAGGGCTCCCCATGATCAGTCTCCTACTGCCTCCCCAGCTATCGTAGCCACACAATCGCTCCAAGCAGTGGCTTTTTGGTGGCCGTGCAAATCAGAGGGGATCTCATTGCCCAGCCGAGGAGCCGAAGAGAYAGTGCCCTCCACATGGCTGAAGAAGGTGGCTCGCAGCACCCTCCACTCACAACTAGCCTCCCTCCCCTGTCTGCAAGATGCAAAACCTCCCTCGCCTCTCCCAAACCTCCTGTTCTCTCCTGCTAGCTTAGCACCTGGCTCCTGGCATGGATGCCAGCCGGCTGCTGCCCAAATCCAGGCTTGGAGACGCCAGGCACTGCTCAGCTGGGTTTGTGTTTGTTATCCTGCACATTTGCATGGGGAGGATTTGGGGGAAAACCCAGATGTACAGCGCTGAGCAGAACAGGCGCTAATCCCCGCTCCAGGGGTGGCGGGGGGAGCGCTGGCTCCAAACCGCTCCCGGCTCAGCTCTGACAGCTTTAGCCGGCACAGACAGGAGAGGCTCCCAGGGGGTCCCTCCCTGCCCCAGAGTTTGGGGTAAGCTGTGCCACAGGGAGGGTGCCACAGCCAAGGGTCGCCCACCGCTGCTCGGCCAAGCCAGGTCTGCTCGGTGGCAGCGGATGGGTTGTCATGGAAACGGCATCTGCTCAGCCTCATCCCCCCAAGAGGCAGCCGGACCTCAGCAGCATCCGCCGGCTACCATTTATTTTTAATAGGGTTCAGCAGCACTGGGTGGCTTTGTCTCCACAAGGGCCCCAGAGCAGCAGCGAGCGCTCGGCTCCCCACGACCCTCAGTCAGGAGGGGACAACCCACACATCTCCTGGTTCAGGTCCCTGTGGCTCCAGCAAGCAGGACCTTCTCATGGGGGTGGGTAAACACAGTCGCATGAGCAAGTCTGAGTTCAGTCCATAGTCTTTTCACAGGCTGCTTCCACTGTCCCAACACCTTTTGACTTAATAGGAGTTGGGAAGGGAGGAACAGGGGCAGGTCCAGGCCGGTGAGGGCAAGCCCTGGAGAGCACGGTCCATCACACAGACCCTTCACAGCCTCCTTCCACCTCCCCAGGCTGGAGCAAGGTCACCGGGACAACATCGCTGCCTGGCTTGGCTGATGAATGCAGCAATGGAGCATCTCCTCTGGGGAAGGGAGAGTGCTGGGATCAGGCTCCTGCTGAGGGACTCAGTGAGGTCCCAGGAGCACCCCAAGAGCAGCAGGTTCAAGGCAGGAGAGCAGCGCAGTGCTCTACACTTTCCCCTGCTCACAACTGCTAGAGGAGCAGAGGGAATCAATATGGGACACAGAGGATGAGGTGCTGGGCAAAGGGGTCAGCTCCGAGGCAGGTCCCCAGTGCATTGGCATGGGGCTGCAGCCCCCGATGCTCTGGGGAACCAGCCGCTGCGCAAGGCCAGCCACGAGTGCCAGCCTGCTCCTCCAGCAGTGCCAGAGTAGTGTCAGCAGGGTTTCAAGCCCATGCATGTCCTCAGAGACACCAGCAGCACCTCGCCCTAACAAGCACCATGRCACCAAGGAGCTGGGCCAGCCTGCAGTGCCTCCTCATGCTGGCACTGCCACCRGAGGTGGAGCCAGGCCACCGAGCCACCCTCGCTCACAGGAGCAGTGGACTGGGACACCCTACTAGCCCTGTCCAAGCCCCTGGTCCGTGGCAGTGGCACACATGTTCCCCTTGCAGGGCAGCACACATCTGGGATGTGGGGGGGAGCCCAGGAGTCCTGGCTGCCCGGCCCTGCTCCACCACGCGGCGCTGCCAAGGCACTAGTGTTGGCACCACAGCCGGACTCATCTTAAAGCCGCTGCACTGACCAGGGGAACCAGCTTTGCGTGGCAAGCATGCAGGAACCCCGAGCCTGCACTCRCCTCCCCAAACAGGCACCGGCTCCACCGTGCTGGCAGCTCAGCATCCTCGGCTGCCCTCTGGGAATGCTGGCAAAGCAGCGGGCAGGGAGCACGGCCAGCTCCAGCCAACAGGAGACATGACGCCATCCCTTATCTCTCTGGGGGAAGGGAGGGGGCAAATTGCATCCTCCAGGCTCAGGTGCACCAGTGCCAGTAAAAGCTAATTTCACAGAAGGTTCCYTTTACATTTGTCATTACTATTCATGCCACCATCAGGCTAAACACAGTGAGTTAACCCTTCGGAGGAGGGACCGCAGCAGATGGTTCAAGGAGGAGGAATAATGCAGGTTTCCTCCTGGAAGAGTGCTTACCGCGGTGGTTCAGCCCTGGAGATGTTTGAGAGGGGGAACTGGGGCAGGTTTTCTCCTGCCCAGCCACACTCATCTCTGAGCTGGGGCAGAAGGGCAGCATGCCAGGGACAGGGTGGTCAGGCATGATGGGGACATGCCACCAGGAGACCCTCCAAGTGCTCCTGGTGGCAGGACCTGACCATCAACAGGCACATTACCCCACCTGCATCCTTTGTCACAAGCAGCGATCGTCGCACACAGCTCTGACTTACCTGTCCCCCGGGGACAGGTCTGCTCCTGGCGGGTGGCATCACCGGTGCCCATGCCATGCAGGGTCCTGCAGTCCTCACATGGGGACCCTGCCAGCCCATCCCAGGGTCAGCCCTTCCCTCCCCAGGCCTTGCACTGCTGCACTGGCTGATGCTCTCTCCTCCCCTGTACAGTTCTCCAAGGAGAAATACATCCTCGACTCATCACCGGAGAAGCTTCACAAGGAGCTGGAAGAGGAGCTGAAGCTGAGCAGCACCGACCTGCGCAGCCACGCTTGGTACCACGGCCGCATCCCCCGGGAGGTGAGGAGGGGAAGGTGGGTGGCTCTGGGCACCCTTTGCTTGGGGAAGAGTACCCCGAGGCCACACAGAACCACCAGCCTGTCCTCCTGGGAAGCCTCTGAGCAAGGGCTTCGTTAGCCCTGAGCTGCCTGGTTTTGCCACGGGAAATGCCCTCCTGCAGCTCAGAGCCAGGGGCAAGGGGAACAAGCCAATGCCCCAGTGGAGCATCCACCCATGCCCCCCAGTCCATCCAGCGTGACCATGCCTGAGCCACTGCCCTGTCTCCTGCCAGGTGTCAGAGAGCCTTGTGCAGAGGAACGGCGACTTCCTCATCCGCGACTCGCTCACCAGCCTGGGTGACTACGTGTTGACGTGCCGCTGGCGCAACGAGCCCCTCCATTTTAAGATCAACAAGGTGACAGTCAAGTCCAGCGAGGGCCATACCCGCGTCCAGTACCTCTTCGAGCAGGAGAGTTTTGACAACGTGCCTGCTCTTGTCCGCTTCTATGTGGGCAACCGCAAGGCCATCTCCGAGCAGAGCGGAGCCATCGTCTACTGCCCCATCAACCGCACCTTCCCCCTGCGCTACCTGGAAGCCAGCTATGGGCTGGCCAACGGCAAGCATGGGGGACCCCACAGCCCCGCCACCCAGAAAGGAGGGCACATCAAGAGGAGGAGCATCACCATGACAGACGGCCTGACAGCAGACAAGATCACCAGGGCTGAGGGGTGCCCGACCAGGTGAGCATGTGGTCTCATCCCAGCTCAGCTGGCCAGGGGCCCAGCCCATAGGAAAGAGGCAGGGCCACGCTTGGTCCCTGCTGCATGTGTGCAGGGCAGGGGTTTGGGCTTGGGAATGGAAACTGTCCCCACTCAGGTGCAGAGAGAGACCAGCAAAGGTATGGGGGGAGGAACCGGTACCCAGCTGGAACTGGGATTTTCTCCCAGGCCAGCTGCCAGCCACGCTGGGCTACCACAGTAGACACCCAGCAAGCAGACATGACTTTAGCATCACAGGCCAGAAGCCAGAGAGTGTTTTACAATCACCCAGTCCAGGATTACCAGCATGTCAGGGCTTGTCAGAGCCAGGGAGCCAAGCTTTCCCAGGCAGATGCAAAGGGAGAGCCAATCTCAGCCACCAAGAGGGCATTTGTTGGTTTGTTTTTGAAGGGCCCTTTTGGTTTTAGAGCCGTTTCTGTTCAGCTGGAGCATTTACAAGGAGTTACCAAGCGGAGCTGAAAGCCTGATGGGCAGGAGGAGACCGATGGAGCTGTGCTGGTGGGGGTCTGCACAACCCCCAGATCACAGCCTCCGCATGGCTGATCTGCTCATGTTAACCTTGGAGCAGTTGGACTTCTCTGGAGATGGAGAAGGAGATTTCCTTTGCGTGGCTTGCTTTCAGCAGCCCTGGGCTGCCCAGAGCCCGGCAGGGAAGGCAGAGCCATGCATACATCCTCACATGCAGCAGTCGAGGGGGGACCCATCTACTCCTGCCTCCCCAGTGGGACACAGCCTGTCCCACAGCCTGTCGTTGAACCAAGCCGCTTTCTCACCGTCCCGACCTTCTCAGCCCAAGGGCAGGATGAGAACGTGCCAGCAGAAAACAGGCAACCAACTGTTATGGCAGGGAAAAGGAAAACATTCAGACTTCCAGGAGAGCATATGTGTTTCCAGAAGAAGAGCCCAGATCCATCAGTCTTTCCTCACCACTGACATTTTCCCCAAACTCCTTATCACCACTGCTGCTCTCTCATCCTCCTCCCACTGCAGAGGCACAGCGCTCAAGACTGAACACATCACGGCAGCCCAGTCCTCACCCGTGCCAGGGAGGGCAGCAAATTACCTGCCATGCCTCCCTGCAATCCTCCCTGCACTCAGCCCACCCCAGACACAGCATCTCTTGCAACACCATTGACTCAGGGTATTTGCATCAAGCCACAACTGCTGCCCCACCAGCCCAAGACCTCCTTGCTTGCTATGCAGCTCCTTGAGCACATGTGCTGCAGCTCACTGACCCAGGCACCCCCACTGCCTCCATCAGGCACCTACTGGACTCCGAGTCCAGCTTCCAGGCACTTTCCACCTCTCCTAAAGCTTTGGGTTAGAGCAACAGCTAATCTAGCCATCCCAACACAGCTCTCAGGTGGAAATAGAGTAACACAGCCAGCATCAGATGCCACCTTGCAGTGCAACCCTAGAAAACTACCCCCCACAACTTTGACTTTTTTGCCAGACCCACTTCCCCACAGCACCCTGGAGTCATCCCATCCCTCACCCCARAGCAGTACCTTGGCATCAGAGCATCCCTCCGCTCTGCCCCCCAGGACCAAGCCCCTACAGGCAGGGCTGTCTCTGCTTTATATAGGTACTGACCCCTTCTGCTCCCAGCTGCCTGCAGGGACTGCCTGCTTATTGCTCCAGCTGAGCTCATTATGGGTTCAGCTCGTTATGGGTAGTTGTGGAAGGAGGTGATGACCYGAGGGGAGGTGATAGAGCAGCAAACCTTCATCCCAGCCCCTCTGCCCTTGCCCRGGCCCTGTTTTCAGGGACTAACCTGCCCCGTCTGCCCCCTCCCCAGCGTGTCCCTGCCCCACCACAGAGACATCATTCGCAACTGTGCCGTCAGCGTGGACCAGATCCAAGACTTGCACTCCCCGATGTCCCCCATCTCCGAGAACCCAGTGTCACCCGCCTACAGCACAGGTAGGCATCGGTCCTCCATCCCACTGGGGACGGTGGTGACATGGGTCAGGCTGGGCTTGGCACGGGTGTGATGCAGGGGCCTGGGGAGGGGGATGGAGCTGGCTGTAAAGACAAGCCCCTGTGTCACTCCCTGCTAGTGAAACCCCCTCTTTGCATGGCAAAGAAAACTGTCCTGACAGAGGGCTTGAGCTGAGGATGGGACCTCAGCCAGTCCTCAGCCACATCGTTGTGCAGCTGCCCTGGAACCAGCTGAGTCTGTTCGGGCAGCAGGGCTTTCCCTGAGCTCCGCATCCCCAGGCTGCTGCATCCGTGGTCCCTATGCATGTGCGTATCTCCAGGCTCTGGTAACAGGGTCTCCTCTGCTCCCTACAGTTACACGGCTAAAACCGCATGCCTGCCAAGCGGCCGGGATTGCCCCAGCCTCTCCAGTCATAAGAAGATCCAGCGAGCCCCAGCTGTGCCCGGGGAACAACAGCAAACCTCTGCCAGACCCTGCCCACAGCACCCACTCGACTCCCTGCCACGGGTACGCCCGCGCCTCCCCCTCTCCCTCCGTCAACAGCTATAGCGACCCGGACACGGGGCATTACTGCCAGCTCCACCCCACCTCGCCCGTCAGCAGAGACCGGCCAGCTCATGACACCAAGCAGCTGCCAACAAAGAGCTACGTGGAGAGGCTAAAGGTGGAGGAAGGACAGAGAGGGACTGTGGAGAACGGCTCTGGGGAAGCAGAGGCAGGGCAGAGGCTGAAAGGAGAGCTGGACTTCATGGGCTTTGTGCCCCCCACCATGGAGACAACCTCCTCCTTCAACCCCGCGGCCTTCCAGTCCCTGCTCATCCCCCTGGAGAACAAACCCCTGGAGATGGCCGTGCTGAAGAAGGTCAAAGAACTGCTGGCAGAGGTGGACGTGAAGTCGCTGGCCAAACACATCACCAAAGTGGACTGCCTGGTATGGCTGGGGCCAGGCGGGAGGGACGGGCACCACTGCCCTCTGATCGCTCCAGGTTGGCAGGGGATTGGAGCACACCCAGGCATCGGGCCACCCCCAAGCATTGGAGCATCCCTGCTGGGCTCTGCTACGCTGCATCAGCCAGGGCAGGCAGAGGCTGGGCTGGGACCAAGAGGCTGCCCGAGGACGCTTCAGCCTCTCCTCAATTAAGAAAGGTCTAATCAGCTCTCACCTTTCTTGCCAGGTCGCCCGGATATTGGGTGTGACGGTGGAGATGCAGCGGCTCATGGGGGTGAGCTCTGGCATGGAGCTGCTCACCCTGCCCCACGGCCACCAGCTCCGCCTCGACCTGCTGGAACGGTAYGGTACGCCAAGGCGGAGGCGAGCCCACCGGGCTCCCCCACATGGCACAGCCCAGCTCCCCTGGGGTGTCCCCAGCTTGGCACAGGGAGGGTCCACTGCACCTCTCGGGGTGGAGGAGCCCTGGCCGAGCCCTGGGAGCATCCCCAGCCCCCCCCGTGCTGACCCCGCTCTGCGTCTCACCCCGCGGCAGGTTTCACACCATGTCCATCATGATCGCCGTGGACATCCTGGGCTGCACGGGCAGCACGGAGGAGCGGGCGGCCTTGCTCCACAAAACCATCCAGCTGGCCGCCGAGCTGAAAAGCACCATGGGGAACATGTTCAGTTTTGCRGCTGTGATGAACGCCCTGGAAATGACACAGGTATGGGAACGCTCCCTTCGTCATCGTGGCCTGGGCTCAGCCCCCTCACCCAAAATACATCCCTCTCCCCATGTCCTGCGGGCTCCGACACTCGTTGGGGAGGGAGAAGGGGGAAAATGCCCAGGGTAGGAAGCATGGGGCCACATCCGCTGGGGTGTAAGCAGGGAAGGGGAAGAGCTGTCCCTTCCACAGAGCAGACAGCCCAGTCCCGCCGGGATCTGATTGTTTTTCGGTGGTTGGGCTTTTTGTTTTGTGCTGGGCTGTGTTCCTGGGAGGAAATGAATCTGCCCTCCGGTACAATACAGATCAGTCTCAAGGCTGTGGCAGCAGCGTCTCCGGGCCACACTGCTCCCTTTGGAAGATGAAAGGAGATTAAAATTCAATTTTAAATCGAGCCCAGCTGGGAAGTCTTGCTTCCTGCCTGCACAAAGGAGGTGGAACGGCTGCCCCCTCCCTGCGTCTCATCTTCAAGGCCGCTGCGATGTGGGGAAGCTGCTGCCCTGGGGCACRGGGAGGGGGGAGAAATCCTGAACCCAGCCTTGGTGCCAGGGATGTGCCATCTCTGGCTGTGAGCGCTGGTGGAGGAGGCTGTTTTGGGGAGCAGCAGGCACTGCTGCGTGCAAGGCTGAGGGCCATGGCTCCAGGGCCAGGCTGTGCCCCCCTGGGAGCACCCTGCAAGCCTGGAGCTTGGTGCCCGGGGCCTTCGCTGTCCCCAGCACCCTCCATCTGCCCCATCTACTTTCAGATCGCCCGGCTGGAGCAGACCTGGATGGTGCTGCGGCAGCGGCACACGGAGGGTGCGATCCTCTATGAGAAAAAGCTCAAGCCGTTCCTGAAGAGCCTGAACGAAGGGAAAGGTAACGGGAGCAACTCCCCTTCTCTCGCCTGCCTGCTCCTTCCCGCTTYGTCCGGGCATCGCCTCGCTGGAGGGGGATGCGTTTGAGAGCTCTGACCCTCTCCCAGCCAGTGCCAGACGCTTCCCCTCTGGCTGCTGAACCGCCCCAGCACCCGGCAGGACCCGTTTGGCCTCAGCTGCCCCTTCCTTCCCAAGGAAGTATTTCATAACTAAATAAAACCAGCGGCTGGGCACAAACACAACTCGGCAGAGCCAAACCCTTGTGCTCACATGGCAGTGCGTGCCAAGCCAAGGGGACAGGGTGGCCAGTCGGGGAAGATTAAAAGCCACGTCTCTCCAACACCCAGCACTCCGGGCTCTGCAACCTGCTCCCCATCGCAGCCCCGGGAAACGCGGACGCAGCCCGAACAGGGACAGCAGCGTTCCCCTCCCGGCACAACCAGAAAGCCCAGCTGGGAGGAGCTGGTGTTGAACAAGGCAACGGCCCCGGGCACAGCGATCACAGAGCCACAGCYGCTGCTGTGCTACAGCTGAGCCTTAAAGCCTCTCCTGGGAGCGCAGTGGCAGCCCGGCTTCGCGGAGCTGTGTGGCCATGCGAGCGCTCCATGGGGCCGGGGCAGGTGGGGAGGGGGACGCAGGGGCACGGGGCTGCGYGGGGTCCTCAGGCTGCCTCTCTCCACAGAAGGGCCACCGCTGACCAACACCACCTTTCCCCACATCATGCCCCTTGTGACTCTCCTGGAGCGGGATGAGGCTCTCACAGACAGCCCCGAGCCCTGGGAGACCACCGACAACGGCGTGGAGGTGGTCATGGCCCACCTGGAGGCGGCGCGGATGGTGGCCCACCATGGTGGGCTCTACCACACCAATGCTGAGGTGAAGCTGCAGGGTAAGTGATGGGGACGGCAGAGCCCCTTTCCCTCAGCCGCATTCCCAGTGTGCAGCTCCAGCCCAGCACCAGACGGAGCATCCCATGGGCACGGGGTCCCCATCCCATCCTGGGGAACTGACTCTCCCTCTCTGCAGGGTTCCAGGGCAGAGCGGAGCTGCTGGAGGTCTTCAGCACCGACTTCCAGCTGCGGCTGCTCTGGGGCAGCCGCGGGGCTGAGAGCAGCCAGGCCGAGCGCTACGAGAAGTTTGACAAGGTCCTCACCGCCCTGTCCCACAAGCTGGAGCCAGCGGTGCGCTTCAGCGAGCTGTAACCCCCCTGGGTGCTAGGAGACCCCCCAGCTCCCAGCCTGCCCCCGCAGCAGCTGTGGGGCAAGGGATGGGGCCAGGCGCCCGCCACCAGGAGGAGGAGAGATGGCCCAGAAAGGCGCTGGGGCACAGATCAGCAATTTTGAGACAAAGAGGAGGAAAAGCAGCCACCTCCCGTCTACCATCTCTGGGACACGACAGGCCAGGGGGTCCGCACTGCTGCCTCGAGGGACAGGGACGATGTCTGGGCAGGCCAGCACCGGTGTCTGCCATCCAGTCCCACCGAGGTCCATGACTACACAGTGCCCCTCACCTCACCCTTCAGTTTCGTTTCTATCTCCGTCTTGCCCACGGCCRCTGGATCCCGCTTGTAAATATGTTTTCACGATCACTTCTCGATGTACAGACTTGTGAAGGACGGTTCTTGTTGTAAATAATGAGGCTCATTCGTTTCGTCTTGTAAATACGTGTACATATCTCATGGGTTTGGTTCTTACATACAATAAACTTTTATGCTGTTCCTCAAGGGGACCCCCTCTCCCTTGGGCGTCATTTAAACGAGGCCCCGGCCCCCCTGGGAGAGCAGAGCCCGGGGAAGGGCTGGTGAGGGGGACCACCACGGTGAACCCAGCCCTGCCTGACCCCCGGCCCTCTGCCGTGGCCCAGTGACAGCCCTTCGCTGGAAGGGCTGTGTGGTTGCCCTCTGCAAGGGGGGGACCGGGGTCCCCAAAGCACCAGCCGTGCCCCAGCCCCGCTGCAGGACCGGCCCCGCGCGGGGGCGGGGCAATATGGGCCCGGCCCCGCCCCCGCGCTCTCCGACCACGCCCCTGTCCTCGTAGCCCCGCCCCACGCTCTGGCCCCACCTCTCCTCGCCCCGCCCCCGCGCGGAGCACGCCGGGAGCGGTAGTGCGGACGGTGCCGGAACGGGCGGCCGCCATGGCCCCCGGAGCGGCGGCGGCGCTGGCCCTGGCGCTGCTGCTGGCGGCCGGACTGCGAGTGCGGCTTCGGGCCCGACCTGCGCGGTCAGCGGGGGCGGTGGGCCGGGGGAGGGGGCGGGAGAGAGGGCGCCCCTGAGGTGAGGGGCCCTGAGGCGCGGCGGGCCCTGGGGTGCGGGGGCCCGGGGAGTCTCTGAGGACGAGGACCCCGAGGCCAGGGAGGCGGCAGCAAGGGGGTCCCGGCAGCCAGGGTGTCTCCAGGAGACCCCTCCCCGGAGCGGGGTGCAGGGGGGGCTCAGGGCCTCCCCACCCCGCGGAGGGGCACGACTGGGCGGCAGGGCCGTTCTGCAGCCTGGGCTGGCTGACAGAGAGGGCCCGAGGAAGCAGCCCTGAGAGACGGGACAGCCGCAGTGTGAGACAAGAGCTATTTCAACCCGCATTTTCTAAGTCTTCATTTGACTTTGGTTCAGGTCTGGAGTGTGACTTGGCCATGAATCTGGTGGGGCAGCCCCTGGTGAGGCAGCAGGTGATGAAGGGAGTGAGGGAGTTCCTGGAGAACCGGAATCCGGTGAAACCCCTCGTGATGTCCTTCCACGGCTCGACTGGAACAGGCAAAACCTATGTGAGCTCCATGCTCGTCCGCTACCTCTTCCAGGGTGGACTCCAGAGCCCCTATGTTCACCAGTTCTCTCCGATAGTGCACTTCCCCCATGCTGAGCGGATAGAGCAGTACAAGGTAAGGGACGCCTCTCAGCACAGTACTACTTGAGTGGGGTTTTCTTTGGTTATGTCCATCTTGATCCTCAGTACGTACGCTGATCCTCAGTACGTACTCATTCAGGCTGTTTCCTGAAGTGCAGTAGGAATAAAAGGTCTTTGTTTTACCCTCTCAGACAGACATGGCTGAGCGAGGAGCTCCACACACTGGCTGAAGGATCCACTAGTAACTGTGATATACTCTGGCACTCAGTTATCGCTTTCGTCTTCCCCACAGCAGTCCTTGCTGTGATCATGTTCTCATTCTTTAAATATTTACACAGCCCTTTGAATGCACAAACGAAAGTGCTTTGCTTAGATGAAAGGCACTGAAATTCTCCCATTGCTTTCCAAACAGCTTGATGGCTGTGAAAACCTGTGTGTCACTAGACTTGTAATCCCATCCTTACACAGCAAGCAGCTCCTGAACAGCAGCTCTAGACTCCTAACCATGCCACTCTGTCTCTTAAAGCTGAGAAAGGKAAGAAATCAAAATGTGAAGGTTAGCTGCCAAACACTCAGCAGAGTGGGGAATCAGCATACCTGGACGTTTGCTTTCTGGGTGTTTGGAGAAGTTATTTGTTGTATTGTGTCCTTAGAAGAAATAATCTCACACAGGTAAAACCCATACTGGGTGAAGTGCTTCAATTAAGAGTTATACATGCCCCCGGGGCGACATGAGTGGTTTTGGGTGGGTTGGCATCTACACTGAAGTAACTTCAGCCATGGTAAAGAGCCAGAGCTCTTCTGGGTCAGCGCAGGCACGTGTTTTTGCACCAGGACAGAAGCTGGCAAAAAGCGCTCAGTAGCTGGGAACTGTGCAGATACACGGTGAAAGAGAAGAACGTGGGGAACTGGAGGAGTCTTTAGTTTGCTGCCTCCTCCTTTAAATCTGTAATTAAAGATCTACAACGGGCTATTAAAGCCAGTAACAGCCGCTGTGCGAAAGCCAGAATAAAGGAGGCCTCCCCAGTGCTGGCTGTTCCTGCTCTGAGTGCTGTGCAGGGACAAGCTGCTTTCAGCACCTTCAGCTCCGCTTGAGTTCAGGCCTCAGCTTTTGCTCTGGGGTAGCTCGAGCCTCCCTTGCCACCCTTGGTATCTCGCTGCCTTACGGCTTGGTGGGTATTTTTCCTAGGAAAGCCTGAAGCGCTGGATCCAAGGGAACTTGACAAACTGTGGACGGTCAGCCTTTCTCTTTGACGAGATGGACAAGATGCACCCGGGCCTGATCGACGTGATCATACCATTCCTGGGACCCTCGTGGGTTGTGTACGGGACCAACTACCGCAAAGCAATCTTCATCTTTGTAAGGTAAGAGAGGCCTGGCATCACGGGGTCTTCCAGCGCACCGCTTCTCATTTGGGCAGAGGTCATCCTTACTTCAGAGCACACACTTGTTTTGCTTTTCCTTCCCCAAGCCTTGAGCCTCTACAAATACCAAGAGACCTGTGAATAGCCAGACCTGGAGAGTCTGAAAAAGTTCTCCTGTCCCTGTTATTTGGCTGCCTTTACAGGAGCCATTTTAGGCCAGGCAGCTGGGAGATCCTGGCTTGCACTCAGGCAGGCTGGAGGGTGCCAGATGCCACCTCTGTCCTGCAACACCATTTCCCCGGACACACGCTGAATAAGCATCTCATTCTTCCCTGCAGCAACGCAGGAGGGGAGCAGATCAACAAAATGATGCTGGATCTCTGGCATGCCCGCAAGGACCGGGAGGAGATCAGCCTGCAGGACCTGGAGCCAGCCATCTCCAAAGCCCTGTTTGAAAACCCTCAGAGTGAGTCCGTGGCACAGAGCCCTTCCCGCAGGGTCAGAGCCCGGCAGAGGGAGCCAGGCCCGTTCCAGGCAGCCACTGACACGGCCTGCCACCTCCCAGGCAGCCAGAAAGGGACGAGGGGTTTTTGAGGGAAGGGAACTGCGATCCTCTCGAGGTTTCCTGGCGAAGGGAAGGAATAGCCCAGCCTTCCAAGCCAGCAGACCTGTTGCCACGTTTAGCAAAGTTCTTTGGAGACAAGGTGTATTCACAGTTGGGCGATAGCAAACAGCACAGCATGCTCACTGGAAAGGCACCGAGACGTACTGATCCCCACTGCCTGCCTGGTTTTCCTTGCTTTGCCCTTGTCACAGGGAACAGAGCTTAAATTCTGACTAGTCAAGCTAAATCCCCCCATTCCTGGAGAAAAAGTCTATTGCGGGGAAGGGGAGGTGACAACTGATGGGGTCAACTCTCTCCTTGTACAAAACCGGAGCAGATCTGTCTTCAGCTGAGTGTTTTGGCTTCACACAGAGCAGCTCTTTGAATTCCAGGGACTGCAGAGACCCTCTGAAGGTAAAACCTGTCTCTTCCTTTGCTTTTGCAGGTGGATTCTGGAAATCTGGGATCATTAATGAACATCTCATTGATTTTGTTGTGCCCTTCCTCCCATTGAAGCGCCACCACGTAAAGCAGTGCGTTGTTATCGAACTTGTCCAGCAAGGCCTCGAAGTACGTCCGGGTGTTGTCCAGGAGGTGGCTGACAGCATCCCCTACTTCCCAGAAGAAGAGAAAATATTCTCATCAACAGGCTGCAAAACAGTGGCCTCTCGGATCAGTTTTTTCTTCTAGTCGCTGGCAAGGGCCTTGCTCAGATCCATAGGGGATGTATATGAAGCTGTAAAGCGGCAGAGCCCAGGGCTGGCAGGATGAGCAGTGGGAGCTGCGTGTTCCCTCTTGGCAGCACAAGCGCTCTCCTGC
Source organism: Phoebastria nigripes (assembly GCA_035582835.1). Classification (NCBI taxonomy): domain Eukaryota; kingdom Metazoa; phylum Chordata; class Aves; order Procellariiformes; family Diomedeidae; genus Phoebastria; species Phoebastria nigripes. Next base: position 850,415 of record JAYKAV010000289.1, on the reverse strand, counting down.
TGAACTCATGTCTCCAGCCCCAAGGAGGCTGCTGCAGGATGCAGCTGCGGGACCAAGTGCAAGTGATGTGATTTAAAGCACTTTACTGATTTACCCTTGGCCAGGTGAGGGTGGATACGACCAAAAGACTTCTCACTTGTTTTACCAGCTACAAAAAATTTCAGTCCTACCTCCCAGGGAGCCCATGGTGCCACTAGCGGTTTTGAAAATTCCTTTTATTCAGTGATGATTTCTACAGCAGGCTGAGAGTTGGTGCTATGAGCTATTGAGCCTCTTGTAGATGCTTCTGCTGGTCAGACCTTGCAGGCTTCGGTGGGGCCAGCGTCCATTCAGCTTCTGGGGAGTGCCACTTACTTACTGGGGACAACTTAGAGAAGATTAGTGCTCCACACTGCCATGCATGGGGTGCACAGCATCACTGGCCTTTGCCCAGGTTTTAATCTTCTCTGTGCAGTCAGTTATGGGAAAACAGGTCAGAGGAACCAGAATCATTCACTCTCTAGGAACAAACTGCCCGAGCGATGGGTGCAGGGACGTTTCCCCAAGTTCCCGATGCTCCGCTCGAGCCCTGTGCTGAAATGAGCTGCCAGCACTTGGAACCATTCCAGCTCTAAGGCCAGAGCTTTGGGGACAGCGATTTTAGACACCACCTAAATGCTGCCTGGGAGCTGGCCCACAGACCGACCCAAAAATTCTGCCTCTTCCAAAAATGTTACGCATTTCTAATTTTAAAATAAATCTTCTATGAAATAAACGGTTGGGGAACAGTCTTTTACTTGGATTCCTGACTGCAGCTAGTGCGGAAGGACTTGGAAGATTTGCAGTTGCATGGGAACAGCTGCCTGATGCAATGGGACTTTGGGGATTTAGCGGCACGGAGCTGATGCTCTCCAATTAGGTAACTGGAAGCAAGACAGCAGCCTTTCCCTGGGTAGGAGGCGAAACGGCAGTAGCTGGGCCAGATGTCCTCTGCAGAGGAGCCAGTGTAGCTCCAGGAAGGCCACTGGGTCTCTCTGCCCCAGCAGCCCTTTCCCCCCCACTACAGAGCACATCTCCAGGTCCCAAGGCCACGTTCGCAAGGCTGGTGCCAGCGCAGCAGGAGGTGGGAGCCACGTCACCTCCTTCCCAGGGAGAGATGCTTTGTGAAGCCTGCCTGGTGGCCCTGCGCACAGGAAGCCGAGGGCCGAGGCGAGGTGCCGGGCAGGCGCGGTGGCAGACCAGCCGTTCCTGCAGCAGCTATCGCTGCCGCTCTGCGCACTGGCTGGGTGCGAGATCCAAGCCTGCCGCCCCTGCTGCCGCACCCTGGGCTTGCTCACCCGAGTCGCTGTCCCTCACACAGCTCCTACTCCCGTGTGCAGCCCTGCGCCCTCAGGCACGGCTTCCTTCTGATCATCCGCTAGTGCCATCAGCAGCCTGGGGACAAGTGCCAGTGCAAAGGCAATACTACAGGCCTGCAGCAACCCCCCAAAGCGATCCTTTATCAGGGAGGGCTGAGGAGGAGTGAGACACCTGCTTGGAATAAGGTTCCCAGGCCAAGTGTAGACATCCAGCAACCCACTGTCACCTTTTTGGAGCAGAAAGGGGCAAAACCCACCTTTGCCAGCACGAGTACTTGAGCAGTGAGCTCTGAAAACATGCCACTGTGCTCCAGAGCAAACAAAAGCCTCGCACCCGGGATTTGAGCAACCCCCCCTTCGGAGTGGGCAGCACTAGTGGGCTAACACCCAAGACAAACTACCCCCCAGCACGAACCTATTGCTGCTGTCACACCAGACAACATCAGCCAAAACGGTGAGTTCTGGGGGGCTCTGAAGTGTTTTCTCCAAGGTTTCTTGGGCAAGGCATCCAGTCTCGCTCCTCAGGACAGCACGGACAGGCTTTCTTGGAAAGAGGCAGTGTACAAGGGAAAGGATCTGCAGCGGCAACAAGGTGAGACCTGGATCTCCTCCATGGAAAAACTCTTCCCCACAGTGAGCTCTGAGCGCTGAGCCACAGGTTTTCCACCGCTGCAGCCAAACACCCACCTCGTGCCACCAGCAAAGGCCCCGCCAGCCCCACCAGGACCTGCCCCACCAGGGAGCCTGGGTTTCACCTCAAACAAAACCCAGATCGATCGAGCCATGCCGCTGCCCCAAGTGGTGCCACGCTGGGCGATGGCCGTGTGGAGACACGTTCCCCTTAGTGCAGCCAGACACAGGAGGGCTTCTGCCCTGAATTAGCATCGAAGAAACACGAAAATGAAAATAAAAAGGAAAGAGGAAGGAGACCTGCCCAGTGGCTCTGGCACAAGGCTGTTGTTAAGAGCCAGGCTATAGCCCTCACTGCTTGGCTTGGACCCACACCCTGGCAGGACCCCTGACCCCAGTCCCTGATCAGCTGCTGGCCCCCAATACAGAACTTGGGGCTTGCCTCAAACCGCACGAGGGGTAGGTACAGAGACTGCAGTCGAGGCAACAGGCCGAGAACACTGCCCACGGCCCGAGGAGGGCATCGGGGAGCAGTCCAGGGCTGTACCTTGCCATCTGTGGGGTCGAGCCACAGACTTAGGGCGGCATCCTCCCTCGTGCTCTCCACCCTCCTCAGGCACAGGCGGGCCCTGGCCCGGCACAGGTAGTACAGTGGTTTCTGGGGGTCCTGCTCAATGGCCACAGAGAAGCAAGCTTCCACCTGCCGGTACTGCCTGCCAGGGGACGGGAGCAAGCCCACCCAGCAGCCGGGGCTCACCACTGGCCCTGGGGCAGACCGCACCAGCCCACCCACTCACCTCGCCACCAAGTCCTGCCATCCCTGCTCRCACAGTGCTGCTGCAACCCGTCTCCGCACAACGCGGTCCCCCGGGCTCAGCTCCAGTGCCTGCTGGTAATCCGCTAGCGTGTAGGCCAGCTCCCCCAGGCGAAGGAAGCAGCGTGCAGTGAAGCAGCGTCAGCGTTTCGGTTAAATGAGAGCAGCTGGGGGCTGGCTGTCACCCCCAAGCTTTGTCTGGAGCTCTCCGTGCCAGTGGGAAACATGCACAGTGCGTGTCCAGCCCACCCCAGCCACAAAGATTTCAGCATCATTAGCCAAAAGCTCTGAGCTCCACCGGGCAGGAGACACAGCCTGGTCTGGAAGAAAGCAGCTGTTCCCAGCCATGCCCCCAGGACAGGCCATGCGGGGAAGGAGCCGAACCACCAGTGGTAAATCCTGGCTCCTGATACCTCTCCCCACAGCTTAAACAGTCCAGGCAGGCACAGCTGTGAACTGGGGTCAGGACCAAGGGGGAACCAAGGGGCCCTACTGCCCATTTCAGTCTTCGCTCCCTAACGCAGGACCCCAGCGCAGGGCCTTGCCCTGCACACACTCAATGTCCGAGTGCAGACACTGCTGTCTGACATCCCAGCCCTCACCCCGGTGACCCCACTGCAATCCCCAGCCCAGCTACTTGCCTCCTCTGTTGACATAGAGCCCCTTCTCCCTCCTCTTGTCCCGCAAAGCCTTGCCAAGGAGCATCACAGCCTCATCGAATCGGCCCAGGGTGTAGCAGTGCACAGCACAGTCGTTGTAGGTGAGCGCCAGGTGCCGCTGAGCCTCCTGGGCCTCTGGGCCCCCCRGGGCACCCAGCTCCCTCACCCTGGCTAAGTCCTCGTGGGCTGCACTGAAGTCCTTGAGCCATTGGAAGAGGGTCCCCCTGTGACACAGGGACAGAGACAGGAGAGCTCGGAGGCTGATGGAGCCAACCGGCCGCGGTGACACTCTCACTACCTGAGGGTGAAGAATTCAGCAGCCGAGGGGTCACTCTCGATGGCGAAGCTGATCTTGAGCAGGGCCCTGCGCAGGTCCCCACACAGGGCCTTGGACGCTGCCTCGACCTTGGCCTCCTGGCCTCGTCTCAACACCTCCACCTCAGGGCCTGGGCAGCTCCATGCTGCGGCTCCAGCTCCAGGGCCCGTCGGATGTCCTGGGGACACAGGGCCAGCTGCCCAGGGAGGCCGGGTACCCTCAGAGCCTGGTGCTTCCCAGTGCATCCCCAGCCTCCAGGAGGGGCAGCAGGGCCCCTCGGGGACCAGAGCAGCCGTACCTGCCCAAAGYGTTCGTAGAAGGAGGCAAGGAGCACGTACAGATCAGGGTTCCTCACATCCTCCTCCAGGTCTCTGCTGAGCATCCGGAGGCACTCTGGGAACTTGTTGAGAGCCACAAGACACATGATGCTGCAAGAGGAGACAGGCAAGGCTGGAGGCAGCCCACAGCAGGGCCAGCCCAGCCGGACAGCCTAGTGCTGCCCCAGCTTTACCTCCTCTGGTGAAACACCCTGCAGTGAGGCTCCAGCTCGGCTGCCTTTGTGAAGGCCTCCAAGGCCTCGCAGTAGAGCTGCTGGTCGAGCAGACATCGGCCCTGCAGGGAAGCCTTGTCAGCCTGGCCACAGGCCGGGGCTGCAGACAGGGGGAGGGGAGCAGTGGCTGACCTGCAGATCAAGGACAAGGGGCACGCAAGCCAGGCAAGGGCTGCTCCCGTGCAGGCACCAGCATGAGCACCTTCCTGAAGTTCAGCATGGTCAACTGGAAGTCACAGAGCTGGAGGAAGGCCTCTGCCTGCTGCTCATACAGCTCTGCCTGCACCACAGACAACCCTCAGCCCACACTGGCCCAGCCCAGCCCTGCTCAAACTACCCAGGATCAGGCCGGCAAGAGGTTAACAGCATCCTGAAGCCAGATGCCAGCATGAGAGCCAGCCTTAACAATGCTGCCTGCCTTCTCCAGCTCCCAGCCTGGTGTATCCCTAGCCCTCTGGGGACCCTTTACCCTCTGTGGATCCAGGTTGATGGCTTTCGAATAGCAGGTGATGACTTCCTCCCACTGGCCACAGGAGGAGAAGTCCAGCCCTTTCTGCCAGCTGTGGAGAGGAAAAGAGCCGTGAGCGAAGCCCAGTGACGYGCTGCTGGACTGGGGGACTGTCACACAGCCTTGGAAGAAAGCTCTGCTCCACTGGCAGGGCCAGGAGCCACCCAGGGCTGGAGGAAGGTGAGGGATCACTTATCCCCCCCCCATCCAGCCAGACCCCAAAGGCTGCTGCTAAGGATGGTGTGAGTGGGAACATAACAGGCATGAACACATAAAACACTGGGCAGAGCCCCGGGCACTTACTGCACCTGCACCCTGCCCCGCACAACTGCGGGCAGGGACCCCGCTTCCCTCGGGGACCCGACGCTGTGCAGACACTGGCTGGGCCCGAAGACCCTCCGCAGGGACCTCTCCCAAGCCTCCCCCAGCTGCTCCTCCGGCACCGCCGTGGCAAACAGCCCCCCGGCCTCCATCCCCCTCCCGCCTGAGGGACCGTTCCCAGGCCGCGGCTCCCAGAAACCCCACAGCTCGCCCTGGCTGCGCTCCCCCGTCCCTGCCCCAACCGCCCCGCTAGACTGGCCCTCTGCGGGGGTGCCACGGCCGGCGGAGCCCCGGGGCTTTACCACACCGGCGGCCACGGCCCCTGCGTGGGCGAAGCGCGGCCCGCCCCACGCCACCGCCCCGGGCCCGCCTTGCCGCCCGCAAGCAAGATGGCGGCGCTGCCCGTAAGCAAGATGGCGGCGGGGGCGGGGCGGTGCCGRGCCATTGGCGGCGCGCGGGCGTGACGCCACGGGGGAAGGGAGGACGCGGCGCGATGCTGGCGGCGGAGCTGGTGGGGCGCGCGCGACCGCTCGTCAGCCGGGCGGGGCCGCGCGTCATGGTGGGGCCGGGGGCGGGGCCGGGCTTGAGGGGAAGGGAGGGGAGCGGGGCTGAGGGGAGGTCGGAGGGGACCGGGGCTGGGCGGGCCGGGGGGTATCGGGGCTGAGGGGACCCAGCCTGGCGGGGGGAGCGCGGGGGGATCGGGTCCGAGGGGATGGAGGCTGAGGGGGATGGGGTCTGTGAGGAGCGGGGCTGAGGGGTGTTGGGGGGGGGGGGATCAGGCCCGTGGAGGGGCCAGGGGCCTCATGGCGGCCCGGCAGAGCCCTGTTGACATCCGGTGGGCAGGTGGCCGGCCTGGGCAACTACGGGCTGCGGGGGACGCGGCACAGTGTGGGCATGGGGGTGCTGGACCGGCTGGCCCGGCAGCTGGAGGTGGCCGAGGGCTGGCGAGCAGACAGGCGGTGCTGCGCCGACGTGGCCCTGGCCACGGCCCGTGGGCTGGAGCTGTTGCTACTCAAGCCGCGGAGGCTGATGAACCTCAACGGGCTCAGCATCGCCAGCGCCGGTGAGCGGCTCGGTCACCCCCGAAGCCTGCTGTGCCACCGGGCCCTGTGATGGCCCTGCTGTCCCCCTGCCCAGCTCTGCAGGGTCAGGGCCTGGTGAGTCTGTCTCCCCCTCATTTCTTGGGTTGTATTTCTGTTTCCAAAGCTGAGATCTACAACCTCTGCCCAGAAGACATTTACCTGGTTCATGACGACCTGGACAAGGCCCTGGGCAAGGTGGCAATCAAGCTGGGAGGCAGTGCAAGGTATGGGGTGGCCCCAGCTCTCTGGTTGTGTGAGCTGGTTCGAGGCCTTGCCATGCCCTTACAGGCACGTGGGCCRTTCCTGGCCCCATCCCACCAACCTGGCAGTGTTTTCAGCCCCAGCGCCAGCCCTGGGCCCGATCCCAGTTGCAGAAGCAACAGCCGGCTGTTTGGGCAGCCTCCCGGTTCCTGCCCTGGCAGGAAGGGCAGGGAGTCTCCTGGAAGCAGCTGTGGGCTGGATCCAGCCCATCGGCTGCACCACATGGGCTTTTTATAGCACTCTGCCTCCACTCTGCCTGCCCCAGCGCCAGCTCCTGGGTCAGCCTTGAGACATTAAACCTAGGAAATCTTCCACTGTGGGCCAGGGCAGGGATGGTACTGGGCCACAGCGCTCAGCCACTCGTGCACCAGCTGCAGCAAGAGCTGAGACGCACAGAACGTGCTGTCCCAGCCCTGCTTCCCCTTGTCCTCCCCAGCCAGCTGCTCTCAGCCCCAGGGGTTGGATGTTACTGCAGAGCCAGGGCATGGGGGCTGCAGCCCCTGGCTGGGACCACATCTCTGAGTCCCTGCAGCGAGAGACCCCAAGACCATACTGGGGGGGTGGGGGGGGGCTGTCTCTTACAGACTAATGGTGGGTTTTCTCCTTCTCTCCCAAGGGGACACAACGGGGTCCGATCCTGCATCAGTGCTCTGCACTCCAACGTGAGTGGGCCTCGGTGGAAGGGGATCAATCCTGCCCCCACCTCAAATGCATGGCTTGTCATCCTCCCACTCCCATTCTTCCAACTCCCCTCAGACAAGCCCCTGCTCCCTTTCCTCTCCCTCCTTTTCTCCTTCCCCTCCTTCCCTCTGCTTCCCCGAGGGCTGATGTCGGTTTGGCCGCCATGGAGGACATGGAAACAATTAGCTCAAGCAGCTCTGCCAGGCCTGGCAGGAGCCTGGGATCTCAGCACAGCCCAGCAAAAGCCTCTTCCAAAATCATGTTTCTTGGAGCAAGCACTGAAAACCACCTGGAAAACATGAGGGGCTGCTCCCTTGCCTCGCCCCAGCTCTGTCTCAGCTGGGCCCTTGAGGTGCAGCTTCTCCAGCTCTCCTTCTTCCTCCCCAGGAGATGACCCGGCTCAGGGTCGGCATCGGGCGGCCAGAGGGTGAAGTGACGGTGTCCAGCTATGTCCTGGCTCCGTTCAGCACTGAGGAGCAGGAGAGGCTGGAGCAGGTCCTGGCCCAGGCAGCAACGTTCCTGCTGGAGCACATCCTGCAGAGGAGAGCGCCCGTGGGGGAGCCAGGGGACAGGGGCTGACGCAAATCCTCGGGGACTTGTGTGGATGATGGACAGAGCACTGTGGACTCTCCAGGGTGACCGTGGTGTGAAGCAGAGCTGGCGCTGCTGGGCAGCCTGGCCGGGTGCTGGGGCAGCCCCAGTCCATCCCCACACAGCTACGGGCAGCTCGTGTCCCACTCAAACCCCTGCAGTGGCTTCATACGACGGTTTGGCACAGAAATTAAATAAACCCTCGCCCCTGGCTCTGCCCTGCTCCTGCCCCTCTCCCCTGCGCCACCTGCCGAACTCCAGCTGTCCCTGGCTCTCTGCGGCTCAGATCCATGTTCCCATCCCTGTTCTGCCAGCCCAGCTTCCAGTGGGAAGGGGGGAGCAACAGGAGTGACGTCTGCAGGATCCAAAACCACTTCGGCTTTGTTGAGAAACTGGAAAAGCACGAGTCGCCTGGTATCTCGTAGCTCAGCAGCACACGAGGGCTGCTCCCGCTGAGCTGCAGCAAGTTTCAGGGCTGGCTTCATAGTTTTTGAGTTAGGTTGTTTTCAGCCAAACCTTGGAGTTTCCAACAGCTGGAGGAGTTCTGGCTCCTCCTCACAGACCCGTTACAGGTCTCATGGCAGAGAGGGCAGCCCAGGAAGCAGGGTCTCCCCACCACCACAGCTTCACAAAGCCCTGGGCTCTGCCGGCACGTGCTGTCCAGCTGCATACCCTGTGAGTGCAGCTGCACCAAGAGCCCCAGCGCAGGCAGCTCCTCGCCCGCGTCCCAGCGAGCACTGGAACAAGCGCTGGGACCCTTGCTGGGTCACGCGTACCACAGCGCTGCTGCCGCTTCCTTCCTCCACTCCAGCTGGCACCAGACCTTCCTCCGCTCCGTCCTCAGCTCCCAGCTCCTGAGCTTGTCCTGTAGCATTGAGGCTACCTGCGACCAAGGGACAGGCAGGGAAGCAAAGGTGTCCCCAACCACCCTGCTGTGTCGCCCATTCCTGTACTGGCTGGGACCCTGCGGTTGCAGACCATGCACTTGGCCATCTCCTTCTCCCTGTTCTCCAGTAGGTCCACTCGGATCTTCAGGTCCCGTGTGATCTCCTGGAGCCAGTTGTTTTCCTTCAGGAGGTCCCTGCTGTAGCTGTGCATCCTGCCCTGAATGATGCTCTCCTGGATCATTTGTTTGGTGGGCTCAGACATCCCAGTGTGGGTCTCAGCTACCGAGACTTCCACCCACTGCTCCATCACCTTCATCAAGCTGTGGGGAGAAGAGGGACACAGCCCCTCAAACCCTGGGTGAAGGCAGCAACCCACCGTCCCGGGGCTAACCCCAGCAGCTGCTCCAGGGCCAAAAGGGGCAGCCAGCTGCCAGGCAGGGGCAGAGAGAGGCGGCAGCTCTGGGGGCCTGGCAGGGAGCTCACATCTCCCAGCTCACCCAGACTAGGGGTAGTTGCAGTGTTTTTAAGGAAATTGCTCCTCCATCCCAGAAAACCCTCAGTTTTCAACTGAATGTCGCCCTGCCGAGGAGCTGAGGTTTAGCACCAAACAAACCCAGGCTCTTGGAAAGCAAACACCCTCCTCCAGAGCTGGCCACAAAGGTGACAGATGCCGGAGCCCAGCAGGACTCGGCTGTGCATCTCGGTGCTCAAGCTGGTGTCGGGTTTTCAGTCCCAAGGCCAAACCTAGCGCCAATGAGGGAAATCGTTTCCATCAGCATTCCCAGGGGAGAGCTGAGCTCCGCAGAAATGCCACCCACCTTTTCACCCCTGGACTCCAAGGGAGAGCTCCGGTATCCCTCTCCCACCCCACCTTCCTCCCTCCCTCCCTTTCCCCATTACAGATTTCACTTCCAAAGCAATCCCTGGCTGGGGGAACCGCCAGACCCTCATCACCGCAGCTCCGAGGTGACCGCACGCGGGGCATGCCCTGGGGACGTTATGTGGGGCAATGCCACCCCACACGGGGCATGCCCTGGGGATGTTATGTGGGGCAATGCCACCCAGCAGAGCCTGCACCCACCCGGCACATCAGCTCAAACACAGTCGGCTTTAATCCTCCCTGGGCTTCAGCCCAGACACGGCACAGGCAAGGGACAAGCCCGGTCGGCGGCAGGAGGCCACATGTGCCACCACAGGAGCCAGCCCCCAGCCTGAAAAACACTCCCCAAAGTCCAAGCCGGTGGGAGACRGCAGAGTTGGCATCACTCAGGGCAATCCTGGAGACGTGTCCTCAGCAGAGACGGAGAACAGCGCTCCCCTGGTCCCTCCACCTGGCAGGGAAAGGGCTCTCCGGGAGCCCTGGGGCAAATCCTGCCTCGGGTGGATTCGCCACGTGCAGATTTGAAGGACCCTGGGGGGATCTTTCCAGGGCAGCTGCATCTTTCAAGCAGGAGCGGGCAGGATCAGGCCACTGGCCCGCAGTGCTCCCAGCTGGGTCACAATCCCTCGTCCCTAGGAGGCAAGGACACAAACATTAGTGGTCAAGGCAGGAGCAGTCCCGACACGTTCACGGCTGCAGTGGAGGCGGTGGGAGGGTTGTCTTCCAGCCTCCCCCGGTCTGGCTGCTCCYGGGGAGGCTCTGCTGCCAGCACAAGCAACCTCAGACAGGGAAAGTCTGACCCGGCGTTAACCGTGGCGGTGCTGCCTTGGGGCTGAGGGAGTGYGGGTGCTCACCTGCCTTCACAGCCACCCTGTGGAGACACGGCCCCAGGGAGACCCACTTTTGGGGGGAGCAAGCAGCGTTGGGGTGAAACTTTCCCCTGTGAGATGCCCCCAGCTCTCTCCAAACTAGGGTGACTTTTGCAGGAGGCGAAGGAGCATTGTCCCTTCCTCACTTGAGGGGCTGGGAAGCAGCAYGGACTCGGGGAGCAGCAGGACCCGGTCCCCTGGTCCCCTCCAGCCCAGTGCAGCCCCACATGGGACATCTGCGTCCCCATCCCTTTCCCCGCCTGGAAGAGAAGGTCTTGTCTCTGTTTCCCAATGCTTTGAGTCTGACGGGGAGAGCTGCTGCCACATGGCAAAAAGAAACTAGGCATCTGGAACACATCCAAACACGGTGCTCGCAGGGAGATGCTTCCCAGCCATTCTGTCCCCTGTCCCCAGCACCACACGCCCGGGTCCCACAGCCTCACTCACCGTCAGAGCTCGTCGCGGGCAGTGGAGCGGAGGTGGCCGGCACTGCCCCGTGAGTCCCTCAGGGTCTTCTGTGAGCCAGCCCAGTCGGTCTTCTTGGCATCGTCATCCCAGATGGTGGAGGTCTCGGTGTCGCTCAGCCAGTTGCTGTCCCCAGCATAGTGGGTGGGATAAACCAGGAGGGGGTGAGCCGAAAACACCAGCAGGTCCCGGGGAGCAAAGTGCCGCTTGTAATCCTCGCTGGGGAAAGCGGAGCAGACCCGAGAGGAGAAATTGTCTTACAGAGCATGGCCCGGTGGAGAAAAAAGGGCTGGGAAAACCATACTGACCACCCGCGGAAGGCACCATGCAGGGCAGGTGATGGGGAGGGACACAGGGTACCAGGGAGGGGATCTGGGGAAGGCAGCTGAGCTGTGGGGCTGCCCTGCGCCACTGCTGCCTGCAGAGCCTGGCTGGGGAGGGACCGTGGAGGGACTGCAGAGGGGATGGGACTCATCTCTCCCCACCAGCCTTGGTGGCACGGGGCCAGCCCTGGCACGGATGGGGTCTCTGGCACAGCATCTCGCCAGCCCGGCCCCCGCTGGTCCTGGGCCAGGGCTGTCTGGTGCCGTTATCCCAGCAAGCATGGGACTCCCAGCTGCTCCTGGTTCACATCCAGAGCACTAATCCACCCCTCCGTCCACCTCCAGCCTCCCTTTTACATGCCTAATCCCTCTGTTTCACTGTCCTGCTCACTGGCTTTCCCACCCCCCTTCTCCCCCAGGACACCTGGCCACCGGCGCTTGCACACCGCCTAAATTGCCTCCCCCTCCCCAGACACAGCCTTGCCGCTGACCCCTGCCCGGGAAAAGGGGCATGGAGGTGCCCCAAGATGGGGCTGAGACCCACAACCAGGGGTGGGGGACCACACAGCCCCCCAGCACCGGGGTACAGGGGGCTGCTCCCCCCTCACCATGGGGCCAAGACCCCTGTGCTGGGCCAGCATCGAGCCCCGGCTCCATCCCCGTCGCCGTCCCCCCACCCCGTGCTGGCAGAAGGCCATTTTCCAGCAGCCAGGCAGCGGCCAGCGGGGAATGAGCTCATGCTACAGATGTTTTCCTCCAGCATGAGTAACGCTGGCGGGGGGGGACAGGGTGGGATGGTGACGGCGGAGAAGAAACACATGCTCCCTCACCGGCACGGCCATGCTGCTCTGCCAGCACCCCTCCTGCACCCCCTGCTCCTTACTTGGGGTGCTTGTCGTACATGATGGGCAGGAACTCATCTACCGGCAGCATTTTGGAGAGGGGCTCCACAGCCAGCAGCTTCTGCGCCCCACGGTGGGAGATGGCGTAGGCCAGCGTCCAGTACGAGTACCCAGCCACCACCAGGTTTCGCACGCCCTCCACGGGTACCTCGTCTTCTGCGTTCACCTGCTTCCTCCCCAGGTAGCTGTGGGGCAGCCAGCGAGCCGTGAGAGCCAGCCCTGGGGACCCCCACCCCCTTCCCCCTGGTCCCAGCACCTACATGAGGTCCCAGTCCCGCTGCGCTCCCTCCAGCTCCTCCATCAGCCGACGCAGTCGCGCTGGGAAGGCGGCCTCAAAGCGCACATCGTCCTCGAAGACCACTGACCGCTCCAGCCCCTGGGACACGATCTGTGGGGAGGGGGCAGAGGTGCAAACCCATCCCAGCACCATGCTGGGCCATACTGGGTCCACTCACCCTGCAGGACACCCCTCTCCCCAAGTCCTCCAGAGACCTGGTGATGCTCACGGCGTCCCTGCCCTGTGCTGGTGGCCCTTAGGGACCCCGTGGCCCGCACGGCCCCGTACCTCCTTCCAGACGTTGTAGTGGCTGAGGAAGCAGCCGACCTCACCCTTGGTGAGCGTGCGGCCAGAGAAGGGGTCGTAGTACCCGGGGAGCAGGTCCACCCCCAGCACCTTGATGTCGCTGCTGTTGAGGGTGCTGCAAGGTGAGGAGCTGCATCAGCGAGGCGTCGCCCCTCCAGCCACCCCCCTGTACCCTCCCCAGGGTGACACGGGGGGCTGGCAGAGCGGAGATGCGTCCCCCCGCAGTCACCTCCCGTCCACGGCGTCCACCACCCGCGGGGCGATCTCCAGCTCCTGCAGGGACGCCAGCATCCGCTGGCGCCGGTCTGGCCTCCGCACCAGGTTGATGAGGAAGATCTGGGGAGGAAGGGAAGAGCCCCGCCGAGGGGGCACATCATGGAGGGGGACAGCCTGCCCGGCCACCATGGGACGGGGGACAGAGGGCTTGGCCAAAGCCCATGGCGGGCTTTGCCATGGACAGATGCAGACGGAGAGACGGACAGGGGGACATGGGCAGGTCCGTTGGGCACTTACTTCATCAAAGCCCATTTTTGTGAGTGGCTTGGGGAGGAGGGAAATGTGCCTGGAGCGCTGCATGGGGGGACCATCCACTGCGGAGAGAGGGGACACCCCTTCGGTGGAGCCCAGGCACCCCTGGCTGGGAACCGGGGCCGACAGCCCTGCCATGGGGACCGGCACCAGGTCCCCATCACCCCTGGGGTGGGGGACACCTCCAGGACCCCACCGCCCACGGGTGCTCACCCATGGCCTCCAACGTGAGATGCACAAAGTTGGCGCGTTCATCCTCCAGCGTCTGGTGGGCCTTCACGGGGACGTTGATGTAGCCGAAGCGCTGCTGGTTGCACACGTGGACCTCCGCGCCTGCCGGGTGGGACAGGTGAGCACCACGGCCCCCACCAAACCTCCCAGCCCCACAAACCCCTGGCCCCCCCGGCCTCACCGGCTGCCTGGCAGGAGTAGGCGAAGACGATGATATCGTCAAAGGCCCAGGTGTAGTTGGGATGGGGTGGGTAGAAAGCCAACCGTGATGTCTCCTCCTTCCGCAGGTCGATCAGGAAGGTGGCGTAGACCATGGGGACAGCGAAGCAGCCCACCCGCTGCCGGTTCTTGGTGGGGAAGTAGTCGGCTGTCCGGCGGTAATACCCCTGCGGCACAGCAGCTTGATGCCTCCATGGTGAGGGGCTCTTCCACCATGGGGGGGTCCTTTTCCCTGGGGCTTTCTGGGGACATACCTGGGGCGTGATGCCACACCAGAAGTTGGAGTAGAAGGTTTGCGAGTCCAGCATGGGAGCCACCACCGACTTGTTCTGCGCCATGAGAAACTTGAGGGTCTGGTTGTTGGTCAGGATGCTGTCGGTGTCCACAAACTGGGGGAACGGCACAGGTCCTGGAGGTGCAGGGACACCCACCTTGGCCCCCACCTTGCCAACACCCTGTGTCCCTTACCAGGACGTAGTCTGCCCGCTGCTCCCGGGCGTAGGTGAGAGCCTCCTGCTTCAGCCTCATCAGGTTTTCGTAGCGTTTGTCGCTCCAGTGCTTGGGCCCAAGCTCATCGGGGTAGGAGCTGGGCAGGGGGGAGGCAAGGGTTAACCCCACTTGCTGGGAACGCACAAACTCGGGGCATGCTGCTGTGTGCCGGCTGTGTCAGCCCAGCTCTGCCTCGCCGCCGGCTCCTCCTGGCAGCATCCCTGGCTGCCGGGGAGTGGGGTGCTGCTCCAGGAGCCCCTCGCAGCCCACACCTGCCCCCCCAGCACCTCCCAGCCTCACCTGGGCTCCTCCTGCACCCTCCAGGCCACCGAGTGATAGTCCTTCCCCACCGCCCCCAGCCACTCCCGCAGCATCGCCGTCGTGTTGTCCGAGTTGTGGTCTGTCGCGCACCTGGGGCGAGGGGACGTCAGCCTCTGAGGGTCCCCCCCCACAAGGGACAACCACGGCCCCCTCCCCACACTAGAAACACTCCTGGGGCCAAAAGGCTGAGCCAGTGACGGATTCGCTTGGGAATGTAACATGTAATTTGAAGGAACCGAGGCTGCGCTGGCAGGAGGTGGAGTGCGAACGGGTAATTTCTTTCTCGGTGCYGCCGCCGGTCAGGCTGTCCCGCAGCTCTCACCCCCTGTCCCTGCAGTGCGGCAGCAGCCCCGGCCGTGCTCTCCCCATCCCAGCCCTGTGGCTGCCCACCATGAATTGCGTCAGAGCACAGAGGCTTCATTCCCCCACCCATGCACCCCACTGCACCCCTGTGCACCCCACTGCACCCCGTGGCTCCGGCAGCCAGAGGAAAGGCCCCGACAGGCAGCAAAAATCCCCGTCCCCAAACCTTCCCTTGCCATGCACAGCCACGGTCCCCAACTCTCCCACCCGACCTCACAACGATGTTCATGAGGACCCCAGCACAGAGGGGGCTGAGCCCCACGTTGCACTGGGGCAACCCCCAAGTCCCCACACTCCCTGGCACCCTCGACCTGTCAAAGAGCCCCAAGCTGCTCCCCGGGCACTGGTGTCACGGGGACCCCCTGGGACGCAGGGGACAAGGCAGGACCTGTGCCCCCCCAGCTCCGCAGGCAGCTGCTCTTGAAACACCCCACAGGACCCTGCAGCTGGGGGCTCCCGGGAGTGCGGCAGGCAAAGGCGAGGACCCCCCGCTCCCCCACTGCCGGCAGCTGCCCCCCACCCCAGCCCGGCCACCCCTGCCAGGACCCCCCCGACCCTTTTGGGACCCACCCAGACCCTTTCAGGACCCCCCAGACCCTTTTGGGACCCCCCACACCCTGCCAGGACCCCCCCGACCCTTTTGGGACCCACCCAGACCCTTTCAGGACCCCCCAGACCCTTTTGGGACCCCCCACACCCTGCCAGGACCCCCCCGCCAGCCCCCGCCTCGGCCCCCCACAAAAGCAGCTGCAGAAAAGTTTCCGACGAGCTCAGGCAAGAGACAGCGGCGGCAGAGGAGTGAGGAAGAGGAGGGACGGGGGTCTCCTCTCCCAGCCACCCCTTGCCGTGGGGCAGTGCCCAGCCCCTCCCGGGTCCCTGCTGGGTCCCACGCCCAGGGCAGAGCCACCGTTCACCCTTTGGGGCTGGGGTGGCTGTTGCCACCAGGGTCCCTCTTCCTCCCGGGGTTCCTGTCCCCCCCAGGCCCCCATTCCCCCGGATCTCTGTTCCCTCGACCCAGGCCCCCATTACTCCAAGATCACCCCGAGTCCCCAGTCCCCCCACTCTCCCCAGCTCCCCATTCCCCTCCCCCCATTGTCCTTTGGGTCCCCCCAACCCCCGGCTCCGCATTCCCCCCATAGTCCCGTCTATCCCCCAGGACCCCCGTACCTCCCCCCCCGCAGCATCCCCATTCCCCCGGGACCTCCCCGTTATCCCCGGGTCCCTGTGACCCCAGCATCCCGGCTCCCCCCGGTGTCCCCATTCCCCCACAGCCCCCTCCTCCCCCCGGACCCCTGCTACTCCCCGCACCCCGGGGTCCCGGTTCCCCCCGGGGGGGGCCCGCTCCCTCACCACAGGGCGATGCTCCCCGCGGGATAGTCCATGCGCTCCAGGGCGCCCAGGCAGTGCGGCAGCGAGTGCTGCGCGTTACGGGCCAGGAGGGCGAGCACCACCCGTGGGGGGGCCGGCCCGGGCCCGGTGCCGGTGCCGGTGCCCAGCAGCAGGAGCAGGGCGCAGAGCGGCCCCGCGGCGCCCATGGCGGCGGCAGCGACGGGCGGGGAAGGGGCGGGCTGAGACCCGCCGCGCTCAGCGCACCCCCGCCCCCGCCCCCGGCCCGGCCCCGCCGCCGCTGCGAGCCCCGGGGGCGGGTTTGGGTTGGGTTTCTTTAAATAAAGCCGATATCGGTAAACAGCCCCGCACAACCCACGGCCGGGGGGCGAGAGACTGGGGGGGCACCCCCGGTACCCCCTCCTCGAGGTCCCCGAGGATGGTCCAGGGCATCCTCGTGTGTCCACTGCCAGCTCGGGGTTTGGTCTCCGCGGTGCCCGGCACGGCGTGGGTGGGTGGTAGGGAAGCGGACGGGTGGGCAAGAGGATGGGGGGGCTCATGGCTGGGCGGGAATCATGGCCAGGGGAGCTTGTGGCCAGGGGGGATCATAGCCAGGGGGGATCATGGCCAGGGGGGTGCTTGTGTCCAGTGTGAGTCGTGGCTGGGCGGGCTCATGGCTCTCCCCCATCACAGACCAAGGCAGCCCACGCCACCAAGCCGTGTCCCACCCAGGCTGCCCCCCATGGCTGACCATTTGCAGCCCCCCAGGCATGTCTGCAACGTGTCCGAGCCGCAGGCAGCCCCGGGGCCTTTGGGACATTTGGCCAAAACTGCTGGTTAACCACCCAATCCATAAATACGGCTGTCAGCTCCCGGAGCAAGCGCAGGCTGGGAGGAGGCCGCGTCCTGGGGAGCAACAACTCCGGGCACCCCACCAGCGGTGCCGGGCACCCCTTGCTGTGGTGGCACCGGAGCCCTGGCGAGGGGCCGTGGCCACGCGTGGCCAAACCTGCACCCACCCGCAGCGGGGTGAGGGCCCAGCCAGGCGGCTGCTCACGCTGGCTCCCCACATCCCCCCGCGCCTGGGGGACCTCCGGGAGGGCTCCGGCAGGGTGCAGCAAGGGGGTCGGGGGTTGAACAATCCAGCAGCACCTGAAAGAAGCAACAGAGCTGGGGGGACACACGGGGAGCACCAGGGAGCCCTGCAGCAGCTGTAAGGAGAGAAAAACTCTGTTTACAGCCCGAGCTCAGACAAGTATTTCGGGGAAGGGCTCCGTGCCGGCACGGCTGAGCGCTCCCCGGCGATGCAGAGGAGCTGCGGGAGGGGGCAGGACCCCAGGAGCCGAGCACAGCCGGACCCCACCCGCGTCCGGACCCCACCCGTGTGTGCAGCCYCCCCGGGAGGGCTGGGCGGGGGGCAGCCCGTCTCCCCTCCGCAGGAGCCCCCCGAGCGCGGCCCCGCGGCCCGGGAAGGGATTAAGCCGGAGGAAGGGCCGCAGAGCGGCGGGGATGCCCGCGGAGCCCACGGCTGGCGCCGTCCCGCGGGGACACCCACCCGCCGGCACCGCCCCCCCGCAGCCCGGCCCCGCGCTCGGCCGCTGCTGCCACCTCCCGGCACCGCGGCACGGCACGGCCCGGGCGGGAGCAGCCGGGTACGGGCGCTTGGTCGGGAGTCAGGGGCTCCAGGGTCCGTCTGAGCCGGATCTGATCCCCGTGTCCCCACATCCCTCCATCCCTGCCCTTCTTCATCCCTGCATCCCTTCACCCCTACATCCCTGCATCCCCACATCCCTCCATCCCTGCATCCCTTCACCCCTGCATCCCTGCATCCCT
>JAYKAV010000289.1:803831-832206 GCA_035582835.1 Phoebastria nigripes | reverse complement strand
CATCCCTTCATCCCTACATCCCTGCATCCCTATGTCCCCACATGCCTCCGTCCCTGCATCCTCTCCTGGGGGTCACAGATGGCCCTGCCCTGCCCTCAGCACCTGGGAAGGGCAGAGAGGGATTTCAGTGCCAGATATAACAGGATTTTGAGAAGCCTGGATCTCAGAGAGGCCAAGCAGGGCAGTTCCCAGCCTGCAGACTGGGATGAAACCCCACAGAGCCCTGACACCCCGCACCACACTGGGGCTGGGGAGGGGCTGAGCCTGGATGTGCCCTGACCCGGGCTGGGGCCAGCCCTGGGATGCTGCTCTGTCAGCAAGAGCAACACCTGGCCACTGCCAGCAATTTTTTCCCAGCAAAACCCCCGCCATGTGCTCGGCCCCCGCTGTCCCCTGTCCCAGGGACGCAGCATCCCTGGCCTGGCGCGGTTCGGCCACCCACGCACAGCCCCGGCCCCGCTGCCCCGGCCACAGCCCACACCGACACTCCCCAGCCGTGGGCTCGGGGACTGGAGAGGGAGAGACTGCCCTGTCCGCAGCTCCACCACCCCTGGGGCAGGCAGAGGAAGGGGGTGCCGTCACTGTGCCCTGACATGGGGAAACTGAGGCATGGGCCAATGCAACATGCAGCACACAGATGGGCTGGGACTGGCAGAGGGATGAAGCATCCTGTGCCTGCCCTTGCAAGCTCAGCTGGGGTCAGAATTACCCCTGCCTTTACAGCCAGCTTTGCAGCCTGCCTTCTCCCCACAGCCCGGCTGCCGCAGGGCTCACGACGGACCCTTGGAGCCCGCTGTGGGCCAGGTGACATCTTACAAGCAGCTTTGGCCATGCAATGGAAAAAAACCCACAAGTGAGCTCGGGAAGAAGGGGGAAATGGGGGTTACCTGCCAGGGCGCCTGCTGCGTGGTCCTCGGGGTGATGACCCACCCGGCTCTGCGCTGTGGCTCAGCACCTCCAACCCCACCACTCTGCTAGCACAGGGCTGTGACAGCCCCCACACCCCAGGAGCAGGACTGGCAGGCAGGGTGGCAGGTCCCCATGGGGCTCAGGGTGTCCCCACGGGGTTCAGGGCATCCCCACAGGGCTCAGGGCATCCCCATGGCTCCACGCATCCATGGCAGTACCTGTAACACAGAGCCGACATCAGGTCTGAAAGCATCCCGCCCGGAAAAGCACCTTCCCATCCCTGCGCTCCCGGGAAGGCAGCAGCGCTGCGCAATGTTTCCAGCAGCCTGGTTTCTTTTCTTTTTTTTACAGGAAAAAGTTGCTTTTGGACCCAGGGCTGAGGCTTTTGGCCACCTCCCGCCTCTCTCCACCCCTTCCTTGAAATTTTCTAGGATTTTCAGCAAAGTCTTTGAAAAGCTCCAGGTTCCTCAGATGTCACATTCTTCTGCTTTAAAAGGCTCAGGTTTGGTTGCAGAAAACAAATACATAAAGATATTTATATGTATATATAAATGCAGAGATTCTGTGTGTATGTGCATGGCCGGGGGGTTGGTACAAGTCCCYCGGCCACCAACAATTTTTTTTAAACTTATTTCACAAGAAAAAGCATCCCAGGGGCCCAGCCGGCTGCCCAGGTCCGTGGTGCCCCTGGGTGTCCCGGGGTGCCCCCGAGGGTCCCTGCTCCCACACCGTGATGCTGTCCGAGCGACGCGGTCCCCTCCAGACCACTGCCCCAACTTGTCCAGCCTCATGACCCCAGCCCATTTCACAGGTGGGGAAACTGAGGCACAGAGCCTGCACAGCCTCCTGGCAGCTGCCCGGCCAGCGGGGACCCCGGACCCGAGGGAGTGCCCGTGACCCCGCCATGCTCCTTGCCCCGCCAGCCCCTCATCCTGAGCTGTTCCAGCTGTTCCAGCTGTTTTCGCCACCCTCCAGCTGCTGGGTAGCTCAGGAGGCCGGCGCTCCCCTCCCAACTCKGTTTTCCTTCCAGGTCTCTGCTAAACCCATCGCATCCACGGGCGCCGCTCTGCTTCCCTCCTTGGCGAGCTGCTCCCGCGGCGGGCAAAAACAATGGATCTTCCCACCCAGAAAAATCCAGGGGGATTTTGGCCATCTTGGGGGGATTTTGGCCACCCGGGGGGATTTTGGCCCACCCAAGAGATGCTCTGCCAGATGAGCTGGAGACCGGCAGGAGCAGCATCCCCATCCTGGCTGGTGGAGACAGGGAAATCCGTGCCACCRTAAATGGGGCAGAGATGCATCGCTGGCCCTGGCGCCCGCTGGGCTGTGTCTCCCCCACACCTTGGCCTGTCGGGAGGCAGCCTGGGGTGTTCCTGGTGGGCTGCGAACATCAGGGAGAGAGAAGCCTCCCCCAGGGCCCCGCTTCATGCCCCACTGGGAGCAGGGAGCCAGGGGCTGTGCGGGATGCTCTGCTCCACCTGCAAGGCACCGTGGCACTTGGAGCCACATCTGAGCCATGCGGGCACATCTCTCCCGGGTGGCGCAGCCGGCTTGGCCCTAAAATGGTCCCTTTTCTCCCCAGGGTGGACCATGTCTGCCAGCATCAGAGCCAGCTGTGCCGAGGGCCAGCATCCCCCAGCTCTGGGTGTCAAAGGGGACCCTGGGCACCCGTCAGCCCATGGGAGCAGGCAGAGGGATGCCTCCCTCAGCAAGGGGAAACTGAGGCAGGAGGCCAACCCCAGGCTGCCCTGTCCCCACTGGGCAGGGAGAAGCCGCACACCCTGCTGGGGCTTCACCCCGGGGACGATGGGGAGCTGCTCGCCGTCCCCCCGCTGTGCCCTCTCGGAGGGACGGCAACAGAGGAGTACCCCGATGGGATGGGTCCCCCCCTGCGAGGCACTGACCCGTGTGCTCCCATCCCCTCCGTCCCCTCCATCCCCTCCCTCCTCTCCCCCTCAGCGGGGCTGGCGGTCGGTCCCCGTCCCAACCCGGGGCAGCTGTGACCGAAAACAAAGCTGTCCCCTTCGGCACAATACCCTTCTGTCCCCCCCCAGATGCTGACCGCTGGGGTGGGCAGCGGCCGGTCTGGAGGCGTCGAGGGGCCGTGCCAGGCCCCCGCTGGCAGGGGACAATGTTGGCAGTGATGGAGAGTAGGTATTTCAAAAGGTTTTGTTTTYGGGTTGACCCGCCGAGCCAGCGTGACCCCGTAGCCCCCCACCCAGCCCTGCTCCTCCGTCCCAATAGAAACCAGCCACATTCCTGACCTCGGGAGGGGGGGGGAAGTTTCAAACCTCCCCGGGAAGGAGACAATGGGGGTGTCAGGGCCGTGATTTAGGAGGGGGGGCTCTTTCCATCACAAAGGCGAGACAAAGGCGCTCGGTGCTGGGAAAGGGGCTTCGGCGGCGGCTCAGGAGCGGGGCTGTGGTATTGTGCCTGGCCAGCCGGCCTCGGCGGCAGAGCAGCCAGGGCCCACCGGGTCCCACCGGGTCCCATTGGGTCCCATCAGGTGCCACTGGGTCCCACGGGGTCAGTCCCACTGGGTCCCACCAGACTCTGCATCCCAGCCCCTACCGCAGCCCTCCCCCGCGGCCACCCTGGGGACCAGGGTCTGATGGCTTCATGGGTGTCATTGTCACCCATGGGAGGAGGGAGCAGGTCCCCCATCCCCATGTGGGACGGCTGGGGCACCCCCAGCTCCCCGCAGCGCCCCACGCCAGCGGGGCTGGCCAGGGACCAGCCTGTCCCGGGGGGCTGTGGGCACCCCACGGGTCAGGGCTTGGACTGGGGCCAGGCCCCCCCTGGGCAGCCATCCCCAGCTGGGGGGACAGGCAGCCCCAGAGCCCTGAGTCCCCCGCCATCGGCCCTCCCCGGGTGTCCAGGGCTGGGGTCCCACTCTCCTCTCCTGAGGCCGGCCCCGGGGCCGAGGGCCGGGCAAGGGATGAGCAGCTCCTCTGTGCGCTGCTCAAAAGGGGCTTTGTGCACCCCGGGGCCACCGGTGCCCAGCACCACCCGCCACCGCCRGCACGGGCACCATGCCGGTGCCCACCCTGCCGGCACCTCGCAGCCTGCGCCCCCCCCAAACTCCCCTTTTTCTAACTGCCCCCTGCCCCAACCCTCCTCCTCCATCCCTGGGGGAGCTCAGCCCCAAACAGTGGCAAAAATCCCCCCAAAAAAGCCAGGAAACTGCTTAAGCAGACGCCCAACTTACAGTGTCCTCCGCCGCCGCGCTGAGCCTGCGTCTCCGGCCAGCGTCCTGGTGCCGAAGGGCTCGGAGCCTGCACAGAGAGGGGATTTTTTTACAGGAGAAATATTTTTCTCCCAGTGCTGGACAGCTGATCCGAAGGAAAAGCTGGAAATAAGTTCATTGGCTTTTCTCTCTCTCCCTCTCCTTGCCCTAATTTTTATTTTCCTGGCAGCCGGTAAGAGGAAGGGAGCTGGCAAGGTGATGCTTTTTTGGGAAGAGGGGAACTGCTGGTGAAAGAGGTATTCACCGCGCTGGGAGCCTGGGAAAGCCGAGAGCCGGGGGGCCGGTGGGAGGGCAGGAGCCTGATCACCGACCGCCGTGCCGAGGCTGACCGGTGTGCTGAGGCTCACCGCCGTGCGGAGGCTGTCTGCCGTGCCGAGGCTCACCACCATGCCGAGGCTGACCGGCGTGCCGAGGCTGACCGGCATGCCGAGGCTCATGGCCGTGCCGAGGCTGGTGGAGCGGAGGCCGGTGGCAGGTGGAGGGGCGCCGGCGGGATGCATCAGAAAGCCAATGACATCATGTTGTGGTTTTTTTTTCCAGGATGAAATGTAATTTGCAGACAACTTCCCTGGCCGCCCGCGAGCGCTGGGGCTCCGCGGCGAGGAGCAGGACAGGTCCCCCCAGGATACACAGGCACCCACCAAGGGAGCACAGGKCTGGGCCAGGGCTTTATTTTTTCCCCCTTTTGGGTCAGAAAAACTACATTTTAGTTCCTAACCCGCTGGCACTGCGCTCCCCGGCACACAGAGGGCAGGTCCGGATGGCGGCCGAGCAGACCACAGCCCGGCACGGCCGGCGCCAGCGCCCTGTCGGGGCCCCCCCATCCCCATGGTGGGGCAGGATCCGTCCCCGGGCTGCCCAACCCAGGATGGCTCCTTTCGCCTCTTCCCTCTTAATTTTGTTTAGAAACTTGTCAGGTTGGTACATAAAGGAGGTGGAAAGATCAATCCCGGCTTTTCATCAGTGTGGGAAAAAGTATTTCACTAATCCATATTTATTGGTGTAAGGAGCCGGGGGGGGAGGGCGAGAGACCCTAATGGTCAGGAGCAAAGGACAGAAGGGACAGTTTAAGGCTGCCCTTTTCGGAGAGGTCACATGTCACCAAAATCTTTCGGTTGTCTCGGGATTGGTTACATTCTGTTCTCTTTTTTTCTATTGAGGTTGCCAAGCAACTGGCTAAGACCAGCCAAGATATTTTCTTTATTACAAGTGGAGCAGAAAGCAGCAAGGAGGAGAGAGATAAAAAAAAAAAAAAAAGGGGAGAGAAGAGAAGTTTAGACAATTAACATTTATAGGATCACATAACTTCATTAACTCGGCCGAGATTTGGGAAAGAGACTTCAAAAAAAAAGGTGCGGGGGCAGCATTAGGAATTAAAGCAAGTTAAAAGGCCGGTAGGTTTGGGGCTAAAACAATGCTGGAGTGCCCGGGAGCGTCGATGGGGGCTTCCCTCCGATGGTTCCTGTGTCCCAAAGAGCCGGCCAGTCCCGGGCGATGGCTGCAACCCAGCACAGGGGCCTTCAGCTGTTGCTGATGCTCTTTTTTTTTTTTAAATGCTGGATTTCTTTTGATTTTCACACTCCTAGGAATTGGGTTTATTGCTAATAGCGCTGGCAGGGAGGTGTGGGGAGGCAGGGGAGCCCTTCGGAAGGCGGCGCATGGCCATGGCAGGATCTGGGCATCCCCCTGGCCCGGCCATGGCATGGGGCAGGGGCTGCGGGAACGTGGCTGTCCCCAGGCCCTGGGACACATTTGTGCCTCTGCAGGGTGGACAAAACCTCCCGGGGCCAGGAGTGAGCCTCCGTGGGCGAGCAGCCCCCCGGTCACAGATCCCTGCCCCATTGGTCCCTGCTCTGAGCTCAGGCCTAACCCCAGCCCCGGGCTGTCCCCTGCCCCAGGCCTGGCCCCGCTGCGGGCAGGGGACATCGCTGCGGGCCGGGGACAGGGACTGGGGTCACCCCGCAGCTCTGCGGGGCTGGGCTGCTCCAAGGGGCATTTCTCTCCCAGCACGAACCGATCCCTCTCCCCGTGCGGCCAGACCCTGTGCGAGGACACAGGGGGAGGTGAGGAGGGGCAGGGACGCCCCCGACGACCCCTCCCAGCCCCCACCCCCCACTCCCCAACCCCCCTTGGTTCTGCCCAGGGACCCCAACTVCCCGGTGACACCCAAGGTGGTGGCAGGCAGCGATGGGGTGAAGGCAGGGGCCAGCCCCACGCTCTTCCCCGCGGCTGCGGAGACCCCCGGCAGGCGGGGCTGGGGGGGTCCCCGGGCGGGGAGAGGCAGGCGATGCCCCCGCTCCCCCGGCCGGAGCCCGCAGCTGCCGGCCTGGCAGGTCGGTAATATTCATTAGGGGAAAACAATGAGCATTATTTATCCCCAGCACTTTCCCTGCTGTGGGGGGTCGGGGGGGGTGCAGGTGACCCCATACCCCACGGGGGACCCGGGCAGTGCCACCCCCGCGACAGCAGGACCCCATACCCCAAGGGGGACCGGGGGGGTGGGAGAGGACCCCAGCCCTGCCCGGCGGCTCGGGGGGGACCCCCACAACCTCGAGTGGGGCCCAGCCCGGCCGTCCCCAGGGCCGGGCGCCGAGACCCCGAGCCAGGGCGCACCCCGGGCCCCCGAGCACCGGGCCCGGGCGGGTGCGGGGGTTCCGGGCCGGGCCGGGCCGGGCCGTGCCGAGCCGGGCCGGGGGCTGGGGTTTGGGAGCTGTGTCTTTAAGAGATGGCTGGCTCCAGGTTGCAGCTGCTGTTTCTGTGCTATAGAGACAGTGGAGATTCATTACTCCTAAAACACAATGGGCATTTATCACCCCGTGGTGTTATTCAAATCCAGTACCAATTGAAGGTCATCCCCATTCTTTTCTCGCCGGCTCTGCAACACATTTATTGTTGTGCCGTTCAACTAAAAGCCCTGCCCGGCCCCGGCGCAGCCCGCAGAGCCCCGGTGTGCGCATCCCTCCCGGGCGGATTTGGGACCCTGCCGGCTGGATACGGCGTGGAGGAAGAGGGGCAGAGCCGGGGCGGCTCGGCTCGGCTCCGGGCCGGCGGCAGGTGCAGCGGTAGCCCCGCCGTTGTGCCCCGCCGAGCCGCGGGGGCCGCCCGCTCCGCCCCCGCGGGACGCACTTTCCGCGCCCCGAGGAAACTCGGAGCCCCGCGGGCCGCCGGGGCGGAGGGCGGCTCGGGCAGCCGGGGGTCCGCCGCTCGCCCGTCCTCAGCCCTCAGCCCTCCCCCGGGGGGACCTGCCCGGCCCCGCCGCGGAGCGGCCACGGCCACCGGCACCGGCACCGGCAGGGGGAAGCGCCGGCAGCGGCCGGGATTTTCCCTGGCTGGAGAGGGGGGGTTTGTTCCCAACTTCGTGGGAGCCGGTCGTTGAGAAGGGGCTGGGGAAGAAGCCTGGATTTTTCCTCTTTTTCTTTAATTTTTATTATTATTAATAATATTTCCCCCCCCCTCCCCAGTTGGGCATTTATAAATTTCGGCGATTTTTCAAAGTGCCCGAATTTTGAGGGCGATCCGCTTGGAATTGGTTAATTCTCCGCGGCAGGAGCGGCGGCGGCCGCAGCGCGGGGCCGGGGCTCTGTGCCCGCAGCCCCGCGGCATCACCCCCGCCCAGCCCCGGGGCTGCCGGCGGCACCGAGCCCCGCCGGCGGCAGCCGGCCCCGGCGCACCGAGCCCCCGCTCCACCGGGGCTGCTCCGGCGGGGATGGATCGCTGGTTTTCGTTTTCTGGCTTTTTTTCTTTTTTTATTTTTTTCTTTTTTTTTTTCGCTTGATGTTGGTTTCCAAGGTCTGATTTTTTTTGTGTGTTTTTTTTTTTTTTCTGAGGGGTAAGAAACGAATTGATAAAATTGAACCCCTCGCGGTGCCATTAAATCGAAACCGGGGTGCGAAGCGCCGCGGCTGCGCTAGAAACTTGTTGGGGCCAGAGAAGCGGCTCCGCAGGGCCGGGGAGCGGGGAGCGGGGAGCGGGCGGCGGCGGGCAGCCGGCTCGGTGCCCCTGTGTCCTTGTTTTCCAGGCTCCAGCCGGATTCCCCCTGGAAGATCCCGCGAGCCCGGGACGGGAATCTCCGCTCCTGATTGTCCAAACGCAATTCTTGTGCGATGGAGCCGTACGAACCAAGAATTGTGTCTGGACATCTGTAGCAGAGATTTCAACTCCACCGGCTGGGCTCCAGGAAGGTGCTTTGGGGCGGAGGAAGAAGGACGGAGCTTCCCCGGGCCCGGGGCGCGGCAAGGTAACCGTTCCCGGCTGCAGCCCGGGAAGCCTTACCGAGCGTCTCAAGGAAACTAGACCAGCACCGGCGGCTCCGCACCGCTCGGCGCTGCCGGGGGGTTCAGTGCGAATGCGTCGAATATCGGCCGGGTCCTCACCGGGACGGACAGCCCCGGCCGGGCAGGGACCGGGCAGGGATGGAGGAGCCGAGCCGGCGGCTCCGGTGCTTCGCCGGGGGCGGCGGGGACGGAGCCGAGCGCGGCGGGCGGGCGGGCGCCCCGGCCCTGCGGCTCCAACCCGGTTTATCCTTCCGTTTTTTTGTTGGTTTTTTTTTTTTTTTTAATTGCGTTTTAATTTCATTTAATTTATTTCGGCGGGCGCCCGGCCGGGACCCCTCTGCACCGGGGGCCGAGGTCCCCGCCGGCCGGGACACCCTCCTCCTCCTCCTGCCGCAGCCCCCGGTCTCCGCCGAGCCGGGAACCGTCCCCGCCGCTCGGGCACCGGCTGGGCTCGGCGGAGAGCGGCCCGGCCCCGGGCTCCCCCCTGGCCGAGGGCTGCGGGGCCGGGATCTCACCGCCGCGGCGGGGCTCGGAGGGGACGAGGCGGGAGCGGAGCCGAGGGCTGCAGCGGTCCCGCGTCCTCCCGGAGCAGCCCCCACGAAACCACGACCGGGAGGAAGGCTCTTAACAGAGAGGCTTTATGACTCCACAAGCCAAGCGACTCGGCCGGGGCTGCCAAGGAAACCCAGGAGGAGAAGGGAAGCATTACAAGATCCAAGCAAAATTTCACCGAGAGCCTATCTAGGACAAAGCTGGAGGCAGAGAATATTTTAAAAGGCTTTTATTTCAGAAACTTTTTTTTTTTTTTTTTGTTACAGGATTTTGCTGTACCCCTCTTCTCCCCTCCCCTGGCTTCCCTCATCTTCCCATTTCTAGCTTTTTTTAGCAATGATTGGCAGCTTTTACTACAGCAGGAGCTAAGCCATCTGGGTCTACCTGCGCTAGCAAGGGGAGTAACACCTCCCAGGGAAGGAACTCATCCTATCGTGAGCAAACAGCTGGGGGGGATAAGAACAGACAAGCCCAGCCTAAGGCAAAAACGCAGCGTAGAGATAGGGCAGGCAGCAGTGCTGAAGACGAACCTGCCTTTTCCCACTTGGGTTTAAGTCCATTTCAAGCTGCACGCCACACAGGTTCGTTGTTTTTCAGCCAGCTCCTACTGTCACCTGGAATCCCCCCTCCGTTCCCCCGGCCCAGCAAAGCTTACGGCCGTGAACTCAGGACAGAGAAGAGCCTTTGGCCCGTCCGTGTCATTTACAAACAGTGCAAGCTGGACTCGAGTTGCTGCGGCTGGATTTGGAAAAGGCTGAATATCAATTCATTACCAGCAGTGGGCTTGAAGTTAGGGTTTCTCAGATGCAGCAGCATCGTAGTCCGTGGGTGCTTTTAGTTACGCAGGTTGTGGTGGGGTAAACGTGAGAAAGGAGTCACCGGAGAAGTCAGACAGGGGAATTACTCTTTGGCACTCCCTCCGCGTCAGACAGAGTAACTCCTCTGTCAGGCGCAGGACRGGAAAGGCTCCTTGTACAGAGCACTCAGGCCAGGCTGCCTGAGCAGGGGCTGGTACACTGCACTGCTCACCACTGCTCCTCCTCGGCAGCTCCCGGAGATCGAGGACAGGGCGAGCAGTACGTGGTGCAGATCAGCTCCGAGATGTGCACCGATTGAGCTTACGGCACCAGCAAGCCCTCTGCCCCGGGAGAGCCGCTGCTCAGGCAGGAGCGCTGCTGCCAGGGATCACCGCGTGCTACCGGAGCCGTGCCAAAATGCAGGTGAGCAGGGCAGGGGGGAGCACAGGAAGGACAACCCTGGTCGGACACTCCTAGAAGCTCGCGCAGCACATTTCAGACCTGTTGGCGCCAACGCTATCCTCTCTGATCCTTTCCCTTTGCTCCCACCGTGGCCTCCCGGCTGGCAGGCAGACCAGTCCGTCTGTCCGAGGAAACTTCTGGAAACCAAACAGCATCCGTGCCCTAGCAGAGCCGCGCACACCCACTTCCGCTGCGCTCACAGGACTTCCTCAGGGTGCGCAGCAAGAAGCCTCCCCCTCCCACTGACGGAAAGGGTTAAAAGCCACTGACTCCGCGCTTTAACCGTTCATCTCCAGCCCCAGCCCTTCCCCGTCCAGGCTGCAGCAAGGCAGCTCCCCACCGCTCCCCACCTGCACAGAACGCAAGGGAGGCTGATCAATTCTGTCCATCGTGGTGACAGAAAGATCATTTGCTGCCCTTATCACTCCATGCTGTCTCAGGCCGGGCACGGGTTTGTTTCCCCTCCAACCAAATGGTTATAAATTGATGTTGTTTGTGGGCTAGCACTTCACCCTGCCTCAGCTCAGGTATGAAAGAGGCCTACGGCATCAGAAAAACACAACCAAAAAAGCCTATTTCTGTCCTACTTCCCACAAATAAATATCACGACAAGTGGAAAGCCACTACAGAGGGCTCTGAAGCTGTAATGTCTGCCACCTCAGAGAAAAACTAGTAAAGTCACCTTTTGTTTCCTTGCACTTCACGTCTCTCCCTTCCCGTGGCTCGTGCACAGACTGTATCAACACTAAGCATTGTGTTAAAAGAATCCCAGTTCCCAGCACCAAAGCAGAGGCACCCCAGCCTTGCCCCAAAGCAGGCACAACTCCCCCAGAACACCTCATTGCCTGTGAAGACACACCATCCTACTCGAGGTTCAGCACCCCTCTTCCTCCCATCATGGAAAGACAAAGTCGCACACGCTGCAGGTGCTCTCTGCTCGTTAGGGTACCTGGAAGTGCAGTCAGAAGAGGTGAAATGAGGACCAAAAGATGGATGCTGTTGTGGTGGACAGCAGGCCGCGTGCTGGCGGGGCTTTATTTGGATGTCTAGTAACAAGTGAATGCGGTGGGAAGATGCACAGACTGGGCACAGGCAGTTCAAGGGAGGTTTGGGTGGGTTTAGGTTTTTGTTTGGGTTTTTTTTGCCCAGGGATTTGGATTTACATCCTCTTGTTTTTCCAGGAGTTCACCCGCCGTGCAATGTCGAGATGAAAAGCACATTATCCTGGTCCTGGAGTTTATAATCCAGCTCACCCTGCAGGCCAAGAAAAAAAATGAAAAATGGTTTAAATGTCATTTCCAAATACTAGCTGCAAAGAGAAAACAGCTCATAAAAAGACGGTGAGTGTTAGGGAGAGCAGAAGGGGATAGACTGATGTTTTCATCCTAACGGAAGCAGAAGTGAGAGATCAGACAAGGAGCTGACTTTCATTATCCCACACCGCTTTCTGGACCAGGGTTTTGACAGAACAGGTGGTTGCCTGAGGCAGGAAAATAGTTAGGGGCTGTTTGTTGTCTGAGCACAACAGTGGGCTGAAAAGGGAAGATATTTACCAGTTGCCTGTTTGGGCAGAAATCCCCCCAGGGCTGCCTTCACCTGCTACGGCACCACCTTACTCTAGTGAAGGGAGCCTGCTTGGGGCCGTGAAGCTGCCCGGTACCCACTAAGTTGTTACCCCACGYGTGGGGGAGACCTGCTAGCAGCCAGAGGTGCGAAGCCCGTTGCCAGAGGCCAGGAAATATGGGTGATCTCTCTTCAGACACTGGCTGGCTGATGAGACTCAGCAGGTTAGAGAAAGGCTCCAGGCTTCTGAACAGCCACAGTACAATACAGGGAGAGAGATCCCAGCCTGCCCCTTCCCCCTCAAATACGAGATGCTTCGCTTGGGGCAAGAATCAGAAATAGCTTCTCTGAGAGCAACCACAGAACAGACAGAGCAATATTTTCAACAAAGAAAGTCAAACTGAAGGAGTACAGACCATTAGTTCCCAGTCTGCGTTGTTGATGAGCACCAAAATCCCTGGCCTCCTGCAGAACAGAGAGAAATAATTAGGATACAGGGCTGCTAAAAAGCTTCACAAATAGTTAAGAACAAGGGATGTTACAGCACAGATCACAAGCTGACTGCCTATAAAGCCAAAGAGAAAAAGGAATCCTAGCACGGAGGTGGAAACAGGTACAGTCTGTGCCCTTTCTAGATCAAATAAAGGGGAGGCAGGAGCAATCCCAGAGCTCATTTGAATCAAAATGCACCATTCCTGAGGATGCTCCGGGATGACTACATTTCCGTAAGATGTAGAAAAGCCAGGTAATTAAAACCCACGCACTACAGTCGAGCGCAGAAAGCTCGATGTGAAGGTAGGGAAAGCTATTCCGGTGCCCCTACCAAAGGCAGTAAACACTCGGGATCCACTCTGAGCCCCTGATTACAGGCAAAGGGATTCCCCCTCTTTGATCTTCAGTGTCCTGCAATTGTCTCTCCTGTTACCAGGGGACCTGGCACACGCTTCAGCTCACAAAGATCCGTGACGAATGTTAAACACCCCCAGCGCCACCCCGCAGTCAGGGATGGCTTGCACAGCTCACTCTGCTCCATTTCTCTTGGCTTTTTTTTTTTTCCCCTCCACGAGGTTGGCCCCATTTTGACAATAAAAATACATTTCCCAGAAGAAATATTTGTTGGCATTTCTCCGAGTGACTGCTTCAGTCCCAGTGATGTCAGCAGGGAACGGACAGACCTGCTAAAACTCCTGGAATTGAGGATACATGCGCTATGCTGCTCCAGGTGACAACGGAGAGAAAGTATATGTGGCCCTGCTTCACATTTAAGGTTTAAAGATTTGGGGTGAGGGCTGCAAAAGACGCTCTCCGTGGAACAGTGCGAGGTGTAGTGTGGGACACCTCCCATTATCACTTTAGCAAATCCCATATATTCATGGTCATTAACTTGCTTCTTGCAACCAACAGGAAAAATGTAGCCCAAACTGTGGGGACCAAGAGAGAAACACAAGGACGATTCATAAGAGCTGTACTTACACAGATTCCCCTTGCATAAATAATTCTGGTCGTTCTTTCAACAGATTCTGTTTGATCCACTTTAGCAGGTTTCTGATATCCCCTGAAAGGAGAAAGGACAGCCGTTTACAAACTAGCTGACGGCTCCTAGCTGATGCCAGAGCACAGTGATTGTTTATCCACAAAAGAGTAGATAAGGAACATGCAGGATGGATGGGGATAGCTGCAAACCTCCAGTCAAAGGAACCACCTAACAGGATTGTCCCTTACCAGCATCTAACAGGCACAGCCCTGCCTCAAGGGAGCTCAGGGCTCTGCCCCAAACCCCATGGTTTGGCACAAGAGGTTTCCCACAGAAAACGCATCCCACAAAGAACAAATGCAGCTCATGCTGAAGTGCCAATCCAGCAGGAGACTGCCAATGTTCAGATTTAACACATCCCATGTCCTGCGTGTTCCGTTATCACCTAACAAATTGATGTTTAACTCTCTGTGTGTTTAATTAGATTTAAAAAGTCCAAACAAGCAAGCCTAAGAACCTGAAAGGAGTAAAGGTAGACACTATCGGTACCAAAACCAGCACGAACTCTTGGAGACATGAGTTCTGGGGCACAAACGTGTACATAACCATGCATTAAACACGCACGCAGGCACCAGCTACACTAGTTGTATTTTGGACACTTGCAATATCCCTCGGCATCACACCTGCTGTCATGGCGTGTTCCCCATGCCGTGCCTGCTCCCTCCCTCTACACTTTGTGCTTATAGCTTCTTTATTAAAGCTCAGCCTTTATCTTTCCATTTCAGTAGGTGACAGGAAGGATTTGTCTTCATGTAAAAGGAGGAGGAGACACTGCTGGCGGGTTTTTATAGTATCAATTTTACTTTGTGAGGCAAAAACAATTTCTTTAGTGATAGCATCAGTTAATTTCCTATTGGAGAGGTGAGAAGCGACAGAGGGGGGGAATAATCCGTTACAGGATTTAGAGAAGCTGACAAATTGCAACGTGGAGTTCTCCTGCATTTGCCTCTATATTTCACCGTTCCACAAACCACTTCATCATTCTGAATCCACAATCAGTTATTCTCCCGGGGCTCCTTTAAACAGCCCTTTGAAAGCCCCAAAAGAGTTTTGTTTGCTTTCGAGGCGCGAGGAAGCTTTTCGAAGGCACAAATCCACCAGTAAGGGTTGGAGCCCTGCTCGCAGGATGAGCCAGGACAGTGGGATGGGTTTCCACACCTCCCTCACAAGTGGTAACCTCGCCGTAGTCACGGGGAACCTTTCCGCACACACCTCTGCGAGCTAAAATCAAACTCTGCGTACGATTCCCCATGTGTTTGCTTCACGACCAGCAAAAATAAATGCACTTGCAGCGGCTCAACTCAGCCTTACCCCAGGATTTTATGGGATTGTGGATGCTACCCAGAGCAGAGCTGGGATTCTTCCAAATAATGTTACCCCCATCACTTCTGTCACACTAAGGATGAACAGCCCTGGCGTAGGCAGGTGCACATCAACTAGGCGATGGGGACATGTCCATCTGCAGCAGATGGGGGCCTCTTTTCCCAGGGAAAGGGGGAGGGGGATGATCTGAGATTCCCTCTGTTCCCCCCCGGTTTCCCAGGGCATCGGCGCCTCTGGATGACAGCCTGCGCCCCGGCACACCGGTCCCACCGCGGGGCTGCCCAGARCACGACAGGTATTGCTGCCTCCGAGCGCTGGATCGCTCTGACCAGGGCAAAAAGAGCTGCTTTGTGCCTTAAAACTGCCTGGTGAGCTGGATCACCTGCCTGGGGCTGACCCACGACCCCCTTGTAATGATACGTAGTTAAGAGCACAAAATAGACCATTTTCTGCTGCTTTCCTAGCAACGTGCACCAGGGATGGCGAGTGCCGCTCAGAAGGTATATATATACCATGCCGGTTGGTCAGCCGCCAGAACAAGAGTTAACTATATTTGCCTTCCCCTGAAAAACGCTGCTGCAACGTAAAGCCCTCAGGATCTCACACCCAAATGGCTCCTGCTCTCCATCACCAAGAAATGAAAGCCGGAGAGGAAGAAAGATGGAGAGGAGCCTTCAGGAGACGGAGGGGGGGTGCAAAGGGGACACCAGCCCCACCACAGCAATGCCTGCGAGCTGTTTCATATTTATGCAGTTGCGGCAGGGCACACAACAATGAGCTGTGCCATATACTATTCTCCTTGCGTGGAATAAGCAGCCCTTTCCTCTGGGACCTTTCAGGAGAGATCATTTAAACAGAAACACGCTGCACCAGCTGGATAAAAGACAGCCACCTAGAAGCAGCCTGGACGAAGGGGCAAGAAGACTGATTTATTCGAGGCTGAGCTGGAAGACTCCCTCACCCCTACTCCTTCCATAATAAATGTTATTTTCAGCCCCACCTGAGCCTACATTCATTTATTCCTCCCCAGAAGTCACGTACACATGTACTGAAGAATTTAGACAGTAGGAAAAAAACCTGATACCCCTGTGCATGCCTGGAGCTTCCCCGCTCCAAACATCAATGAAAATTAAGACCCTTTCTCTGCAGCCAACCTTAAGATGTAATACTTTCGGCTGCTTTCTCAGCATTGAATTTTTTCCCCCACCTTCATGTCTCTACGTTCTGTACACCAATATTACTAGAACAAATCAATTATAAAGGATGAAAAACGACCAGAGCCACACCAAAACCATCTCCCACAAGTAAGATATTGAAAAGGAACAAGATTACTTCCATTGCAAGTGGTCTGGGGAGAAGCCATCTTGCAGCTCAGTGCCTCGAATAGCAGTCTTGATCAATAGCTCAGGACTCTGCATGTTATCATGATGGAAATAATAAGAGGTAAATTATAGCACAACCACTTATCTCTTACAGTTGACATACATAGCATTCCTAAGACATTTTCTTTCTGATACTACGCTACGGGTCTAACAGGTTTCCAGCTCCCTGGGCTGAGGATTTGCTATGCAAGCAGCAGGTCCTCTACAAATGACATAGAAGGAGGGAAAAAAAATCTCAACCTGGTCAGGCACCACATCCGCTGACAAGTTAAACCGTCACTACGACGCAGCAATCTTACACTCGTGTTGGTTCTCAAGTTGGCCCCCATCACAGAACAGAAGCATTTGCTCTTTGCAGGAGCACAGTTGTACTACATGTGCTGCCATTTGGCTGCAAAAGCAACCATGCATTTTGGCCCAGGAGTGAGGTTCAGGTGAGAGCTGAGACAATACAGCATTTCACTCCCACATCACCAGGTCAAGTCCAGCTCATCCCAGTAATGATATATTTTTATCATTGCTGCACGGGCTCAGTGAAATCCTTCTGGTAGCCTACTCTGTTTCATTCACAGCAAACAAATATCCACACCAAAAAATCCACTCTAATTATCGTTAACTGTACTTGCCATTGGTGGCATCAGCAGAGAAGCCAGAGTGAACCGGCCAAGGAAGCTGAAATATTCTCAAACTGCAAAGGAGGGACTGAAGCACATGGTAGGAAATCCCTGTCTCATTTGTATACAGAGACAGCTTCTGGTGCCTGTGCTAACAGTACATCAAACCTCTCCAAATTCTCAGGAAAAATAATCTAAAGTTAATTAAAAAAAGAAAAACCGACAAACGTTTGAGAAAACTGCTTAGTTCAAGTGCACAGATGGGAGCTCAAATCCACAATACATGCATAAAACAAATCACCCAGCGAAACACACAGCTCAGGAAAACGAAGTGTGTGCTTGCAGTGACACAAAGTCATTGGCTTGTCACGCAAGCGGACAGGATGCAAAAACTGCAGCGAGCTTGCATACAAAAACCCAACAGCGTCGGCTCATTTTCAGCCCAGCTGCATCATAAACACTCCTGGTTGTGGCAGACAGAACTGCACAGTCTGCTCGGTCCTCTTGCATATCCTCCAAGGCCTGATCTTCTGCATTACCCCAACTGTTCCTTGATGAAGAATCTGCTGAGCTTCCTCTGGGAAGGGAAACGCATCTAGGACTCCATTTTAGCACTGCCTGGAACAAGAGCCCGGGTTCATTCGCACCCTCAAAACCAGGGCAGAAATCCATAGATCTTTCCCAGCTCAATAAAACCTCCTGGACCTGAGAGATTCATCAGTGATAACTCAGCAAAGGGGGCACTCGCTGTGTGCAGAGAGAAACCAGGTACCTCAAATAAGAAACACCAACCTGGGTGTTGCACTAGAAGGATCTCGCACCAAACTGGTAAATGTGCAGAAATGCAGAAGGATTTTGCTCAACCGTAATACCAGTTGACACGGACACGCAGCTCTCGGCTCCCAGGGAGCTGCACAGGTCGCTGGCAGATTCACACATTCACATACAATGAACACACACCGCCTTAAAATCCACATACAAACCTGCACAAAGCAGACAGTGCCTCGACGGGCACCCAGAGGGTGTAATCACACCCATATTCTTGCCTTGGCTGCAGAACTGGGAGCTTATTTCGGGGAAATAGGGGAACCCTATAAAGGCTGAACCATGGAAAATTCCCTTCTGGTCCGTAATAAATAAGATATATGCAGCACTGGTCACTAAGGGGTCAGTGCTGCAAGAGCACTACGCTTTCCCGGGCCGCCTTGCGGATACCTCCCTGTGGGGTACCATTTCTTTGACCCAGAATAAGATCATTTATCATACTGACCATGGCTGAGCTCCAATTTGCTGAGGTCACTAACTCTGGACGAGCGCCGCTCCACCCACATTCTCAGCCACCGGCCTGTAACCATGACAAAGCCCCTTCGCTGCCGCTCCTCTGCCATTATTCCCCCTGCCTGCATGGAAATGTATGGAAAGACAATTTGTATCCCCCTTTTCCCACCTAAGCAGCTTGTTTTTAAAATAGACCAGCTCCCAATACCTGCCACCCCTCCAGGTGAATGCCTTCTCTCTGCTTTTGAAGCCGACGGCCCCCCAGGAATCTGCTCTCTAAAAGAGCTTGTTACAAAACCTGACCTAAGGGATCCTTCAGACTCCTCCAGCCTCCTATCTGATATGCAAATCATTCGCTGAAGCAGACGATGGTGTGCCATAAACTGCAGAAGAAGACCTGGAATAGCTGATACAAATGGAGTCACAGGCAAATGGGTTCGGTACTACGCAGAGTGAGCAGCAAGGCAAAATTTTGCAGCAAGAGCAAAAATCCATTTTCTCTGACAAGCGCACAAGCCAATCCTGCCATGCACTGGAGTGGGCAGTGATTTAAGTACTAGGGAAAAAATTAGGGGGTAACTACAGCCAGACACAAGAGAATCCCAACCGTTGCTCTCATCTGTTCTTGTCTGCTACAGACGAACGTCAAGGTCTTGGCTTCTGCAATTTTTAATTGTGTTATGACATCTTTTTCTCCCTTCTCAGCTAGAAGAGCAATGCTCTTCTCATTTTCTTGTGTCCACACAAGGGTAAGGGATCACAGGAGTCTTTCACAGCCCTCCTGTTAGCAGCGAAGACATGGATCCCAGCCATCACCCAGCAATTCTCAGCCCTGAGATTTTAATCACAACGCTCATGAACTGGAGAGAAGCTGCTTGGGATCTTCCACTCCCTGGTAGGAGAACACAAGTTCAAGGGATCTCCAATCCCACTCGCTAGCCAGCAGCAAGTCTCCAGATCCATCAGCTCCCGTGACAAAAAAGCAGCTCCGAGCTGATCCTCAGGGTAAACCTAATCCCTACTCATTTCCAAAGTCAGAGCATCTAATCCCGTAACACCCAACGCTATTGTCACTTCGGGCTCCCAAATAAATGCCAGCGCACCAAACTGTCTCTTTTAATTAGGATCACAGATCACTAGTGCTGGCCCAGGGTCTTGCCTCTCATTCAAAATTGTCAAAGGAAGGAACCCGGAGCGCCTCAAAGACTATCGCACTGGCAGTGAAGTGCCAGATTGGGAATCGCAGACATTAAAAATAACATCTTGTTAACAGGTCCTGTGATTTTGCCCCTCTGCCAGTGCAGAACTATGCTCAACAAATGACCATCCCAAGCCTTGCCCGCTCTGATTTTAAGATGCTTGAGCAATGTAGACCTGCTACCAAACCTCAAGGAGTCTGTGCCATGGTCTAATAGTTTTGCAGTCAGGAATCTTCTGCTAATGCACCAAACTCCCATTTCTTCATCCCTCCCTATCAATCTATGCTAGATGATATTGCGTCACCCTGGCTATAATCTGTCCTTCCCAGTGATAAAGAAGATATCCCACCTCATCACTTTTCCATTCATTTATCCTGCTTAACCTTGAATGTTGCTGGTTAATTTTTTTAAGCTGCTCAGGAAGACAATTCAGAGAATGCATTACTAACCACGGGCATAAAGCTTAGCCGAAACCCATCAAACTGAAATTTCCCCTCTCTCCTATTTTCCCGGCTTCTGGGTTTTGCGTGCATGCATGCGCACCAAGGGTTAAAAAGGAGAACCTTATCACTATTATAAGAGACTACACAGAGCTGATGTGAGACCCCAGACCACAGAGGAAGGGTGCTGTGCCTGCCAGCATGCAGAGGGATTCCCCGGCAGCCTGGCACTGCCCTGTACGCAGCCAGCCTGGCCGAGGGAATCCCTTGGGTTGGGCTCTCCCTGGCACTGCCAGCTGGATCAGAAAGCGCCTTGAAGTCAAATCCTTGCCCCCCTCCCAGCCTGGCTGGTGGCTACTGTCCCCTCTGACTGCTGGATGAGTCAGTGTCTCAGCTTGGCTCAGGAACTGCCATGATTTTATTCCTCTAAATACAGAAATCGTGCAGGGTCCAGTCCTTGCCTCTCACTTTCAGGCTCAGATCTGCTTTGCTATTATTAGACTTTCATATACGGCAAGCACCATTAAACCAATTCCTGTCCACCCAACCAGCCACCCCCACAGATACACCAAGCCCCTCAGTCTTACTTGAAAGGGGAAAAGAAAGGGCCAGTGAGATGATCAGGGTGGAGGAGAGGGGGGGTAAGATTTACAAGTGAATGGAGGTAAGAATGGAGCAGTTTGTGGGATAAAGGGGCTGCAGAGGGAGCTTTACAGATGTGCAGAGGGACGGCGGCTCATTGTTTAATTAAGCAGAAAGTGGCTCTTTTGAAAAGCAATTTTGCACAGGAGCTCTGAGCTCAGCAAACAACTCCTGCGAGTGAGGGCAGGAGGAGAAAGGAACAGCTGGCCCGGAGCCGTGTGAACCGCATGCTAAGCGGTTTAAAGGGCCCGGATCCTCCTCCCCAGCCCTGCTCCGCTGCCACCCTCTGAACAGTGCTGTCAGCACAGCAAATCCCACCAAGAGAAAAGAGAGAGCAGAGGGGGGGGGGCTGGCACAGAAAGGTTATCCTGCTAGGTGTCCGCACTGCAACACAGCGGCTGGGAAGGAGGGTGGAACAGTCAGGCTTTGTTATCCCAGGGATTTGGTCACACACAAGAGCTGGTTTCTCAGTGCCTGGGAAGCTCCTTCCACAATGAGTTGGGATGAGCTGATCCAGTAACATGGCTCCGTGGCCTCCCGGGAGAGTGCCGGGACTGCTCCTGTGAGGGCGCGCGTTTGTTTCCCTGTTCCCTCTGAAGGACTCGTTCCTTGCGCAGGAGCGACGCATGGCCTCGCTGGGACAGCGGCACGYAGCCGCTGCGCTGAGCCCTGCACCAGGGCTGCAAACGTGGCTGGGACTGTTCGATCGCGGTGGCGGCGGCAGCCCTGCAGCATCACGCTGGGCTCCTGGCACTGCAAACGCGGCTGCTCACACCGATTGCTGGAAAGAGCAGCCAGGATCCAGGGCTGAGCTAGTCCAGCCTGAGGTCCCGCCCTGGGTAACCCACCGAGTCCCCTTTTCTTGCCAGAAAATACATAATTACCTGCCTAAGAGAGATGCACAAGCAGGGGAATAACCCCAAAGTCCTTTGAGACCTGCGAGTACCATACACTGTGGTTAAAAAGATTTGACTGCCCAAAATTCCATAGAGCTATGGGGTTTTTTTATCATTCTTCTAATAAGTCTCTGCATTACCAAATATATTTTTATTCCTTCTTTGGAGCAAGTTTTAAAATGTTAGGAATAATAAACAGAGCAATAAAAGCATTCCAGAATATTAATAACTTAACTACGACATACTATCTAGCAATAGCACTGGGCATTTACAGACAACCAATACCAACTGCTGCTCTTGATTTACACGTTGTTTTGGCATAGCACCCCAGTCAACTCTGAACACACGCCATGCTGTATTTTTTAAGCCACTCTGCCTGTAACACAGGTCTGATCTCTTGAGATCTCCAGGCTCTTTTCCGAGAAGATGAATGCTCCCAACTCCCCAGCAGTCCTCCACGCTGTGCAGAACAAGGCCCCTGGAAAGCAAAGCTCTCGAGGAGCAGACCATGCTCTTCTCTATGGGGATTTAACATAAGCAGTACTTGGCAGATTATTTTAATTTTCCCTCTAAAAAATTCTGATTAGCAACAGGCTTTTTCCCTGGGGTTTTGGTAAAGGGAAACCACAAACAATTACCAAAACACACTGATTAAAAATTTATCCTTCCAGACTTGTAAGTGCCAAAACACACAGTGAATTCTTGATTACCCCAGAAGGTCCAAGCGATCACTGCTGAAACTGGTCACTGCTGCTCCAAAAACACAAGTCCCATCACTGAAACCACAGGAGAAGTTGGAATTCGAAGGCCTGGACCTGCAGCTGAGCAGCCTGCAGCACAACTGTCAGAGACTTTACAAACAGCCCCAACCTCCGGATACAACATCCAGTGGAGAGCACAGCAGAGGGGTTTTGTAAACACTCTTCATCAGCATGACGCTGCTGAGCTAAACCTGAAATGACTACAAGGGTTAAACAATGCCAGTGACTTCCTACCCTTCCAACAGCGTCCATGCAATTCGCATGGCCATAGACAAATCCACCACTGTGAGTCCCAGCGAGATGGAGGAAGGAGCTCCGGCATCACTTGCAGAGCAGTCATACAATGATCTATTTGATTACTGAAGCACTTGGTTAAATTACTGTTTCAGGAGGAGGCTGCCAAATATATTTTCAGTTTTTAATTTAGGGTTTCTCTCTTTTATGCTCCATTGTCTCTAATAGCCTCTTAGATGCTTGAAAATAAAGTTGATTTCCCTGCCAATTTAATCCTCTCTCCATGTGACAAATATCGTTATTCCCCCAGCTGCTTTCTCCCACACACACTGTTTTTATGCAGAATAAGCCAACAGGGCATTAATGCCCTTAGATCCTCTAACAGCATTATCAACGAGATCATCAAAATAGCCAGTAATTTGGGACAAGATTCTTGTTTAACTTGAGGTCGTCTTTCCGCAACAGCTCTAAAAGATTACAGTTCTGCACAAAGTGTGGCTTATGTAAATCTGCCTGCCTATACAGATATATTGCACCTTTTTAAGTTCCTACTTGGCAGCAACTTCAACATGGAGGCTAAGACAGCTCCGCTTTGGAAATAAAGAACTGCTATTTTACTGACCTTAGGATACAAAAAGCCCCTTGGATAATAAAAATAGGTCCCGCCACACAGCTGTACCCCTCGTGGCTTGCTCTTGTCCCATTTGCAGCTTCCTTCCTCCTGCCTTTCCTAATCCCTCCAGGAGCCCATCTCCAGGCGTCAGAAAAGGACAGAGAATCAAATCTTCTTGAAAAAGTTAACTGGATCTGGAACCCACCTACTTTCCACCTAGTGCCTGTTACCAGGAAAAAGGAAATGACCACATAATAATTTGTTCAAACAACATTATTATCATTCAGAGAACACTGCCCTTGTCAACTATGGAGCACAGCTTGTTTTATTCACATAAATATTTGTAGGTATTTCTTCATATAATTTTCCACCTCCCCTCACCTCTAGGATATATATAAAAATGCCTAAACAATTAAAATATAGCTGGACCCAATGTCCCAGAGAGAAGCAGCTGCTCCGCAAAAAGGAGGACAAAGACAAAAATAACCTAGAAAGAAAGGAAGAGTGGGTAAGAGAGGCCAAAATGGCCAAAAATAAGCTTGACGGCTAATGAAATCAGTTAAAATGGGGTTAGAAGTGTAGGTCTTCAAGCAGTGTTCATACTACAGATCTTTCCTCAGCGTATTAAGTGATGGACATACAGGGTAAGGTAAGCAACAGGATTCACCGAGTAGAACTGAGCTGTTTTATTTCTCTAATAATTGTAATTCTGGCTGCACGAGGGCAGTAGGGAACATACTACATATATCTTCATTTACCCAGAGACAGGTGAATTAAACTTTCTTAATGTGAATGAGGAAAATACAAGGCACTAGGAATAATATAAAATTACAAGAATTTACCAAATTTCTTATTCACGTTTCTGATCCATTTCTACTGACTCCTCACTTTCTACAACATAATTCTCATCCAGAAATATTATGAAGGGTGTCTCCAGTGATCCCTTACTGTCACACATTAACCGCACGTCTGCCTACCCCACCCCTGTGCTGGGTGTAGATGTCACTATAGCAGAAGCCTCACAATTCAGTGTCTGCTCCTCAGCTGCTGCGATCCACAACCTGCCCAAAAMCTGAAACCTCCCTGTCACTCAATGCACATGAAAACAGCAGGCTGCAAACCAGGGGAGCTGGCAAGTGGGCACACTGTCCATTCTGCCACTCTTGTTACAGGGATAGCAGCATCTGAAAAACAAGGCAGCGTGAAAAGCTGGGAGCAATAATGTGTTAGATGAATCTGGAATGAATCACTAGAGATCATGAGTTTGAACCCAGAGACTGAGCCAGATCTTCAGGGAAAGATTTATCCTTTAGGATAAATCCAGCTCCTAGTGAAGTCTATAGAAGTCTTCCCAGCAATTTCAAGCGGGAATGGATTAGGCCACATACAACTGCACCTCTGACAACCATCGGGCTAGAAGAATCATTCGTTGATATTAATCCCCCCTCTTCCCCTGGCAGAAATAAACATCTYACGTAATAACCCCTTCTTCTTGAGCATCTGATCATGGTTTGAACACCACCAATGTGGTGGATATCAGTGGGTATTTCAAATTTACAGAACACTGAAGAAAATGATGCTCTAGCCCCCAAGTTTATAAACCAAGTAAATGAGTGTTTTGGCATTTCTTCACTATCTTCCATTTAAGGATCTTAAGTGCTTTAACGGTGCTGGAATTTAATGCTGAACTCTCTTGTGATACATGAAAGTATCACTACTACTTCACTAGCAACAGGGGAAAGTTAAGCAACACGACTAAACTCACAAAGCAAATCAGCATCAGGTCATGTTTCTGGATCCCTAGTCCCTGTCCTTAACCACAAGATAACACACTATTCCAGTGCTCCTATTATATTTGAATTACACGTACTTATGTCCAAGCATCAAAAGCGCTTCTACCAATCTCTAATTACTTCCAGGCTCGGCAAGAAGATTTCAGGCCTGAACATTCACAGCACAGATTATGGTATTAGCCATTCATGAGATATTAGTTGTTAACATTCCCTGATGCTTTGTATTATTTCGGTTTATAATCCCACTCTCAAATAGCATAAAGCATTGCTATCTAGCTGGAAGAATGCAAAACATACCTGCGGCAAAATTACGTTGCAACTGAAGTATGCACACACATAAGGAGAAACAAGAGAGTTAGTACAGTGCTTCTCAGTATTGACATTCCAAATCACAAACCAGAGATTATGGCTGTTTATCAGTGGGACACTCAAGCTTTAGCTTAACAGCATCCTATTTTTTATTGTAGGGAAAGCTATAGGCAGGATGTCCAGCATCACATTCGAGCATTAGCTTTGCCATTTTCAACTGCATAGTTAATGTAAAATGATTACATATACTTGAAAGTCAAATGAGTAGATAAAATACATTAATGTTACATTGCTATACAACACCCACATACCTATACACTACATATATACACACACATAGATATATATGCCTCTTGGAAACCTCAGAACAGGCAAGGAAAAACAAGGGAGAGAGGAGGTTATTGGTGGTTTCAAGTATCAAGCAGGACAAATGTAGACTCGATGGAAACATTCAGAGGCTGTTGTCCATCCAGGCGGAGGGAGGCAAAAGTCTTAAGGAAGGACTCAATTCACAAGCGCTTACAGGACAGGAAAGATGCTCAGATTATTTCTGCTTGGTATTTACTTTGAGGACTAACTATTGCCAAGCTATCTGATCCACGGCATGTCTGAAAGTGCTTTTAAGAGACATTGATTCTTGTTGCCAACTAATGACACTGCTGTTACAAACCAGCTTTGTTTCATTTGTTGTCATTCTTTCAAGTTATCCAACAGGTTCTGATACTCACAAGGGTCTGGTTGACAGGGCAAAGTCACCTGATGCTTTTTGACACCATCGAACAAGAGTTCTGCACCACCTCTGAAATAAAAACAATGAACCACTGAGATTTTGCTTTATTGTCAAAAGGAAGACAGTACAAAAGAGGCGATTTACATAGATGCCACAACAGAGAAAACAAATGACACAGACTATATTTAGCACAGGATTCTCTTTGTCTTTTTTTTTCCTCTTGCAAACCACAAGTTCGTAGGGGAAGTTGCCATCTCCCATCGCCAACACATACAGGAGGCTCCATCGTGGGCCAGAACCCCACGGTGCCAGGCATCGTCCCAACAGAACAGGAAGATGGCTCCCGTCCCAACGCGCTTACAAACTGCCGTGCAGCGTCTAGCCTAATGCCTTCCCTCTCCCTTCAGCTATCGGCATTGCTTCAATTCAAACAATATTACAGCTACCACGCTACATCCAGCATCGCTCGTCCCTAACACCTTTTAGCCAGAAGTCTCAAGGCGTTTCACAAAACGTGAAAAATTGT
This sequence comes from Phoebastria nigripes, assembly GCA_035582835.1. Lineage (NCBI taxonomy): Eukaryota > Metazoa > Chordata > Aves > Procellariiformes > Diomedeidae > Phoebastria > Phoebastria nigripes. The sequence continues at coordinate 806,128 of JAYKAV010000289.1, read as the reverse complement.
AGCATCCTTCTGGAATAAATATTCCCCCAGTTTTCACTTGTGAACAGAGAGAGGAAATGACTCACACGAGGTTACACAGCAAGTCAGCTGCAGAGCCAGCAGTCCTTGAGTCCTGGCAACCCTTTCTTGATCTACTTACTACAAAGCATTCCCTCGTGGGAGGGACTTGACTGGAAGAAGCAAGTAGAGCAAGCAACGATGATGGCAAGCTAACGTAAAAATAAAGAAATAAATACACAATCTTCCTCCACTGAACAACCCGATTAACATCCCTCTTCTGATATTCAGAACGTACTGGGGGACTAGCCTCAGATAACTAAGTGATGGCCTCTGCAAGCACAAGAGATCAAGCGCAAGCAAAATATGCAGAGGCTGGCAAGTACAGGAGCTGTTCCTCACACCTGAAAAAGAAGGGATTTAAATTGGGTCCAGGTACCTAATCTCCTTAGGCTCTTAGAAAAAATAATTAATTTTTCTAACTGCAACTTACAAGCCTCAGCAAGCTCCTCACCTATATTCCTTTTCTGGAAAAAGAACAATTGTGAAAATCTTCAGTTTCACAAACATAAATCAGTTTTCCTGATGTTGTGAGGCCACAGGCCAAACTCAGTCTTCGAAGATTGTAAAACTTTATCAGGTGAGTAGGGACATGGATAATAAACACGAATGCTACTTTAAGGTATGGGACACAGAAGCAGATAGCGTGAGCTCTTGACTCTAGACTGAACAGGATGGCCAAAGTTTTAACAAATAGGAAACTTAAAAAACTCAACTCACTTGATACTCAACTGAGGTAGAAAAATGACCAACCCGTTTTCAAAGGGCATATAATTGTGGCAAAATGTTCTTCCAACTTAAATGTAGATTACTTTAGAAAAATTTTCTTACAAAGTTACTTTCTGGAAACTTATTGGTGCCTCACATCCCTTGGAAACCAACACAGTAAAGAGAAGTATTTAAAATATAATCGCCACCTAAATATCAACAAAGATACATCCAGACGTTACTAAGTTCCTTTAAATTCAATATCTAAAAGTGCCACACTAGGTTTTCTTGGCTCTGCAATGGAAGAGCACAACAGAACCCTTGTTATGTCCTCAGCAGCATTACTTATATGCAGCAACTCTCCTAAAGAGCACTCTGTTGGTGTTCTTCCACCAGCTCACAAAAAATAGTTATGTGAAACTTGAAGCAGCGATTATTAACATGAGCCGAGATTCATGCGAGAGAACAAGTCACAGCAATTATATGAAAAACATTTTTTTATGTAATGAAAACAAGGTCACGCTTTGTTACAGCGGGAAATGTAGATTGCAAGATAAGGTCCTTCTGTAATGCGCTAGCTGTGGGGAACTCAGCTGTGATTTGTACATAGAGAGCTCATTTATGCATTTCCAAGGGAAGCAAAAATGCATCTCACTCTTCTGGGAAAATTAGGAGAGTTACTGCAGCTGGAAGTGGGAAAGACTGAGGAAAGGATTCTTAAGGAGAAGGGTATTTAAAGGGTTATGGCATTTCTGTGTTCGTGAAAGGGTGGGAAAAAGCAAATAAATAGTAGCCTTTTAGCTTCTGCTAAAAGGAGGCTTTAACAAAATAACACAAGTATTTCCACAAATATGCACAGACTTCCACTGCAAACACTTTAACTTCCCAGCGCCAGAGCGTTACCAATGCAGACACTACAGCAACGAAGACCTGAAAACCGAAATGCTACAAAGCGAGAACCCGGCTATTTTACACTGAACTGAAAGAACTGAAACACAAAGCAAAGTGAGCGCGCATGTACACACACAGAAAAACACACACATATATATACACCTGTAGAGAGAAAAAAAGCCGGAAAACGAGTGGAAGGTTTTTATAAATAATTTTAATAATCAAAAAAAGAAGATTAAAAGTGGAGAAAGGAAAGGACTTGTACAGGGCGCTCACAGAGGCGTAAGCGAGGCCACGCCGCCGCCCCGGCGCAGGAGGGCAGGGCAGGGCGGCGGCAGCCCGGCCCCCGCACCGCGCTACCTGGGCAGCACTGAGGGGGTCAGGGCCGCAGCGCTGCGGGAAACCGCCCCGGCGGTGCCCGGCCCCTCCCGGCGGTGCCTGACAGCTCGGCCTGGTTCGCCGGGGACAGCTGCACCCGCCAGCCCGGGCCCCAGCCCCGAAGCCCCGTGACAGCGGCGGCACCCGGGCCCAGACGAGCTCGTAGCGGCCCCCCAGGCCGCGCGCAACGGCCGCTCCGCCTCAGGGCCGCGGCCGCCTCACCGAGGGGCCCAGCCCGGCCCTACCCTCCGCCCGGGTCCCCG
>JAYKAV010000289.1:766499-796045 GCA_035582835.1 Phoebastria nigripes | reverse complement strand
AATAATAAACCCTAACCCAGAGTTTTCTCTGGAACAGATGTTTCTCTATGGTCTCTGAGGACTGGAATTGGACATCGCTGCTAAGGCTGTTTCACATCAGACACAACACGGGGAATTCACATAGCGCAAGTCAGGTGTTTAACATGGACTTTTCAGTTCAGGGCCCATCTCCTGCAGTAGAGACAGGGAGGGCTCTTGCGGGAAGGGATGCAGAGCACGTGAAGTCAGGCTCTCACAGAGACCACCCTCCGGAGGACCTTCTCTCCCCTAGGCAAGTTGCCTCCCGTGTTCAGGGCACAGACATCGCAGCAGGAAAGCCCCGAGAGCTGCTCCGTGGTGCTGAGTACGTCTAAGCAAAGGCAAACCAGGCCCTTCATTCCCACTCTCCCACCTGCTTTCTGCAAGGAAGAAGGTGCACGAAACAAGGCTGCATCCACGAAAGGTAAAAATAAGAGACCCAGAGAAGTGTCCACAAGATAGCGGGGTTCGCTCATGTCCTTCACCATGGAGCAAGGCCACAAGGACATACATGGCTGCACCCACGCTGGAAGAGGAGAATCAGTCCCAGATGAGTGTCCCGTCTCCCTGTGAGAGAAAAGGGCTCTCCAAGAGAGGACAGGTCTGGGCTGCTCCTCCACCTACTGCACAAACCCGGGACACATTCAAAAGTACAGACAATAAATTAAGATTGGGGGGAAAAAAAAAAGTCAGCGTGTATTTTATATATATATATATAATAGAATATAATGTGCGTGTGATTGTGAAAAACAGAAATGTTATCCCCAGGAGAGAGCAAGGCATGGCAGAAACACATCCCTGTCCCTCTCCYGAGCCCAGCACTACCCTGCTCCCCTGATTCACAGCAGAAACACACCAGCGGAGCCACGCAGGGGGCAGGGGTTGCGCCTGGCACCCAGCTTCCCTCTGCCAGTGGGGGTCCTGTGCCAAGGAGGAGCTGGCTGCTTGGTGGAGGAGTGGGGAAAGAGCCCAGCACTGGTCCCTTCATGGCCTTCACAAGGAAGGGTTGCTGCAGGCAGGAAAAGGGAGGGAAAGACAGGAAAAGCAAAGTGGAATGGCAGTGGCACCCCACCCCTCCTGAACTGGCCGGGGCCCTGCCCCTCCCGTGGCATGGGACTACCACCGCTGTACCAAGTAGAAAATAAAGCCATAATGAGTCTATGCTTTGGTATGTAACCATCCCCCTCCCCTTGGTCCCCACTGCATTCCCCCCAAACCATTATCTGTAAAACTCGTCAAATAAAATCTCTAGCGTGCCTTTATATCGCTCCTTGAACCTTTTCTTCCCCAGCACCTGCCTTGCCCCCCTCTCCCTAGCAGGATTCGGGGAGGTGCCTTGCTTGAGCCCCACCAGTTACAGCTTCTGCTGTCCCGACTGGATCCTGCCGAACGCTGCCTGGTCCAACGGCAGGTAGCAGCCTTGCCTGCAGTCCAGGAAGTACAACCTGTCCTTCACCAGCGCGGGGTCGAAGCCCTGCTTCCGCAGCTCCATCTTCTGAAACTTGTAAGTGCCTGGAGCGGGGAGAGAAGAAGGAATGAGGGGTCACCAGCTGCACATGCTCCCACCCCCACTGCCCCTGTGCTGCCCCAGACCCAGCCTTGCACCCCCACGCCTCCAAACCACCTGGGTAGGTTTGGTAGAACTGGGTAGGCTCTATGGGGCAGAGGGGCTCCATCCCGACTCTACCACAGATTGGCCTCCATAACCAGGTTTCCTCCCCCAGCTCTATGCCCMGTGAGAGCGTGCACGCTGCAGCTCACTTGTCTTGGAGACTTCGTGCAGGAACCGCAGGAAGACGGGCCGTGCATACAGCGGCAGGGCCTTTTTCAGCTCGCTGGCAAAGCCTTCTAGGTCACAAGAGTTTTCCGGGTCAGCGATGGCTGCCATTCCTGCCTTCCCTTCGATCCCTAAGAGGCAGAGAAGAAGGGAGAGCACTCAGACACACTGCCCCTGTAGCATCATCTCCCTCTGCCCCGCACCAGCAAGGTCTCTGGCACAGACCCCCTTTTGTACCAAAGCGCTGGTGCATCCAGCTGTGTCACCGGCTGTGTCACCACCCTGCAGCTAAGGCTACCAGCGACACCCTGCGGTCACGGTCACCTCCTCCCAGAGGAGGCACTTGCAGACTGTCCAGAAAGGATGCAGGGTTCTTCCAAACCAGCCAGAATCAGATCAAAGCTTGAGAGAGGGAGGGAACCCTCTGGTTCTCGCTAGGCACATCCCCGGTGGCCTCTTCCCAGCTTGCCCATGGGGAGCCTCAGTCCAGCCTCTTGCAAAAGGACACATCGGTCTGGAYGTGCAGGACATGCTCACATTCAAGTGCCAGAGGCCCGCCTGCCTCCCCTGCTCGTCCTTTCCCCTCTCAACTACCTGGGATCTCCACCCCATAAACCACCACGTCCGTCAGGTTGAGGATGCGGCTCAGCGTCCCCTCCACCTCTGTGGTGGAGACGTTCTCCCCCTTCCAGCGGAACGTGTCCCCGGTGCGGTCCCGGAAGTACATGTAGCCATATTTGTCCATCACCAGGACATCCCCTACAGGAAAGTGAGGAATAGGCAAAAAATGAGGTGTCAGAGGGGCTAGGAGCAACCCTGGAGCATCTCAGGGCAGYGCCACGAGCCTGGGACAGCCCCCACACCCACCCAGGTACCCTTCTCTGCTCTCAGCGGATGGAAGGGCCCTGCTTGCCTCACCTGTAAGATAGGCAGCGTCCCCTTTTGTAAACACGTCCTTGGCGATTTTCTTATTGGTGGCTGACCGATTCAGGTAGCCGTCAAAGTGCTGCAAGGGGTTGCTCTTGACAATGCGGCCCACCAGCTGCCCTGGCTCCCCTGCAGGGAGAAAAGAGGGGATGAAGGGGGGAAGCAACCACCCRCACCCAAACAAAAAGGGTGTCTAATGGGGTTGGTGGGGTTTAACTGAGCAGAGACTCAAACCTAGGTAAATTATCTTGAAGTATCAGGAAAGATTCACACAGGGCTGAGGAGACTTATCCCTGTGGTTGCCCTCACCTGGTTTGCAGTGGATACAGACACCATCCGGCCCCCGGATCAGCTCCATGGTGTCTTCATCCACCCGCACCAAGCCAATGGGGTACACACTTGGTAGGATCCTGCTGTTGAAGCCGCATGACCCAACCTGGGACAGAAAGAGCTCAGAGCCATGGGTAGCTGGGACATCTCTCCCGCCCCAAGCCTGCTGCCCACGCATACCCAGGATACCAGAGAGCTGGCACCGCACAACAGCAGCCAAAACCCCTCTGGGCAGATGGCAACCCACGCCAAGCCTCTTGGAGCAAGAAACCAGAAGCAAACAGCCTGTCTGGGTTTCCAACCCTGCCCAGGCCAGTAGGCACCCTCTGGGACATGGGGAGGGTGGTGGGGTCTTACATTGCTGTCGAAGTTTCCCAGGCTGCAGTTGCACTCGGTGGCCCCATAGAACTCGGCCACCTGGGCGATGCCGAAGCGGGCCATGAACTCCCGCCAGATGGAGGCACGCAGCCCATTGCCCAGTGCCATGCGCACCTGGTGCTGCCGCTCCACCTCCTGGTACGGCTGGTTCAGCAGGTAGCGGCAGATCTCCCCAATGTACTGCACAATCTGGGAGGAATGGAGAGGAAAGACTCAYTAGGACCCCGCCGCCAGGCCCCGGGGTGTTTGGGGTTTCTTCAGGGCAGGTAGGAATGGCACAACACGCCCAAAGTCCCCTAAAGAGGCTGCAGTAAAACCCAGGAGTCCTGCTAGCTTGTCCAGTGCCTGTCCCTCCCTGGTTAACCCACTCCTCCAGTCTGTGAAACCTATCTGAGACCTCCTGGCTAATGCTGGAGGACAGGAAGGGTTTGGACATGTGGAGTTACCACCCCAGGTGGGAAGGACACAGCCCCACCACCTTGGAAGGTGGTTTGGGATGGACAGGCAGAACCAGTCCAGGCCTCCCCCTCTTCCAGCGGCTGGGCTTTCCCCAGCACGGCACAGATCCCCAGGCTCCGCTCCCCAGTCCTGGCTGGCCCCTTGCCTCACAGCCTCACCGTGCAGTTGTATTTCACGCAGTCCTCCCAAAAGTGTGAGGCCGAGAACTTCTTGCGGATGACAATCGTCATGCCCTGCAGCAGGCACTGCCCGACCCCCACGATGTTCCCTGCGGAGAGGCAGCCAGGGGAGCCCTCAGTCCCCAGACACCTCCAGCCCAGCCCGCTCAGGGAGAGACCTGGCAGGGCAAGGGGGAGGCCACGCGCTGGCTCACCGCAGATGGGTGTTCACCTAGCCAAAGTCCCCAGGGCCACAGGCACCAGGGAGGAGACGCGTGGCAGCGAGATCTGGGGCAGCGCTTTGCACCTAGACGTCCCAGCATGTCTCAGCCAGCCAGGCGGGCACCGCTTCCCCTTCCCCCGACTTTCCACATGGAAGCAGCAATAAGGTGCAGCTATTCCAAAGCCAGGCTAGGAGCTGGGATAACCCCCACACACACACACTCCCCACTCAAAAGGTCAGCCAGATCAATTCTTGGCTCCCAGGGAAAAAGCGGAAAGCCTCGGTCAGATACTGCCAGCAGCAGCCAGCTCCTACTCGACGGTGAGATTGCTGCTGCACCAGCCTCCAGCCTGAGCCCTGGGCTTGGCTGAGGGGAAGAGACAGTCCTGGCATGCAGGGCTCCGTACGGCACACGTTACCTGCAGCATGGTAGAGTGGGAGGCAGTCGTACATCACATCGTTGGGCCTCATGCGAAAACCGTAAAAAACTAAGCTGGACATGCGGAAGTACCTGGGGCGGGAAGGTGAAGGGACATGTCAGCAGCAGGGCCAGAGGCGCTATGCTAGGACAGGGCAGAGCTCAGCTCCGTCCTCCCCCGAGCCCCTGCCCATGGCCTTACCGGCAGTTCACCACAATGGCAGCCTTGGGCAGCCCCGTCGTGCCAGAGGTGTAGATGTAGAAGAGTTTATCTGGAGAGCAATGAGGAGGCAATGTCACATACCCAATCTAGGAGCTGGCTGAACCGGGAGAGGGGGACAAGTCAAATTTATACACTCTGCTTGTGCCAGTTGAGCCAAAACTTTGTTATGTGACAGCACCAAGAACACGCTGGGTTCACCCTGGGCAGATCAGTCTGTTGGACACATGGAGGACATGACAGGATACTGCTCCACACAGGGCTGGGCTGCAGACACTGAAGTAATACCCATCCCAAACACCCCAGGCCCTGCTGCAGAYGTCTGCCATTGGCATCCTGAGCAGACGTTCTTGCCAGTGTCATAACCTGCTGATCCACAAAAACACCACCGCGAGCTTGGCCCCCCAAGAGCTGACCACATACCAAGAAAGCCCTTGTCAGGGGGGGTTGGCTGGTGGCGCTGGGCCATCTGCAGGAGGGGGTCCAGGTGTTGCGCACCAGGAAGCGCAGACTCAGGGCTTCCTTCCCCGGACCAGAAGAGATGGAGAGATTTCTCCAGGGAGGGCTGTACTTCCTGCATTGCTGAGAAAGTAAAGAGGGGAGATGGAGAAAGATYGCAGGGTGGTTACAGCACAGAGACCCCCTGCCCTCCCAGTCTCAGGGAGACACTGCCCCAGGTAGCAGTGCCCTCGCTGTGCTCGGCAGAGTCCCCAAAGGGCTGACAACCATCCCAGGCAGTTGTCGTTCCCATGATTAACAGATGCTGAGGCCACAGCCCAGGCCTCTTCAGGAACTAGAAGATCCTGTTCTCCACCTCTCCCCAGCCAAAAACTCTTTGGTGCCAAGAGGTCTGTTGACACCATCAACCTCAGAGGTGTGGGCTGAAACAATGAGGAGCTGGAGCCGAGGTGCTGCAGGGATGTGGCTAACAGCCACGGAGAGCAAGGGGAGGCTCATCCCATGCAGYGGGGCAGGCCAGCCCAGGGCTCCACACAGGGGATGGACCCGAGAGGCACAAGGAAGGATCCTCACACGCAGGCTGGCCTGCTGGGGAGCCAGACAGCACTGAACTCCAGGTCCTGCCCAGTGGCCGAAGGGACCAACAAGAAAAAAAAACGGATCCAATTCCAACTGTCCACTCTCTTCCAAATCCCTGCTCCGTGGTGGGCAGGAAAGGAGCACTAAATCCACCAATATGTCCCCCACAAGTTCAGAGCACCCCTGACGCATCTGCCTGCYCCTCACCTTCCATCATCTCCACCCCAAAAACCACAGCCTTGGAGTTGGAGATGGTGATGCAGTGCAGCAAGGCCTCCATGCGCAGGTGGGAATTCACGAGGGCTGTCTCCACCCCAATCTTGGCCAAGCCGAGCCACAGCCCCACATACTGATTACGGGACTCCATGAAAAGAGTCACCACGTCACCAGAGCGGAAGCCTTGGCCATGGAAAAAATTGGCCACCCGGTTGGAGTACTCATCCAGCTGCCGGAAGGTCCAGCTCTCGCCCGTGCCTTGGAAGATCAGTGCTGTCTTCTCTGGATACTTGCTCGCAGTCTTCTGGAAGATCTTGGCAACTGTGTTGTTCTCCCTCATGTGCCTCCATACCTGCCACTTCACCCGCAACAGGACCAGCCCCGTGCTGCCAAAGGAAGGGGAGCAAGAGGGCAGTTGCTCAGTGACCCCTGCAAAACCACTTCCTCCAGCAAAGCCAGCACAGCACAAGGACCATGTTAGGAGCTGCAATAGGCCAGCACTGCTCCAGGCCCTGTTCTAGGTCAGCAGCAGCTCTGGGTGCCCCGCTGAGCCACGTGGACATAGGCAGAGGTCCTCTGCAAATACGCTTATAGCCAGGAACTGATGGAGGCCAGGGAGAGATATGTTTTGGAAGGCTGGAGACAGCGATGTCCCCGATCAAAGGGGCATCTTGGAGCCTCAGGTGCTCTCCAAGAGGTGACACCACTCCCTCCCCACAAATCCTTGCCAGGACCTAGCACAGCCTGGTACCAACTCAGAACTGACCCTGCACAGGCACATGGTGCCACGCCAGCAGCTTTAGGGGCAGGGTGAAGTACAAGGACAGTCACTAGACTTCAAGATCAGCTGAAATCTATCTTTCCTGTGAATACTTTGCCCGAGAGTTTGGAGCCGCCCGGGCGCGGCAGAGGGAGATCTCCTTCCAGCCGGGCCGGGTGCCAGCAGAAACCCAGGGTTGTGCAAGGAGCTGGGGGCTGTGCTCACACATACACTGGGGCAGAGCAGTGGGCCAGGGGGAGGGTGGATGGTCGGGCCATCCCAGCCAGGACACCTACGTGACGTCCCTTCGTATTGTCTTGATGAATATGAGGAAGAAGTCCCATCCGCCGGATCCCAGGTAGAAGATGAAGAGAGCGGGGATGGCCTGGGCCCAGGACAGCTCCAGACTGACCCTGAAGAACAGCAGCAGCGCTGCAAAAGCAGCCAGACGCAGCATCGTGGCCTGCAGAGAGAGAGAAACCACAGCCATCAACCCACGCACACTGGACTTGGCAATAATGAACCCATGGGCGGGGGATGTGTTAGCAGCCCCCAGTTTCCTGGATGAGGTCCCTGAGTCACCACTCCTCCCGGCAGCGAGGACATAACCCAGCAGCCCAGAGCTCCCACAGATGTAACTTTACCGGACCTTGGAGATGGCCTCCAGTTAAGGTGCCGGCACAGCACTGCTTAGTGCCAGCCAAGAGCCCAGCCATTCCCACCTGGGGAGTCACATTCTGCACACCAGCCAGGGGCACGGCCGTGCCCCAGCAGCATGAGATGCAGGATAAAGTCACTTCACGGATGTGGGAGTGGAGTCATGGCAGGAGACCTTGTACAGATGTTTGGCAGGCACCAGGGCGATGCCAGGCAGGGCTGGCTCAGCACCTCACCTCCATCTTGACAAAGCCCAGCTCCAAATTCTTCCCTACCCCAAGGATCCCTCCATCCCCATAACCCAGGTCTCCCTGTCCCTCAGCACCAGCTCTCCTGCATGCCTGGCTCTGGGACAGCCAGCACGGCTGGTGGGAGAGCGCAGCTTCACACGCTCCCCGACACAGCTCAGACAGGAACAGGGACAGGAAACTCAGTCCTTTGAGCTCTGCTCGTGTTTGCAAACCCTTCTATCGGCGGACAGGTTCCTGGCCTGGCTCTGCTGGAGACACTGCCAGAGTGGGTTGGGGACGAGGCCAGGCGCAGGCATGCCCTGGCCAGGCTGGAGTGGACAGAACAAGGGCTGTCGCTGCTGCCAGGAGCGCCCAGACCCCCGCCCCATGCCCTGTGGACAGCGACGCAGTCTCTGGTACTTGTCCCCCAAAAACAGCACCTCTGTCTCCATCCCAAACACACCCCAGATGTGGCTCGGAGACTTGCAGGAGGSCGCGATCTAGCAAAAGCTCTTTTTGGGCAACAGCATCGGGCAGAGGAAAGTGACAGCGGTGTGACCCTCGCAGCTTGAGGGCTCCTAGATAAAACTGGTCCTTCCTGGCATGGATGCAGGCCAAAGAGGAAGGAAACACTCAAACCATTTCCCTTTCTCTCTTTAAGGTGGATTCACTGCTCTGAAGCTGGCAGCCCTGAGTGGGCTCTGCCACAGCCGCCGGGGCTGGGAGCCACGCTTGTGGCTTTCCCTCCGCTCCGTGCAGTTCCCCCAGGTCCGGGGAGCCTCTGCGGATTTGGTACGAGATGCTGGCAGGGTGGGAGCCAAGGCAGCGCCACGTGGTCACCGTGCCCTGGCATGTCACGCAGGCTGTCTCACGTCCAAGCTGTGCCACCGGCAGCAGGCAGGGATGCATCAGAGTGCAAGATGCCACTGCCAGGTGGGGGCCTGGGGACATCCTCCCGTCCACGGCCCCTCGTGCCAGTGGCCTCTGAGATCTCTCCACCAAACATGTCTCAGGCCTGAAGGTCCCCCAAGACAGTCCCTCGGCCTTTTAGCAGGGCAGGGCCCACTGCATTTTTGCCTAGGAGCTTCTCTCTGCAGTTAAACAGGGCAACTCTTAGATCACCATCAAACTACTATGCCTCGGCCAATACCTGGGCCCTTCGTTACATGCTCACATCAAACAGACAGACGTGGAGAGCCGGCGGTGGGGGAGCCACATTCTGTGTGGGCAGCAAGGCGCTTAATCTCCCACTTGAAGGCAAGACGGGCCCAGACAGGCCCCTGTTATCCTCTGCTCACATCTCTGCCTCACACCGGCATGCCCGGTGCCTCCTGCTGAGAGATAACCGGTGCATTACTGCGAGATAACCGGTGAGAGATTACCGAGAGATAACCGGTGCGAGATTACCGAGAGATAACCGGTGCATTACTGCCAAAGACCTCCAGCCCTGCCGTTAAGGATTCAGGTCTTGTCTAGCTGCATCAGCACAGAGAAAATTAAACCTGCCTGTAGCTCCACAGCCAGCGGGCACGAAGGCAAACCGCAGGGATCCATCACCCGGGGGCACAGAGACCCGAGGAGAGATGGGGAGAGGGACCAGCCTGGGGAGCAGGTCGCAGCGGGGGGACGACAGGCAGGCTACCAGGCTCCAAGAAACCCCAGCACTAACGGTCAAGCTCCAGGGGCTGGGAGATCCCCAGAGGCATTTCTCCAGCATGATCAGCTGGGGACGCACCTGTTCCCCCTACTTGGCCCTGGGCACGGTGACAGGGATGAGCCCGCCGGCCCCGGGGAAGGACGGGGAGGGCGAAACGGGGGACCCCCGTTTCGCCCTCCCCGTCCTTCCCCGGGGCCGGCGGACTCATCCCCAGCAGGGAGGACGAGCAGCGCAGCCCCAGCCCCATCTGAGGGGGCAGAAGGACCCGGGAGGCCCATGAGGGCCTCACACCGGGGCTGCAGCCGGGACCCTCCTCCCCTAACCCCGGCCAGGCCCGAGAACCGCCCGGGGAGAGCCGGGATCCGCGGGGGGAGCCCCGGCAGCCCGCTGAGGAGGAGGAGGCCCGCGGCGCCTCATGAGGAGACCGTGGGGCTGAGGGGCCAGGGTACGGCCCGCGGTGCCTCATGACGAGACCGGGAGGCTGAGGGACCCCGGTAGCGCCCGCGGTGCATCATGAGATGACCGGGAGGCTGAGGGACTCCGGTACCGCCCGCAGGGCCGCGGCGCCTCATGAGGAGACCGTGGGCCGCGGCGGCCCCGCCCGGCCGCCCGCGGGGAGGCAGCGTGGCCGCCGCGGCGGGGCAGAGCGGCGCCGGGAGGTCACGGAGGGGGAGGACGGTGCCGCGCTCTTACCGGGCTCCGGCGCGKCCGCTGCGGCCCGGCCACCTGCACGGGGAGCGGGGCCGGGAGCGGGAGCGGGGCCCGCCCGCCGCTGCGGCACGGGGCGGGGCGCGCAGCGCTGCCCGCCGGGAGCTGTAGTCCCGCCCGGCGCCACCCGTCCAGCCCCGTGGCGGCGGTTGCGGTCCCGGGCAACGGCGGAGCTCGGGGCGGGGCGGGGAGCGGGGCGGTGCGGCGGGAAGAGGCGGTGAGGGCGGCGGGGGAGAGCGAGGGCTCTGTGGCGCAATGGATAGCGCATTGGACTTCTAGCGCGGTGACGGGAGTCATTCAAAGGTTGTGGGTTCGAGTCCCACCAGAGTCGCATTTTGCTACCGGAGCGCGGCGATCGCTCTCGGGGTTTCCGCGACTGCAACGGGCCGGGGGGAGCCGCCACCCCCGGCCGCTGCCGCCGCGCAGGAGCCCGGCTGCCCTGGGCAGACTGCGGCGGGGGGAGCCCCGTTTTCAGAGCAGGGCCAGGTGCGGCCCGGGTAGCGGGGACGAGGGGACAGACCCACGCAGGGAGAGGGGCTCCGKGACACGGCAGTCCCTGGGGTGAACAGATGTGCATGGATCCCAGCAGGTCCGTCTGCAGTTCTGTGGCAGCATCACCTCCTTTGGTAGTCATTGTTATCGCATCCCCAAAACGGCCCYGGCAGCATGGGCATGGACCACTGCTGGTGGCGGTGGTAGAGCTACCACTTGTCCACAGCAAATATGCCCCCCAAAAAATGCATTTTTGCATGGCTTGTGTCTGACCTGCCCGCTCCCCTCCTCTGCCGCCGCTGCCTGCCTTCTTGCAGATTCAACAAGCGACAGCCGTGGCGAACAGGAGCTGCGGTGGCCGTTAAGTGATCCGGCTGAGCAGATGCAGTTTAAAATTACATTACATGCCATTTCTGTAGCGCTGGCACCAGCCCACCAAGCAATGCACGGCTGCGCGAAGGTGACGCAACCGCCACCGGCAACCCAAGCGCTGCACGGCTGCACTAAATAACCCAAAGTGCAGCGAAACCCTCTCTCATGACCACCATTTCCCGCGTTTCCTTGACTGCCGCTCATGGCTTCTGGAAGCAGCAAATCTTTGCTTCTATTCAGTTTAACCAACCCAAAGCTCCAACACATTTCTGATGCAGAAAAGTACATTTCCGGGTCATTTTAGGGCCAAACGCTTCTTTCACCTCGACCAGTGCAATAGGACAACCCTCACTCTGTGTTTTATGGCAGCTGAAGGATGTATTTATATGATATCCTTTATTATCTGCTTGAAATAACTCCAGAGGCCAAGGGGAGGCACAAGCCCGGTTTTGGAGAAAAACCCAAAGTCTGACTGGGGGAGGGATGGAGGGAGAAGTTGAAAACGGGGAGTCAGGGGGCGCAGGAAAGAAGCCAGTCCCTCTGTCCCGGTGTCTGCTCTTAAATGCAGCCCAAAAATCAAGAGTTTTGCCCCTGCTCAGTCTCCTGAGATGGAGCAACTCTGAGCCCTGGTCGCACCATCAGCCCCTGCTCCTGCCYGTCTGCTCCAGCATCCCACGGGAGACTGGGACAGGGCCGGTGAAGCTCACAGCAGGGTAATGCCATGTCCCCCAGCTGCCACCAAGGGACCCCAGTCAGAGCACCCCCTCCTTCCCCCGGGAACCAGGATTGCTTTAGGAAGCCCCCAGCCTTGCCCCCCTCCTGCTCCGCACCCCAATCTTCCCCTGTCCGGGCCTTTCYGCAACAACCACCATAAGGAGCCACTCAACAGTCCAGCACCCCCAMATCCCAGCTGGAAAGATGCGGCTCTGCAGCCCATTTTGTGCCCCACTCCCCAGGGATGTGCGGCCACGCGCATGCCCTGCCATCACCTACCACTGCAGATGAAGAACAGCAGACCCCGCTGGAGCCAAAAAGGGATGAGGTTTCACATCAGATCTCCCCCTCAGAAGGGGAGATGGGGYGGAAGGAAAGGAGTAACGAACCACAAGCTCCACCGTGGATTTTATTAAGCAAGAAGGAATTTCAACAGCAAACTCACGCGTACAAAGAGCCCCCGGCCTCGTGGCTCTCTGCCCCCGCATCCAACAGCTCTGCACTCCAGCCACTGGCAGTCTGGAGCCCTGTTTAATTAACCCAGACAGCAATCAGCTCCCAGACGCAGCGCAAGCAGCCGTCGTTTCTGCACTCCCAGGATTTAGCCCCTTATTCCCAATCGCGTCATTTTGTTGCCCAAGGAGGGGACAATTCCTATTGAAAACCCAGTGCAATCACGTGGATTTCTGCATTTTTGATGGGGAGGGACTACAGGGAGACGCTGCAGACTGGGATCGGCTCTCAAACAGCCAATCCAGCAGGGATAATATCCAAAGGTATTTCCCTGCCTGCTCCCGTGGGCATGCAATCACGCACCGCCCGGTCTCCAAGGCATGAGGCACATCCCATATGACCCATCAGGAGAYCAGTCAGGCACCAATACAAGATGGGATTTCACTGTTGCACACACTGAACCTGCCCCTGGGCTGCTCTGCAAATCACTGGTTTAGCTTCACTCCAGGGCGGCCCCAAGACTTTAAGCCTCAATCTTCCCCGGGAGGCTGGGAGGAGGACTTTACCTAAACAGCCCTAGAGCTGCAGAAGGCCAAGTTTGCTCCGGTGTGTTGTAAACCAGCTCTGCTCCCTTCCCATCCCAGCATTTTGGAGCATGAGTACCGGAGCCAGCAGCCAGACCCAGCTGGCAAGGGCACAGCAGGACTTACCATCCCTCCACTGAATCACAAACAGCAAAAAGGGTCAGGTTTTGTCACGGCACAGGGAGGTGCCACTTGGCCTCTACCAACAGGAGGGTGCCAGCTCTTGGCAGGAGAAAACTCAGCCCCTGGGTCCRTGGTGGCTGGTAGCAGAGCCATGCTGTGCTCCTGGGCAGGAGGAGATGGAGCACGGCCGGGAGCGGCTGCTGTCTGCCAACAGGGATCCCCTGTCCCCTCCCAGTACTTGAGCTCTCACACTCGAATGGCCGGGGGAGGGAAGATGCCGATCTCCTCCCGCAGGGACTCCACTGGCTGCTCCCAGCGCTGCTCGTAGTAGACGTTCAGGATACAGCTGGCATTGCGCCCGCTTCGAATCGCCCAGGGAACCAGCTCGGTGGCCAGGACTTGCAGCTTTCTGGAACGAAAGACACAGAAGGTGACAGTTTTGATTTCCATGTTTTGTTTTTGCTTTCCTTCTCCAAGTCTCTGGCAGATGCCAAACCCATGCGTCCCATGTACCACAAGCCCCTCCACCCCTCTAGCATCCCTTCTGCTTATCTCACAGGGGAAACTGAGGCACAGAAGAGGACGCTGTGCCAGGAAGGTTACAGTTGGCAGCAAACCCAAGACCAGACCTCAGGTTCTGCAATCCCCAAACTGTGCAGAGCCACCAAAAGAGATGTGCTGGGGCAGGGAACGGCTGTCAGCGTGGTGAGGGTCCTGCTGGCCCTCAACACGTGCCCAGCCAAGGGCAGCCAGGCCTGGGCATTGCTCCTCCTGCCTGGCACAGGAGATTCGGTGCTGGAAGCAGATGAAGCATCAGGTTCTGCTTCAGTGACCAGGCAAAGCTGTGCCTCCCACTGTCACCGCTTCCCTGGGCCATGGGGACAGAGCAGCGGGTTCACATGAGGGATCCCTGACTGACTCCCCCCTGCAAACTAGCAGTGTCCCCTCTTCATCCCCAGAGGACACCAGAAAGCATCACCCAGGCTGGTGCGTCCCTAGGGCGGAGATTCCCTCCTCATTGGCGGGTGCCTACCGTGCGCTGAGATGGACGGGGCCGAACGCTGCTCCCAGGACACACATGGGCAGCCCCGTCTGGATAGCTTCGAACCACTTCACCACGACCTCGCCTGGGAAGGGAGCAGGGAGGCCGTGAGCCAGGGCACCCGGGTCGAGGGCTAGCCAGGGCCGYGTGGTCCCGCAACGCAGGCTGCACGATCTGCCCCTTCCCGAGGACAGCGACGCACCCATTCCTTCTGCCTCTGCGGCAGGACTCAGGAATGCTTCCCAAGCCTGTCCGTGGCCTCATCCCATGCCAGGATGAGCCTCGTCATGCACCACCCACCCGAGAGGGATGGCCCAGGGCCCCCGGGGGAGCAGCACCCCACAGTCGATGCCCCGCGAGCTTGGGAAACACCTCCTGGACAGGCTGGGTCCCTGCAGATCTTTAGCAAMGCAATTGCTGAAGCCTGGTCCCCTGTGCAGCTCTCCCCATCTCTCGGCACGGGACAGACCTTTTACAAATGCCGCCAGGTCTCAGCCAAAGCCTGCACGGGAGACCTGACATGCCGGTTCCCACAGGCTCACCAGCAAGGCTCGACTTGCTATTGAGTCAGACACAAAACGAGGGCAAAGGTCACAGGGATGGGCAGATAAGGAGCAACAAGGAACCCCCCACTTCTGCCTTCGCTCAGAGCTTGCGAAACATCCCTCCCTCAGTGCCACCCTTCCTGCCAGGCAGCAAACACCCACCCACCCACTCAGCTGCTGCCCGCACCCAGGGCTCGGGCAGAGCATCTCCCAGCAGGGGAAAGGTGACATCCTGCAGGCTCTCGGTCACCACAGAGCCAGCGATGCAGGACAGCGATGATGCAAACCTCTCCGCACACCTCCCCGGCCTGAGGATCAGGGAGTCTGACCAGCCCAGCCCACTCCGTTCCTGGGAGAGGTGGCCGAGCACCATCAGTGGGGTTTGGCAGCGCAGCCCTCTGAGCCCGCTGCTGCTCACCTAGCATGTTGGTTGGCATGCCCAGGAGGGTGTGCATCAGGTCATGGACTTCTCGGTACCGCTGGATCACGTACGCCAGCTCTTCATCATCAACAAACTTGGGTGGCATCCGGGTGTCCGGAGAAACCTTCTGCAAATCCAAAGAGGTCCAATTCAGCCCCTTCCAAACCTCAAGTTTCTGGTCTCATTCTTTAATGAACAGAAATACATGGCCCCCTCCATCAGCACATCTCCTAGCCCCCAGTGACGGGGGTCAGTATCACTCACATAGATGAAAACCAAGCACCGCGCAGCACTCATGACAAATCCAGCACCATCCAACACCCAGCATTTCATCCCGTCCCGACTCCCTCTCATTCTCGCAGGGTTCCCCACAGGTTCCTCCATGGCTCCAATCTCCCTCTAAAGCGCATCCGTGCTCCCAGCACAGGGATCAACTACAGTCGTTAGCACCCTGCGAAACGCCACACTCACGTTGTCCTCCAAGAATCGGACGTACTCTCGGCCCAGCGAGCCATCCGGCAGCCCCCGCAGCCTGGCCATGTCCAGGGTAGAGAGACGGATGCAAGGCCGTTCCCTGAAAGCGAAACACAGGTCAGTGAGTCTCCCAGTGAAACCCACAGCAGAGGGTCCTGGAGAAAAGGAGCCCCTGGAAACCCCCATCCCCTGCCTCTGCCCTTGCATGGATCCTGACTGCTCGTTGCAGGGATAGCACCGTCCTTATTGCTGTTGCTGAGGCTGGGACACAAATTGCTTAAAGGATCTACCTGAAGCCTTGGCAATGAAAGGGCTCTCATCTTGCACCCCTGTAAAACTCTGGTTGGAAAAACACCGGTATTCTCTGCACCGAAATGCTGCTGCACGGGCTGCTGGCCAGGCACAGCTCCCAGCAACAGCCGGCCCTGGGGGAGCAGAGCTCTTTAGCACCCCTGCAAAGCAGCCAGAGCTTCAAAGGAACAACCCTAAAGAGGGGAGGGAATTTGTTCTAAACACAGGTTTAATTTCTCTCCTGCTCAGGCTTTCACCACCAGCCACGTGGCAGGCATGCATGGAAAGGTCTCCTCTCCAGGTTGTTGGCAAACAGGTGCCCCAATGCCCTGGAACCAAACAAACGCCCTTTTATTTCCATGCACAGGATAAATCCTTCCCATGATAAAAGCCCTGCAGTGGATCCAGGAGCAGAGGTACCAGGGAGATAGGCAGGACTCGCACCAGCTTTACCCTGGCTGCAGATGCTGCCTTGTGTATTTGGTGTCAAAGGGATCTCAGCAGCTTGGAGGACTAAAAAAAACCACTTGTGTGCACAAATCAGACCACTGCAAATCCCTGCAATATCACAGGGCAAGGTGCAGGTGGGGACGTCTCTCCCCAGCCCTCGGTGCCTTTGTTGTCCCCTCTCCCTGGGCAGTTCCTCTGGGGCTCAGCCCCATCCTGGTGCTCCGTGTGCTTTGCCAGGTCAGCGTCTGGAGCCAGGATCAGGCTGCTCTGCACAAACATACAGCAAAAAGCAGCTTTTCCGCAGCCCCTTTGTGGTGCAACCCAAACGATACACAAGCAGCAGGCGTGATAGGTAACGAGGAGCAGGGAGAAGGCAAGCAAAAAAGCAGTAAGATCTTGGTTAATAAAAGACTCATGAAGTCCCTCCTGGTCCTCAGCCTTGCTGCGCTCGACAAGTCCCTGCAGACACGGAAGCAAAAGTGATCAAGTCTTAACAAGGAAGTGGCCTCATTTCACAGCTTGGGGAGATGCCGTGGGTGCCGGGAAAGAAAATACGGAGGTGTCTAAGGAGGAGGCAGACCAGTGGAGACGAAGTCTCCAACACAAGGAGATGCAGCAGGAGGCGCAGGGGAGAAATCCATGGATGTGGTGGGTTTTCATCGCTGCTCAGCATCCACGTCCATGGATTTCTCCCCTGAGCCTGCTGCTGCATCTCCTTGCATTGGCACCTGCCAGTTCCAGCAGCGAAGCAGAACAGACAGACAGCAGCACCTGAAATAGGGCTGGGCCCAGCGGCTGCTGTGCTCTTGCCCTTAGACTTGCCACGGGGCTCTTGTGATCATTAAAAATAAAGTAAAATAAACCACCTGGAGGGTTATAGCTAACAAAATGCTTGTGCTGCTTTCAAGCCAGGGAGCGCAGGGCTCTCCCTTCACAGGGCCCAAGGAACCTGCTTGGCCTTGTGTCTCCCTCCCCACCATGAACCACGCGGCGAGGGAGAGAGGGATGCGGAGGGACGCACTGGAGGATGCGGTAACCTTCAGGGTGGTGTTTCATCTTGTCTCGCAGGTTGGGCAGGGCAAGGCAGCCCGTGGTCTCCCCAAGGACTGCCACCATGTCTGAAAGAGAGATCAGAGAATGACCCAAGAGCGGTTTTTGCAACACCCAGCTGTCCTCGGTTGGCAGGCGAGGAAATGGGGCAATGAACCCCTTGGCCAGGAGCAGGCAGGAAGCCTGTGGCAAAGCAGGGACCCGGCGAACCATGGATCATCAGCCTCGGGGCTGCTCTGCCCTGGTAGGGAGGGATGTAGGAGCAGGCATGAGGCCTGGGGGACCAAGGAGAAATGAGACAGGGCTGGGTGGCATCACAGGGGGTCAGGAGGAGATCACCGGGGGGTGTTTGGGGTTCCTCACCCCCTCTCTTCCACAGCCTCCTGCCCTGGGCCAGGTCTCAGCCCTGCAGTTGCCCCGTTACTAAACGTCTCACCCAACAGAAGGGGAAATAAAGTCCCCTGAAAAACTCCCAGGAGACACGGGGTAGGATTTGCTGGACGTTAATGAGAACCCTGGGTGGAACGAGCTCCCCTCGCTCGGCTTACCGTGTCTGTAGGGGTCATAGAGAGCCATAAACGCCGAGCCGGCAGCCAGCAGCGCTTTCTGCAGCGGGCTGGTGGGGATGTGCCCGGGGTACAGCTGGTAGCACCCTTCCTCCTCCTCCTCCTCCTCCTCCTCCTCCTCCCCGCTGCGTCCATCCCGGGCCCGCGGCTCGGTGTGGCTCAAACCGGCTCTGCCTGCGGGGAGCAGGGGGTGAGGAACCGGCGGGCACGGAAACGGGGCGGGCACCGCCCGGACGCCCTTGGGGCTGCCCGCGGAGGACGGGGACGGCGGGGACCGGGGCAGGGGACGCGGGGGGTAGAAGGCACTTGCCTGGGGAACCGGGGCCTGCCCGCAGCAGCGGGACTCCCGCCCGCGCCGCCGCCGCCGCCCGCCGCAGCACCAGCAGCATCCCCCACCCCGCCGCCGCCTGCCCCGGAAGCGCCCGGCGGGGCGGAGCGGGGCGGAGCGGGCGGCACGGCATGGCGGCGGTGCCGGGCGGGCTCTTCGCCGTCTACAAGCCGGTGGGGGTGGCGTGGGGCCGCGTCCGTGAGGCGGTGGAGACGCGGCTGCTGCGCGGTGAGCGCGGCGGGGACCGGCGGCGGGGACCGGCGGCGGGACCCCCCCCCGCCTCCCCGGGGGCTGCCGGCCGCCCCTGACCGCCCCCCGCTTCTCTTGCAGAGCTGAACGCGGCGCCGGGGCGCGCCCCGCGGCAGCACGTCCGCTTCCTGCCGGCCCCGGCCGGGGGCGACGGCGGGACGGTGGGGCTGGTGGCCGCGAGGGTGCCGGTGCTGGCCGACCACCCCCTCGGTAAGGGCCGCCGCGGGGCCTTGGCCTGGGGGGGGGGGCGGTGGGAGCCTGGGGGGGGGGCGGTGGGAGCCCCGGGGTGGCGGTGGGAGCCTGGGGGGGGGGCGGTGGGAGCCCCGGGGTGGCGGAGCCCAAGGGCGGGCACTGCGGACCGGCGCCAACGCTGTCTCCGTTGCAGTCCGAGGCCCGCGGTTCAGGCGGCTGAAGATCGGAGCGGGTCACCGGCTGGACGTGAAGGCCTCGGGAGTCTTCGGTGGGTCTTGTCCCGGAGCGGCATGGCATCCCGCCGGCTGCGAGGTGATGGGTTTCCATGTGGGGAAGAAGCGGTGAACGCTCAGCTGTTGCACAGCAGTAGCCCCCGGGTCTCACAACCCAGCTGGGAGTATAAATGCTAAAACACAGAAGAAACGATCCCACAAAACACTGGCAATGCCAGGAGACAGGAGCGACCCCTTACCCCCGGCACACAGGGCTTTGCCGTGAGACACCAAGCTCCTGYCTGTGACGCTGTCCGTAATCTGCCACGTAACCCCCCGTCTCCGCTCCACCGCTTGAATTGGCTTCACTGTGGCCAGCGTTGCTAAGCATTTGCCCTGAAGTACCCAGCCGGGAAGTTCTGGGGAAATCCAAGAGCCCTAGTTAAGCCTTATAGTTTTAATGACAGGCAATAATTTGGGGGTCTAATTGCACTGCTCAGACATGACTTCTAAGGAGAGATGGCCCTGTCCAGGGGGGAAGGAAAGTACCGTGAGTGTGCAGCGCTGTGTAAATGCACATCAGTAACTTTCCATGTGGCTGAATAACGGGTTTCCCCGTCTTCTGTGTTTCAGTACTTGGCATAGGCCACGGGAACAAGCTACTCACTGATCTGTATAACTGCCACCTGACCAAGGTAGGTGATGGCTCTGAAGGGCCTCAGAACATCTGAGCGCAACCTCACACTTGATTCCTGCCCCGGTGCCCCGGACTGGCCTTGTGGCAGTGATTCTGCTTTTGAGTCTCAAACCCACCAATGCTTTTGAGAGCTTTTCAGGGTCCAGAATTCATCCTTCACGTGAGCGTCCGCATGTGGCCATATGAGCAGATGACGCTGCTGTCTTTTTGTGCAACGTCATCATAGCCTGCACTTCCTAGCAGCTGCATGGCAGAATATCACTACTCAATTGCTTGGAGTATTTCTTTCAAAAATTGCACTCTTTGCCCTTCTTCAAGGTTTACACTGTCGGTGGGCTGTTTGGTAAAGCCACTGATGACTTCTCAGACACAGGGAAGCTAGTAGAGAAGACAACGTTTGGTAAGAAACTCAATTGATGTGTTTTAAAAAAAAAACCATAACACCAAACAAATATCATTTTAACTGCAAAGCATTTAACCTGGTAAATTGCACAAAGATAAAAGGTTTGCCTTAAATGCTTTCTAGTTTTTATTCGTACATGCAGTCCTGTGCTAAATCCAACCGCAATAGATAGAAAGCCAGTATGAGTCCTGATCGTTAGTGGTTGCTACTGGATTGGGTGGGACCCAGATCTCTCCATAAGTCATACCTAGAGATAGCGGTTAGAGGCTTTCATTGAATGAAACTCTTCAAACACCCGATAACAGAAACTGGATGAAATCAATTAAGCAAAATGATTCTTCCCTTTGTAGTCCAGCACGGTGCTGCTCTGTGCATTACCACGGTACAGCTAGGAGAAGTGACTCCGCTAAAGCCACCTCTCGGCGGTTCTCATCAGCCCATTTTGATGTGACTGCCTGCCAAAGGRACAGTAATACCCTGATGGCACATTTCAGACTGCTGTCTCTTTCCAGTTTCTGGATGGGTAATTGAGACTTTCGTTTCTACCTTAATATTTGCAGATCATATCACAAGGGAGAAGCTGGAACGGATTCTCGCTGTCATTCAAGGAACAAATCATAAGGCCCTGCTGATGTACGTATCCAGCGGGGAAATGCAGCTGACCTGATCCGACTGCCATTTGCTGGTCTTTAAAACAAATGAGATGATTTTGTTTGCCATAATCAAAGTCTTTAAAGGTTGGAGTGCTAGACAGGAACAGAGAGAAGTTACTCTGAGTGCTCTGTACTCTGGTGAGAGGTGGCAGTTAAGTGTCCTTGTATCCTGAAATCTCCAGCTATTTTAGGACCTATTAGCTACATTAGGACCTACAAAAATATCTTGTAGACATGACCAAGTACCTCCCTCCCAAACTGCTACACTACTGACAGTATATATAGCATTAAAATGTATGCAAAGACTCGATACATAGGCAGTTTTAAGAATAAAAATTGCAGCTCTGCTTTATTGGGGGTGGAGATATTTTGAATCTCATTGAAGAGAAGTACCAAGTGTCTGCTCTGCTCCTTTTTTTTCTTTTTCCAGGCATTCTAACATTGATATGAAAACACAAGAGGCATACGAGCTGGCTGTCAAAGGGTTGATTCGTCCCATGGGAAAAAGCCCTCCGCTAATCACAGCAATCCGATGCCTCCAGCTCGCGCTTCCAGAATTCCAGCTAGGTAGGACTGGTACAAAAACTACTGGGGAAGTCTGAGTATATGTTACGGCAAATAAGTCAGTAAACTTCAGTTTCTCATTTGTGATTTAATGCAAAATGAGTTGGTGGGAACTTTGTATCAGCCTGTAACTGGTAATCCCTGCAGAAAATTTAATGATTTGTAGTTTCCAAAGTCACAAAAACATCGCCTCGTTAGATAAACTCTTTAGTGCGGTGGAAAGATTTTTTTTGGTAGGGCAAGATCTGGAACCCTCCCAGTACTGAAGCTGCTATAGTAAATCAAGCCAGCAGTGCACCTACCTCACAGGTTTTTCCCTGCCAGTTCCAGATCTAAGACTGAGGCAAGAAAATTTGCATGGTGAATACCTATGGGCCAAAATTCTTCCTTATCCCAATGTTTCAGTGTAATGCAGTTCAGTGTGGTTGGGTTGTTTTTGTGTTTTTTTTTTTTTTTTTTTTAAAGCATGGTTTGCTTTCCTGCAACCAATCTCCTACTCCTCACAAATTATTTGTCTTATTAAAAAGTACCTTTTCTTATCCTTTTTGAAATACCTAAATTTCTACATTACTCTCCTGTATCTATGGGTTTGTTTTCCAAAACATTCACTTCAGGAGGTGCTAGGACACCCTGCAGTATTCCAGAAAATCATAATCCACCCATGCTGCATCTTAAATAGTCTCCTCTACCAAACCAGTTCTTTCAGCATAACTGTGAGCGATGTCTGGATTTACAGACAAGGTCTGAGTTTGTGTCAGCGCTTTGCTGCTTCTGACGGAACCTCTTTGTCCTTCTAGAAATCCATTGCTTGCACGAGACTCAGCAGTACCTCCGAAAAATAGTTCATGAGATTGGTCTGGAGCTGAAATCATCTGCCGTGTGCACACAAGTGCGAAGAATACGCGATGGTGTTTTCACACTGGATGATGCTCTCCTGAGAACCCAGTGGAACCTGCAGAATATACAGAATGCAATTTGGGACTGTCAGTATAAAGTGAAAACAGAGTTAGAGAAAACACTAGGCCATCAGGATAAAAGTTGTCTTCGTAAGATGGATGCCGAGATGGCCCATGCTGCAGACAGCTGAGCGTGTGCTGCRGAGGGAACGTCCACAAGCAATCTCTGTAGCACAATAACGCAGCTACGTGCTGACAGCATGACGGACAGCTGAAGGAAAGAGGTTAATTGCAGTTCACTTCCACCCTTTCCTTGAGATGACTTTAATCAGAGAGGCATTTTTTTCAGTGACAGGCTGTATAATTTTTTTTAAAGCATCGCGAACAGTTCATTAACAGGAGTTCGCTGTGCCAAAATTCCTGTTGACTTCRGGAACATTAGGTTGCTAAGGGATATAAAAACCCATTCCCAAATTGCTTAGCAGCAGGAAATAGTGTCTTACAGAGCTGTATTCCCTTGACTGCATGGATTTGTTCCTTGCAACTGGCAGCATAACTTATCTACTATATGGATTTTATTTTCCCTCCGATGTCCTAGAGTATTTTCTTTCCATTAGTCCTGCTTCCAGACACACAAGAGCTCAAAATCAGACTAAAAGAGGGGTGTGCAGGAGAAAACACAGCTTACACAAAGCAATGCAAGGAAATGGTTATATCCAGAGTAGGCATGTGTGGTGAGGAAAGATGCTTGTAATAGGGACCAGATGCAGAAGATAAGATACAGAAGAAATAAAACTGAAAGTGACCTAAAGGGGAGGAAGCTGTTTCTTGGCTCAGTACTCATCTGTGAGTACACTGACTTATGAAAAAAAGAGCATGCTGCTTTTTTTTTTGTTTTTCCTGAGAAACCAAGGGTGTTCAGGGCTCTGTGGTATACTGCTCTGCAGCAGCTCCATGCAGACAGCATGTACTGGCCTTCAGTGAAACTCTGTAAGCTCTGTAATACCATTTGTTATCTGTTAGCTCATTATAGCTGGGTCTGACTTAGCAGAAATACACTTTCTAAATTTAAATTAAAAAWCTGAAGTTACACTTAGCATTATTACACTCAGTATTTTTCCAGCCATACTCACTGTTAGAGAGTTTGGAGATTTACTAACAGAAATCMGAAGAGATTTGTTCTATTCCTCTTGGGGAGTTGGACAAAGGCCAGCATATTTTATCGTCCAGGTAGCTGTTAAGGTACAAGAAGTAACTCTGGGAGGAGCAGTAAGAGGGGCTGTGATGAAGTACYTAAGTGGCAGACTCCAGTCCTGTCCTGAAGCATCCCAGGAGTCGCTAACTTAGACCCTGGAATCTTTCAGTTGGTCTGGGTTTCCCTGCACTGCACAGAGCAGCCAGAACAGCAGCGGAGCGTAGCTGCCACCCCGTGGCACGGCACCCTGCCAGCTGCAGAGCCGCAGGGACTCCCCAAGGGCAGTTCGCTCTTACCTCAGCTGGCTGGGTCTGCGTGTGTTCATTCTCCGTGGACAAGGGACTGGGGTCAGGGCACCTTCCTYGGACAACTGTCTTGGTCTAACTGAAGCGTAAACCCATCGCCATGGAAGCATGAGTTCTAGAGCCGGGCAGAACACTTGCACGGCTACAGCTGCAAGTTTTAATACTTGTGCTCCTACAAGGAGGAGAAAACACGGACTTCTCAATCCTTAAATAACCTTCAGTAACTTTGGTAATGGAGCATACTTCATCCCACGTGGCTTACACATAACGCAAACTGAAGGAATTTCTGTATGTACTTCCCCTTGCAAAAAACATTCCCAGTTGCTTGTGCCATTGCCAGACTAACAGTTTGGTTGGAACACTCTGAGCTAAACCAGTTGTTTCACACAGAAAATACCAGCCAAAACAGCAATGTGCGTTTTGAGAACAAAGCTAGCATTTCCCAGTTCTAGTCTTCTTGTGACTTTTTTCCTCCCCTTAAAACTACTCCAAAACACCAGTTTTCCACACTTGGCAAGAGGGGGGTTATGGCAGGGAGGATATACCTGTAACCATACCCATGGCTGCAGTAAATGCCCTCCAGAGAAGCACAGCTGCACATTAGCAGAGACTTGCTTGAATGAATCACAGAATGCAGGTACGTTGTCTGCCCCCTGCTTTAGACCCCTCCCCAGGGCTTTTGTGGCAAAACAAGATACTTATTAGTGATGTTTCTGCACCAGGTCCAGAACAGAGAGCACAAAAACAATTCTCTATTCTCAGCAGCAGCCTTTGTGACCATTTTCTGGTTTCCAAGCACTACGAAGACAGATTCTTTTGATTCAAATTTGGCAATAATGAGCAGACTGCAGCATGACTGGAGACCAGGGGGGAAACTTACTGACAGGAAGGTCTTAGAAGTAGAAACGGGCAGAAGGACATCAAGCTTGAGTGAAAAAGGGACAATGGATCTGCAGTCAGCAGAGCACTCCATCACTTAGAACTGCACAAAGCAGCCAAATTTAGTCTGTACAGTCACCCTCAATCCTAACACCTGACATTGAAACATGCATGCTCTCAACATAATTTTGTGTTTAGGACACCGCTCACTTCCACAGTGACTCTGCGTTTAGAAGAGAGTAAAGGTAATTCTGCACCTATCCTTACTTGGTAGTGCTGCCACACTGCCTCCATTAAGAGCCCTCAGAAAACATTTGAATAATAGATGTTATAGTCATCTCAAAATAGAGGTTAAGAATTTGTTCCCAGGTTCATGCAATGTTTTATAGGCTCTTAAAGTGAATTACTGAGAAATGTGATAGTTGCTTTATTCAGACTGGACAGTTCAACACAACTTCACATTTTGCCATTTACTACAGAAATGATACTAAACCTCTAGATACCAGAGCAGTTAAGTACAAAAATGCAGAACACCCAGACGTATCCAGATTTGATCATAAACCAAAACAAAACGCCCAAACCACCACAACTTCAGCCTTTTTCCCTCCCCATTTCTGAGGGTTTTATCTTTTCTTTCAAAGCAGCTATGACATTGCACATTTGTATGCCCACACTTCCTCTATCCATCCAGTAGTAGCTGCTTCCACCTGCAGATTAGCGTATCCAAATAGCCCCTGGATGTTGTAGAGAAGCAAAGGCTCGATGGGAAGAGTCTTAACATCAACCTGATGTAAAACCTGTCCAATAAGAAAAATAAAAATACTGTTGATCAGGTAGTAGATGAAATTATCCAAAGTCCTACATCCCTTTCCCACAAGCAGGAAACAGTTAATAGATTCAACAACTTTCATGTTCCAAAGCTTCTCAGAAATAAGGCTGTTTGTTAACCCACGCTCTGTTGCAGTTCTACATACATACTTCCAAGACCACCTTATATCAGTTCTAAACCAATATGACACCAAAACATAACGGCCCAGTAATAGACATTTTTGCAGGACGTGGCAGTCTTCAGGTTCAATACTAGTCACTCAGCTCCAGATCGTATTCAGGGTAGAGCTGCTTTGTAGTAACTCCTCGGATAACAGCTAGAAAAGAAAGAAATACCATTGCTTTCATTAAACAAAAATCAGATCAGTCAGAAAAGTTGCGTTTTCCTCCCAGTGGCCCCTAACTATCCCATAGAACATCCCATAGCTAAGAAACCAACCTAAGGTTTTGCAGCTATGCCCCCTGCTTGTCTCAACACTTTTCTTTTTTTAAGCATACGAAGAACAAAACTGACAAAAATTAGTAAGACTTATCAAATTTTGGTAATCCATAACACAGACTAAAATACCAGTAAATGACAATTATTTCACATGTTCAGTTCTAAAAACCTGCCAAGAAAATAATGACAGAAGCGTTTGTGCTTGCACAAGTGATTGGGTAATGTAAGCCTAGAATTGAAGAATCTTTAAAACAAGCTCTGCCTTTATGGCATAGTAGCTTCTCTCTCTGTCTATATGAAAGCATTGATTAAGAATTTCTTTAATAGCCTTCCTCTTCCTTACCCAGCTTCCCCAGCAGCATCTGTCCAGTATCTTTAATATCATTATACTCATGGAGCAGCGAGATGTGCTTCTCCAATTCCTCCAGGCTGTAGCCTCTGTAACAATAAAGCCAGAAAGGTCAGAAATGACACAGCGGGATTGCTGCTGCTGCAGCATAGTGAGTGCTGCCACTACCGACCAAGCAAGGATATTTGAGATACCCAAACCTGGCACATCTAAAGCAGAATCTGAAGGCAGCAAGTGCAGTTGCTGCAAGTCATAAACATGAAAGATACAAATGAGCAGATCCTCAAGGGTTTTTGCCACATCAAGACTTGTTAAAAAACAAAAAAACAATCCACCTGAATTCTCAGAATCAAGTAGAAAGAGGAATAGGCTGTGGTGAATTTGACTTATATGTACCTCTAATCTGTAGCTAGGGAAAAAATTAAGAAGGTCTGTTTATCCTCGAGGCTCAAAAAAAAAAAAAAAAAAACACCAAAAAAACCCAACAACAAACCACGAACACCTTTGTTGTTCTACCATTTCCATTTTACGCACTACACATTATCTTAGAAAATATCACTCCTTCGCAACAAATAACCCACAGAGATTCCCTCTCTTTAAAATCAAAGCAGCAATTTTATCTCAAAACAGTTGCTAATAAACAGCTGCCACAGCRTGTCATAAGAAACCACAATAAAACAGTTGCACTATCCCGTACGTGGCACCCATCATGCCAGAGTGTTCTTGCCTGGAAAACATCTCTGCTTCTTGAACACAAAGGTTTAACCCACTTGCCCCAGACACAAAACAAGTGAACACTTGATCAAAATAGAACAAAAAAAGTAAACAGTTTTATCTGGGACTAAATTTGGCAGGTCATACAAGTCACAATCTCAATTTTAATTCTCACATGAACAAGCTCTTCTTGCTAGCACAACGTGTTGTAGTGTCATGATGGTTAAAATTACTAATTCCCAATTTACACGTAATTACCTCAGCAACATCTGGGGTAAAGTTAAAATCTTCTTATCCAAGCTCCTAGTAGAACTTGTTTTGCTTTACTAAATAAACCAGAAAGAATTCCCTCTTGTCTTTAACGGGTCCCATAACTCAAAACAACACTGTAATCAACGTCGTATAGCACCATGATAAAAATGGCATCATAAGAGGTCAGCTTATAGTAATAATTCCTGGACCACATTTAATTTTAAAAACAAAAATAATTGAGGCATCACATCGAACATTGAGCTTGCCAAGGACATACTCAGACAATAATTGTGCAATTTCCTGGTCTAGAGCAAGGTCTTTCTGTCTCAGCTCTTCAATTTCATACCGCAGGGCTTCTTCGTTGGCTCCGTTAGGTTGGCAGGACCTTGGAGATGGGATCTATAGAGCACAGAAGACATTTAACACTAACTCAGCCCTGGATAAGATGCTACAGTGCTGGAGGGCACTAATCAGAAAATACTCTGTGTGTCACTGGATAAAAAAGGAGAAAAAAGAAAAGGAAAAAAAAATCTCCTAGGCAGGGGCGGGGGGGAAGCTCAGGTAAAATATTTTTCAGTTTATGTAATGCCAGCCTGCTCCGTATCAAGTCCTACAGCGTTTTGTAGATTTACAGCGTGAAGTGAAAATAAAAAATAARAATCACGACTTGGCTTTTAAGAGCAGCCCCCAGGACGACGCAGCGCCAAACCGCGGGGCCGGCAGTCGCTCGGGCAACGAGCAACTTCACCCTCCGGGAAAAGCTCTCCCTGCTGTGCCGCGCCGAGCCGCCGCCAACGCGCCAGCGGCTGCCGGGGGCACCGCCCGCCGCCGCCCGCCCCTCCGCCGCCGGAGCAGGGCAGAGGCCGCTCCCGGGGGGAGCCGCCGAGCAGGGCCCACCTCCCCCGCGCCCGCGCGGGGACTCACCGGCGACTTGAAGCCGGCAGCGCCGCTCCGCCGGCCGCCACCGGGCGTCCTGGCAAAGCAGAGGGGCGCCGCGTCAGAGGCCGGACACCTCCGCGGCGGGGCCGGGCCGCGCCGCCTCAGCGGGGGCACGGCCCGCGGCGCGGCGAGGGAGGGGAGGGGCAGCGGGAACCGGCTCCTACCTCCTCGGCAGAGGCCGGGGCGGGTGGCGGGGCGGGCTGCGGCCCGCGCTCGGCGGGACCCCCTCGGCCAGGGCTGCTGCCTCCCGCCGGACCGGCGCGGGCTATGCCGCGGGGCACGCCGGGAGTTGTAGTCGGAGCGCCGCGGGGCACGCCGGGGCGGGTAGTTTCCCCCTGACAGGGCCCGGCCGTGGTTCCCGCGCCCGACGCGGCGGACCAGCGCTGGCGAACAAACTTCCCCTGCAGTGTGAAGCTGCAGGTGGTATTTAGGTGGGGCAGGACATAATTATCCCAATTACCTCAGCCAAGGCGATGACAGTGCCTTCAAAAAATGCCCCAGAGCCACCTCAACCCTGGGGCTGCAGGCGGGACGGGGTCTCGGGGAGAGCTCCAGGGGCCCGCGGGGTCACTCACGCGATTAATATTTTTGTAGGGGAAAAGCTGCCACCRCCCGAGCCGCCGGCTGCCCCACACGTCCTGCCTGGCCGGGGGAAGCGCTCGCTGACGGGCCAGCGCAGCTCCTGGGTGTGCGGCCATACCCTTTGAAGGCCCCGGCCCCCGCTACCAAAACCTTGCCACACAAACCCAACGCAGCTTCTTGGACCGGCGCAGAAGGAGCCTCCTTCCCGCAGCTCTCCTGGCCTGGCTGGCAAAGGTAAACGTGTCCCTGTGCAGTGCCAGGCACTGGCAGCAGCTGTATCTGATTCCCTGGGCTGACCACACGAGCCAAATTCTGCTGTTGCCACACTTGGAAGGTCAAAGGACTTGGGAACGGGATCACACACCAGCAAAACCCAACCGCCTGCGCTAACCGTGACTTCAAAGGCAGAGCTCAGACATCAAAGCGACGCACATAAAATAGAAAGCTATGTAGATTAGTAGGACGTGCCCTACAAAAGATGAGGGAAGCCTGCCCAGCTCCCCAGGCTGGTTTCTAGCCAGTGCTTACTCTGGGCAATTGAGTGAATAGAGGAGCACGGAGCAGCGCAGGGTGTCACACAGGAGCACGGAGCAGCACAGGGTGTCACACCGGAGCACGGAGCAGTGCAGGGTGTCACACAGGAGGAGCAGCACAGGGTGTCACACCGGAGGAGCGGGGCAGCGCAGGGTGTCACACAGGAGGAGCAGCGCAGGGTGTCACACCGGAGGAGCGGCGCAGGGTGTGACACTGGAGGAGCGGGGCAGGGTGTGACACCGGAGGAGCGGGGCAGCGCAGAGTGTCACATGCTGGCCGCCTGTACGGCACCGAAGGAGAGCTGCGCTGAGAGGAGCTGCCGTTGGGCTCGGCGAGGGGCCGGGCCGCCCCGCCGGGAGCGCAGGCCGGGCCGGGGCGGAGCCTGGCGGCCGCCTCCGCCGCTCCCCGCCGCGGCTGACGTGGCCCGGGCGCGGGGCGGACATGGCGGACGGCAGCAGGCAGAGCAGGCTGGCCGCGGCCAAGAAGAAGGTGAGGGGCCGGCGGGGGACGGGATGGGACGGGACGGGCAGGCGGCGGCCGGGTTCCACGGGCCCCGCGCGGATCGGAGCCGCCGGGCCGGGCCGA
>JAYKAV010000289.1:602757-766424 GCA_035582835.1 Phoebastria nigripes | reverse complement strand
CCCGGGTGTCCGGCGCTGCGGCCGGGACTTCCCGGCTGGCGGCCGCCCCCGGCCCGGCGGAGGCGGCCGGGCAGAGGCCGGGCCTGGGCTGCTGCGGTGCTGCGCGGTCTGCCTGGTCTGGTTTGGTGGTTTTCCCTTCCACCCACCCCCCATCCCCCCCCTTTTTAAATTCTTTTCCCTTATTTTTTCCTTAATTTTTTTCCCGGGGCGGCTCGGCCCCGTCCGTCCCGGCGGGATGCGCCTCTGTGTCAAAGTCATACGATGGGAAAGTGTCCTGGAGCAGTTCAGGCTTCCATTTTGAAATCCTCCGAATAATGTGATCCTCCTTCTTACGTATTTTTTTCCCCACCTGGACTGCGAAGCGCGGCCGCAGCCCTGCCCTGCCCTGCCCTGCCCTGCCCGCCCGCTGTCTGGCGCGGCGGGGGGGACGGGGTGTTTTGTCTGAGATGGCTGGCGGGGGGCTGGTGGAAGGGGGTGATTTACGTAACGGACTGGGACTCACTTGGTTTGGGGCTTAGGTGTTCAATAACAGACACAAAAATGCCCGAAGACCTAGCAGGATTCAAGTTACAGCTTATCAGACTAGCTTTGCCTGGGCAGAATGGATAGGATTTAAAAATCAGTTGTAGATTGCTTCTCCCTTAGTTCACAGTTATTACAGTATCTGTATTAATGTGTTATCTGCGGGGATTGTCGTTTTCCTTCTTAAAATCTTTCACAGAGTGGAAGATCTTACTATCAGGCACCGCTTTTTCACTTTGCATTCAGGATTAATTGCCCTTTATTAATTTTTCCTTACTGCTCTTAGTTATAACCCTAAAAAAACCCAAAAAGATTTCTTTTAATCTCCTTTTAGTTGCAGTATGGAGTATCAGCTGTTTCCCAGAACATCATTAGCTGTATGCAAAAGCTGAACGTTTACAACTCTGAGCCTCTTGTCAGCCCATCGCACTAGTTCTTACTTCAGGCTTCTCTGGACCTGTTTTGATCCCCCCCCCTCCCCCGGAGGGACAAACTCTTTGAAGGGCATTTCTCTTGTCCTTACACTTGATCGGTCTTTTTACCCAGTGGGGTTTGGGTTTTTTTTGACATTATACTCATAGAAGGCATATTCTGTTTGGACTTCAGAGTATCTTCTTTTTTTACAGCTGAAGGAATATCAGCAGAAGAATAGCCCTGGAGCAACTGCAGGAACCAAGAAAAAACGAAAAAGTAAAGAAGGCAGTAGACCCGAGACTCCCACCAACGATGACCGGCAGCCTCCAGAGAACGTGAGTGTCTCATTCTTTCTCCCAAATCAATGCCACCTTCTTGTTCTTTGGTTTCCTGAACAACATGACTAGAGCCAGGAGAGGGTTATGCCGGTGTAATATATGAATGGTGTAGATGCCTGTGTTGCCAGTGTACAAAGTGTGTGCTACAATAGTTACCTCTACTGGAAGGTGCACGCTAGAGTCAGGGTGTGTGCCGAAGCGGTGTCTGATCATACAATGCTGTCACCCAACCCTGGGTGTGTCCAGAGCTGCTGTTTTGAGGTGCGTGCGCCTAACGAGCTGGAGGATGCCGGTTTCTTTGGCTACCTTTGATTGACGTTTTCTCTCTGTCCTTTTCTGAGCCGTTTCTCTTTCCCCTTTTCTTTCGCCTCCTTTAGATTCAGAACATTCTGAAGGTGCTGGTGTCAGACCTTAACCGCTCCAATGGGGTAGCCATACCCTCATTGGACAAGAGGAAGGTGAGGCAGTGCTCGTGTCCCTCGCAGCGACTCGCTCTCCCTACTGCATGCTTTGGGTTCTGTTTACACTGACCTCGATTTTTCGGATGGAGCCTTGTCCTGACATGTCCACTGTCAGTTGCTTGAGTTTTGTTGCCGTTTTTATTAACATGGAGCTATTTGTTACCATGCGTTTCCATTGCTCGTAAGTGCTTGTTTCCTTCTGGTTTGTGTCAAACTTAACATGTGAAAAAGTGAACCTTGTCAAAAACTCTTCCTTGAGACAGCTGAGCTTTGAGGAAAACCAGGAATTTGGGGTGAGGCAATAAACTAACTGAACYGCTGAGGAAAACTGCGCTAGGAAGAGGTAGTGTTTTTTTAGTCTGTATTTCTCCTGTTCTGCACATCATTGCTTTATTTCCTAGAGCCTTGTTTCTGAAGGGCATGTTTCTGCTCATCTCCAGGCAAGCAGCTGCCCTGAGTAAGCTGTCTAGTTATTCCAGCCAACCCATTTTATGACAGGCGRTGAAACTTGCACAGGTGATGTACAGTCTGGCAAGTACCATGGGTTTAAATATTTTTAGGCAGGAAGTCAGATACTTCAAGCATTTACGGGCTTTAGCGTCTTCATATTCCCAAGCTTCTGAAGAGGAGAGGGCAGGACATATGTCAGTAAGCGACAGAAATGTGTTCAGGAGCAAACATAAACAGCCTTTTTAAAAAATGTATTTCAGACAGTTTATTTAAATAAGGCTCAAATTGTGATAGAAACTCAGGGAAGTCAAATTTTGTAGCCCAGAATTTTCTTCCAATTTTGTTGTACCAAAGCTCTGCTTTTCATTTTCACTTGCATCATTTTGGTAGCTTATTTCCCTAGCATTGTTTCAATCTAGTTGTTATAAAGTAACTCATTATTATATTTACATATGTCCATGTGTCTCCAGCAATAAATGTAACTATAGTAATCACCAGGRGTACCAGAGAGATGCAGTGAAACCTGCAAGATGGGATGGAGTTCACTCTGAATTGCCTTTGTAACCCTTTTCTCCTTTTTTTGGGTGATAACGCAGCAGCTGTTCTGTCCRACACAGAGAGTAAACAGCAGAAAGTTCCTCCAACTGGACCTTGTATGTGTAGGTTGTGTATCAGTAGAACTTGAGTGACATGAAGACTTACTGCAAGCTTTGTGGGTGCTGGATGTGCCTGTCTAGCATCAGAAAGCATGTTTTGATTGAAGTTTCACTCTTGTCATGGGGACTGTTTTMACTTAATACTCGTAAACGCAGTGTAAGTTAGATCTCGGAGAAGGAGACTTGTTTCACATTGGAGGGTGAGATGAAGATGGGTGGTCCAGTGCTGTTGCTGAGATGGCATTTGCTGTTGCAGTGAAGACCTACCTGTGTCTACAGTTTTAGTCCTGTTCTGAAAATGGAGAACTTACTGCTTCTATTCATTCTTGTTTTCCCTTTTTTTTTTTTTTTCCCTCTGCTTCCTTAGCATGGAGAGATAACATTTTGATCCGATTGGCTGTTAGAATTTGTGGATTATTGTGTCTGAGGTTTTAGGAATAATTTGAAAACTAATCTTTAATTGCAATATGTAATGAAAGAAAGATTTCTCTTTCCAGTTGCCGTCTTGTAAAAATCCTGAGTCAGGAAAATGCTGTTCAGAAACTCACTTGATGCTAATAGGGCAGAAAAGCTGATCGTTAGCATCTGAGCTACTGCTGCCATTGGTGTCTTAATGTGAGGCAGACCCCTCCCATCTCACCCACTTCAGCTTTCTTGGCTCTGAAACACAGAAAACCCAACAAAATAGGAGCCTTTGTGTGAAAGCAAATGGATCCTACTATATGCTAAGCTGAGCAGAATTACTAACTTTTTAATCTACATTATTAGAACCTCACAATGCATAATTTCCAGATAAGTGTTTTGCTCCTAACTCTCTGTTTCCAGCAAATTCAGCTGTTCAAATAGTTGTTTTGTTTTGGTTTTTTTTTTAATTTATTTTGAAACTGCTTATAGTGGCAGAAGAAGGAAGGAGTTCTTGTGCTTAAGGCACATTACTGGTTTTTGCATCTTGAAGCATTAAGCAAAAAGAATGTCCTGATCAGAAAAAATTAAGGAAACATTTTTGAGATGTAGTGGGGAAGATATTCCTTCTGTCCATCTGATGTTCTATATTGATGAGTGTCTGAACCCATAAAGGTGAAGTAACCTGTAGCTGGAGGAAGTAAGGGAATTCCTGACCTTCCTATAAGCACCTAACAGATATTGCTCCTTGAGAGCACAAGTATCTGTCCCGCTAAAAAGAAATTGAGGAAATTCTACTTGTTTCCCGCTGCAGTCTTCCAGCTTATTGCTTTCATTAAATCTGTCTTCACTGTTACTGTATTCTTGCTGCTTGATTCATGGATGAAGTGCTGAGCAGGTAAACAGGGAATGCCAAGAGAGAGATTTCTTGTTTCCTGTGAAGTGCCAAGAGGGAAGTGACTGAAGTAAGAGGGAGCTCTTTCAGATGCAGTAGCAGAGAGCTGCAATATATTGGTGGGGTTGAATATTGAAAGATTATCTCATTTGCTTCGTAGCGTTGTTAAATGATGACTTACCGGAGCTGGATAATGAAATAAAACAAATTGCCATAAAACACTAGAACACTGCTCTGGGCCTTTATGGCTCTCTGATGCTGTACAAGATAGATGACATTGTCCAGTTCACTGTGGCTTGGTAGAGGTGTCACCAGATGCTATTCATCCTCCCACGAAGGCTGGATGAGAACTTGCATTGCTGTCCAGAAATAGTTTTTTGGCCCTTCTCTTTTCTATTTAGATTCTTCTAGTCATGGGATTCATAGCTCCAGCAGGGCCACAGGCACCTGCTCCCAGCCACGCTGAGTTTGGCCTGTTCATAAATGTCTTGCTTCTAAACTTGTGGTTCCTGGCATGCCACAAACTTCACTGAGTTTTAGACGGAGCATTTGCGTTTGACTAACCCAGTTTTCACGTAGTCACTAACCTGTTCTTTTCCATCTTAATTTGCATACAGTGATCCGTGTTTTCCCCAGACACATCTTGAAGGTAGTGCTTTTCAAAGCAGAGAGACTACCATCTGGCTGTGCCCTCGCTCGCTTTTTGGTGAATCCTTTGCAGTAAATCTAGTGTGTGAACTTAGAGTTGGGTGACATTATTGCCCCGTGATAAAGAAGCGAGTTTGATTATGGGACACCGGTTCTTCAGACTGGGTCTGAGAGGGCATGGGTCTGGGTCAGTGTTTGTTTGTGGGTTGATGCAGTCACCTGTTTGCTCTGGGGAGAACACAGATTCCCTTCCACATGTTTCTAAATGATTGATTGTTCACCTCTGCCTGGTTTTCACAGGCAGATCACAAGGTGATGTGTTCATGTGTGTTTTCATTCATTTTGCACGAAGGCTGTAATTCCTGTGATGTGTTTTGTGACAGGCATACTTTGACAGTGATGTTGCCACTCGTAATGCTGAACAGCTTGCTACCGATGTCCCTGTGCTATCTAACAGCAACAGTCTACCTAGTTGTGGTTCTGTTCTGCCTGCTCCTGGGAGCATGCAGCTGACACAGGTTTGTGAATCATCATGAATATTGCCATTGAACCATTGAATATTGGTTAGCGATACCACATTTTTTCTGAGAAAGACGATCTTCATAAATATCACCTGACTAGTTCAGATTTTCTCCTGTTAAAAATACTACATTCTCCACTCTCCATCTAGTCATCATCTGTCTGTGAGAGCAGAGAGAGTACTAGCGTGCACATGCCCCTGCATCTCCCAAACCTGCTATTTTCCTTCCCCTTCTCTCCTATTTCATTAGCAGAAAGTGCCCTTAATAAGACAGAAGGTCTCCAGTCAGATCAATCTGCATTTCCTTTCACTACTTAAAGATTCAGTTGAAGTTTTTCCCAGAAAAGCAAAGCATTGATTATACTGATAAATAGTAACAGCAAACGTAAAGCCTGTAGAACTTAAGTTTCTCCATTCCAAGAAACCCGGGCTCACACCACTCAGAAATTACGTGTAAGCCAGGACTGAGCTGGTGGTTTTAAGTTCATCTTTCTTTGGGAAGCAGTAATTACAGGTACTGTGGAACCTGAGCCCAGATGCAATCAAGTCTTAGTGACACATTCACAAATGTGACTCCCATCTTCTTTACAGGCTTGTAAATTTTTGTGTTTCAATCCACAGATTCATGAAGCTGAGGATCATAAAAATGCTTTGGATGAGAACAGGTGAGTGTCTGTGTTAGTTTATCAAACAGGTTTGCAACAGGATCCCAAAGTGTCCCAACAAATTAAGGTTTTATTCCTCCTCAGTGCAGTTCTGATTGGGGCAGTTCTCTGGGAGAAATTTTCATTGCAAGGTCTTTCATTGTTCCCAGGTCTTTTTCATCAACAGAAAGTCTCCGCCAGTTGTCTGAACAACTCAATGGCCTAGTTTCTCAGGTACAGCCTCATTTTGATCCATTTGTCCTATTAATTCTCTTGATGTTTGATGTGGAGCTTAAGCAGTCAGCTTAAGAAAACACTCTTCAATCTCAGAGGTGTCTGCAGTCATCCTACTAAACAACAAGATATTTAAGTGTTGAGAAGCAAAACCTCCTGGTTTAGGAATGTAAAATTTCAGCAGTAGGAAGAAAAGCAGAGTGGGATGAATGAACAGCATGTATTCATGGAAAGATGTATTCTTGATTTAGTGGAAAAGAATCTGAAGTCAATCTGCATAATTCACATCAGTTTGTCACAGGGGAAGTCTGCATCTATCCTTAGCCAGAAAAGTATGTTTTCTGTACCTGTCTGTGCTGCTTTGAAGTGAAAGGTGCTATATATGATAGTCAGTTCTTACTTAATAGTGATTTGGTGCCTTGGGGAATAAAACTGACTTACTTGACTGGTTTACTTCTAGTCTACGTCGTATGTGAATGGGGAAAGTGCTGTTTCTTCCACAAATATTAAGGAAATGGAAGTAAGTTGTTCTCAGTCTATCTTTTTTTTTTTTTTCCTCTTTCTTATTTGCTACTGTTGATCACTTATTGGGACTCTGTGCTTACAGCAGTGTTAATGAGACCTAATTGAATGCACAGTTCACATGCATCACTGTCTAGTGTGGTCTTGTGCTGTAGTTGGGTAGCTGTGGTCAACAGTAGGAGGCAGGTATTGGAGGTGTTTTCAGTTTGGGGACTGGGGATAATCTGGCTTCCCTGCAACTGCAGTTCTTATTTCTGATTCACTTTTATGTCAAAATGAAGGCTTGGCAGAAATGGATAAAATATGTTGAAGTTCCAGCTGCTTTTGTTGAAACCGTAGATTTTGTTTTGTTTGGAGAATCTGATTATATCAAACTGTGATAATGATTTATTTTTCTGTCCTTTTTAATTATTGCTTTTTTCCTCCCTCCTCCTCTTCTGCTCCTTCCTTTTTCTCCTGTCTGCATGTGCCCATCAGACACGTTACCAGGAGCTGGCAGTAGCCCTGGATTCCAGCAATCTAACTAACAAACAGCTCGTTACAAAGATAGAGGAATTGGTAAGAAACAATCCAACCGACCAATTTGACATTGTCTTTGCTGCTCCTCCATGCTCTCTGGGTGTCTGCAAGGTTATGGGTTCTCTCATAGTGCCACAAGGAAGGCTGCTTACACTGCACTTTGTAAGGAACAAAATGGGCTGTATGGAAAACCTGTTAAGAGGATCAAATTCTAAGGCCACTTGTGAATATATTGGCACATCTGAGGACAAGAAACAGAGTTTTGTTGTTTCCATTTCAGTGTGCGCTGTTGATCTCATCATGCTTTCCTTGGATGATAAGCATCCTGATAAAACAGCTATTTCTGGTCCTGGTCTGAATCCCTGAAATACAGAATTCTGGTGCTGGCAGCAGTGTGAAAACCTGTTTCTGCAGGTGGTGATGCTGTTCTAAATATATCAGCAGAGTGGGAGCAATAGGTCTAAGAGAGAGCCTGGGGCTGGTTTCTGATCATATCCTCAGCTTCTCTTGGCACGATGAATGAACTGCTTTGTCCTGTGGCCTGCATGGATTCCCGCTGCTGCTTTTCAGCCTTCAGCTTTAACACTGCAAGAAATGCAGCTAAGTGGACTTGTTTCAGTCTGAAAAGAGCCTTTCTTGTGTGAAATACTTTTCCCCATTTTGTTCCTCTCTCAAACTACACTTTTCCCAAAGTTCAGCATTTCCCAGTGTACCCCATGACCCCTCTTGTTGTTTTACTTTTGGTTTTGGGTTACTTTTGTTCCATTCTGTTTCTTTTTGTCTTTTAGCTGGGCTGCAGAGGTACCTGGTATAGCGCACTGCCCCAGGATTCTCCTTGTTTGCCTGCTTTTCTGTTTGCCTGGCATTATGCAGGGCCTTTGCTGCATTTGTGGTCTTGCCTTTGCTTTTCCTGGTTATGTTGTGCAAAGGCATTGCTAGAATCAAAACCTCTAACTCATCACTTTTCCATCTGCAGTCATGTTTCAAAATGCATTGAAGTAGTAGTAGTAAAGAAACAGCTTGGCCAAGGGGAAAAAGTACTAATTATGTAGTTCCTTACGAGGCATCTGTGAGAAAACTGCCAGGGGAACAACAACAGCAAATGGCAAACACAGCAGCACAGTTTGTGTGGCAGCCTGTCTCCTTCACCCCATATCTAAAGATGCATTATGTACAGTCAACAAATCTCCAAATACTTAGAATCATAGAAGGGAATCAAGTTGGAAGGGACACTTCACCCATAGGATTGAAATTGGCTAGGACAGAATTATCCCTTTTCTTTGCATTTGGCTTCAGCTCTTTCTCATACCAGCTTTTGCAGAAGCCTGCCAACGTAAGTGCAGCTCTGCATGACTTAAAGGCCAGTTGTTAAGTGGGATAAAGGTCTAAGGTCTCAATTAAAGGAAAAGACTATGGGTTTTGTGTTTTGGGTTTTTTTTGTGTGGTTTTTTTTTTAAAGCATTTTTGGTGATTATCCTAATACTCCAAGATTACTACAATAATTTCATAGATGTGGGATGCAAGTTTAACTGAAGTTGGTGGATGCTCAGATATAAACATACAGGGGTTTCAGTAGTGGTGTTTGAGAAGAACTGTGGTAATGTACTGAGCAATGAAAAACATATCTGGYATATAAAGTATATTAGTGAAGGGAGCCCCAAATCTATTATTTTTAATAGCTGAGACGAACTTCCTAGTCTTCTACAGAAAGGATAATGGAAATTCTGTTTGCATTAATTGGGCATGTATCCTGCTTCATTAAAGCGAAAATGTGTTTCAGCAGTATGAGAATATTTTCTCTTAATACCGGCGCATCAATTTTCTTCCACAGAAACAGCAGAACCAAGAAGCAGTGAATCAGCTGGAGAAGGTAAAGTGTGTCCTATTTTTGGATATATACAGAAATAGGTGTCTGTTTCTCTGAGGACTAGAAAGCATAATGGACTGTGGCACAGGCCTATGTGATCTTGTCTTATGTTAGATTCAGTTTCGTTTGTAGCATAAGGTTGAATATTTTGACTTCATGAGTTAGGCCTGGCAGGTAGCGTTCTTACATTGACAAAAGCTAATATTTAAATGCTCAAGGATTGGAGGACTGCAGTGGAGGCAGGAGATTACAGTTTAAGTCCTTGCCAGTAGTTTGCATTCCAAACACTGCCACATTTATGCTAGCAGTGATTGCACTATGCTGTCATTGCCATTCTAGGATGGATAAATAATGAAGTAGTTCAAATAATGGACTGAAATATGTCTTTAAA
Organism: Phoebastria nigripes; assembly: GCA_035582835.1. Lineage (NCBI taxonomy): Eukaryota > Metazoa > Chordata > Aves > Procellariiformes > Diomedeidae > Phoebastria > Phoebastria nigripes. The sequence goes on along the minus strand of JAYKAV010000289.1, from coordinate 756,941 downwards.
AATACTGGTATCATTTAGATGCTGGAAGTACTACCAATGAATCACTGCTTTTTTAGTTTGACATAAAACAACAAGGGTTAACTATTTACATTTTTGTGCTGAATAGGCATCGTTTGTTTATACAGGAAAAGAAGGAGTTTGAACAGAAATTGTCTAAAGAGCAAGCAGCACTGAGGGAACAGCTACAGGTAAGGCAGAGCCTCCATTACAGTAATATCACCTGGCTTCTGCTGTTTTCTGGATTACTGACCATTCATAGTCTTTATCCTCGAAGCCATGAGTCCGTGCCTTCAGGAAAACTGGGAGTCAGTCAGCCAGACTACCTGACTGCAGGAGCTTTTTACCTTTACTGAATTATCCTTTTGTGGCAACAGTGATGTTGCAGTTACAAGCAAAGAAGTTTTGCGCTGAGCTGATTTTCCTTTCCCAAAGGTTCATATCCAGACTATTGGAATTCTAGTTTCTGAGAAGTCTGAGTTGCAGACAGCCCTTGGACATACTCAACAAGCTGCACGGCAGAAATCAGGTAATTGACTGTGAGCACTCCAGCTCAAGCTGTTGGTTAAACTGTGGATTTCAAGTCACAGGCATGATAGTTGCTGGCAGCCAGCTCACAACACTCACTGACTCCTTAATGAGCAATACTTGGCACCGTCACTGCTTCTGTCATCATGGCTGCCCCCAAATGGGAGCCTGTTGATCCCATGGCAGTTGAGGTTCTTTTGTGCATCACTAAAGCCCTGTCAGCCCTGTTTGGGGCTGGTGACTACCCCAGACTGTTCCTTTCTGACTTTATTCTGATTCTTTTAAAACTTTTTTCCCTTTTCTCCGCCCTCCCTCCCACACAGCTGTCATGTTAATGTAGGTTTTACCCGAGCCTTTCATTCTGAACTAAATTTGAGCAATTTTATTCTATTAGGAAAAAAAAACCCCAAACAACATATGGTCTGTTGTTCTGTAAAGGAAGTTTCATCATCTCCCTCTAAAAGTGAGGAAGGTAGTGACAGAGAGCTTTACTGCCCAGAGTTGCTAGTGATTCACCTGTAGAGCTAGGAGTGGAACCAGGTCTACTGATTTACAAAGCTCTGTGCTGCCTTAAGAGCTTGTTGACAAAGTAGAAAGTGCTGTTCAGCCAGTTCCAAAAAGCTCTTTGTGGTCTAGCCTCACCTGACTCTGCTCTGACTTGTTCAGGAGAAGCTGAAAACCTTGCTGCTCGTTTACATTCATCTCGCCAGAGGGTATCAGAGCTAGAACGTACTTTGTCCTCCATCTCTATGCAGCAAAAACAGTCAGAGAAGGTAAGAGTCACCTCTGTTTATGCTTAACCAGCAGCTCTGCCTTTGGCTATTTGCTTGTCACTACACTACTGCAAAGTCTGTAGTCCCTGCTTAGAGAAGAGGCAGAAATTAACCTTGTTAATCGTTAATTAGCCTTGTAAAGCCCTGTATTCTCCATGATCAAGGCAAACTTCATTCAGGTTTCTGTGACCACTAATCATATGGTCCAGTTGCTGTCTTCAGATCTGGCACCTTACTTCATTAGTCTTGCCAGCTCCATACAACAGAAGCCTCACTGAGACCTTGTCCCAGGAGGGTCTCCATCAAACAGACACTTTACTATTGATATTAATCCAGAAGTTTGCAGAAATAACCTCATGTTCCGTTAGTAGCATTACATTTGAAAAGACTGAGCAGACTTATTCCTGGCAAATTCAGGAGGTTCGAAGCAAACCTGTCCTGAGGGTTTTGCCAAAGTTATGACCTTTTCCACTTTAGCTGATCTGCTAAAGGTGAAATGAAGTATTTTTTGAACATCTTACTTGTTTGGCTAAAGTCTGTAAATGARTTAAGAATTTCCTTTTTCTCCAGCATAATAAAGAGTTAGTGAAGGAGCGAGACAACCTGAAACTGGAACTGTACAAACGAAGGTAAGTCCATTCTGCTTGTAACACTACTCTCCACAGTAGAGCCACAAAACATAACAAGGGGCACAGGTGGTGACTTGGGAGGTTGAATATTAATATGAAAAAAAAAAAAGTCACTAGATGTGATGTTTCTGTGATTCTAGCTGCTATGAAGAACTGGATTGTAAATTTATGACATGGACATCAGCGAACTCATAGTACATATAGTGATGCCACTTTAATTTTTTGTTTGTTTGTTTCAGCAAAAGTAGTGAGGAAATAAAGCAGCAGAATTCGGAGCTGTCAGAGAAAGTTCACTCCCTGGTTTCCAAGAACTCAGCTATGAAGTTGGATATGGAGGATTTGCATAAGAAACTGGAAATGGCTGAACTGATGATTCAACAGGTAGCCATAATACTTCTGGGATGTGAGGGTAGATCACACTGATCATTGTAAGACTTTGCTTCTGACAGTGGGGGCAAGACTTAACTCTTGTTTTTAAAGGAAGGCGCAAAATCCCATCAAGACATCCTCTTAGTAAAAGGCTTTCAGTGAGGCCTCCGAGGATCAGAAAGTCTATATTCTAAGGAGTTGGAGCAGTAGATTGAAAGACATTGTGACATTGGTCTGCTAAAAGAATGTTATACGATATGAGAGGGTGACTGAACATACCAAGTGTGAAAATACGGTGACTTTTCCTGCTTGTATCTGTTCAGCATTTTGGTTACTCAGTTTTTGTGGAGTCTCATTGAGAAACCCATTGAGCAGGGGTGGTGTTTGTACCCACCCTAGCAGAAGGTGGTGAATTGGACAATGGCAACTTGAAGGTCAGCTGGGGAAAGTTAAGAGAAGCAGCCAGTTAGAAGGGGAATGCATGAAGCCAGCTGTTAGCAGTTCAGAGAGCAAGCTTGGTGTTCAGGTGAGCCTGTGAGCCCCAGACAGTGGCTTAAGTTACCCTTGAAATAAAGCCAACTGCTACTCTTCTGGGAAAAGTAGTGTCTCGACTGAACCAGCCTTGCTACTTAGTCTGACATGTTCCAGACATTGGCTTTAAATTCCTGACATGCTTGACAACCTTTAAGGTCACAAGCTTTTATACCATCTGATCTGGCTGTATAATACAGACTCCGAAAATGCACAAAGTTTCTGAGTCAAATGATTTGATTAAAGCGCATCTTCTTAATTAAAAAAAAAAAAAAAGTAAATACAAAATGGTAGGGAGGAGCTGCCCAGTTCAGCCTGTTTTACAGGGCTAAAATCTAAGCTTTTTGATTTTAATCCCCTCCCTTTTTTTTTCTTTGAACTTCACTGTGAGTTGGAGCACTTTAAAGAACTATAGAAGGTTACAACATGGATCATGTGGCAGGTTACTATCAGGGGAAAGGCTACGCAGAAATTGAGTCTTAACATTTTGCCATAACTTTTTGATTTTTGTTGGCAGTTCTCAAATCAGGCAGGGAGTCTGGATGCAAACCAGCAGTTGCAGATGGCACTGGAGGAGAAGGCGAGCCTGGAAACCCAGGTTGCTCAGGTAAGAGGTTGTATGAAACATGATCCAAGTCTTGACGTCTGTAAAGAAACTTGTGTGGCAGACGAATGCAGCCTGAACTTTGCATTAACACTGGTTTCTTCAAGCTTTATCCCTTAAGCAGTCACTGCCAAATTTATTTAGCCAATATGATTTTCTTCGTGTTTTATTTTGTTTTGAGCAGCTCTCAGAGTCACTTCACCAGCTCCAGGCAGAAAGAGATCAGTATGTAGAGAAACTGAAGGAGGAGCGGAGCATTTGGCAGCAGCGAGTACAGCAGCTCTCTGAGCAGGTAACATCAGGGGCAGTATCACAGCTGCTTTTGACAAACACAGGCAGGAGTAAATGCACCATGAACATTATTTTAACTTTCACTTGTGTGGCCTTGCAGGTCCACACAATGGCAGAGGAGAAGGAGAAGCATATGGCCCAAATTCGGGAGCTGGAAGCCAATGTTACAGAGCTTTTGAGCAAATCAGGTAGGGCTTCCAAAGCAGGGCTTCATGCTGCAGAGTACCAGCTGGTTAACTCTGTCCCCACTATGCAGGACCTTCTGCACACGAGGTGCAAGAAGGTCTGATGCTCTGAAGCTGTGAAGGCAGCTGAAAGCCTGGTGACCCAAAGAAACCTTTCATCCTAGCAAACAGCAAGTGAACTAATTGACCAGCAGACTGTTTATGTCTTTAGTATCTGCCTGACTGTACTGTCAGCCTCTCTGGCCCAGGAGTCTGGGGAGGCAAGATGCTCTTGCCAGGGCTGTGAGGGAGCTAGCAGCACACRGCAGGATGCTGTGCTTGGTTTTGGGGTCGTTTTGCTCCTTCGTTCCTCTCAATGCCCTGCAGTGAGGATTGGATACTGCAGCTGGTGATACCTTCTGGGTCATAGAGCCCTACAGGTTGGGGTGTGCTTTGTGTATGTGATAGTGATGTGTATTACACAGTCATTTAACCCTTTGACTGAGCTGCTTTTGATTCCATTTCCTCAGCAGTTAAGCCCATGGATATTGAGCCTTCCTCACCAGCAGGGCCCACAGCAGCTGAGCTGAGTCTGCAGGAAGAGATCCAGCGGCTGCAGCAAGAGAAGGAGGAACTGCATGGGCAGTACCAGGCCCAGGTCCGGGACAACGAGCAGCTGAGCCACCTCAACCGGGAGCAGGAGGAGCGGCTGCTGGAGCTCGAGAAGGATGTGCAGCGCTACAACGAGGAGTCTGTGGACAGACAGCAGATCCTGGAGGACATGCAGAGTGACAAGGCCACAATCAGTAGGGCACTGAGCCAAAATCGGGAGCTGAAGGAGCAGCTGGCTGAGCTGCAGAATGGATTTGTCAAACTGGTATGTCTCTTTTGTGCATCTTATCCCACTGCTTCCCTCACTGGTGCAATCCTTTTCTAGCACAGATGTAAAAAACTGGCAGAAGCATTATCTGTCTCTTGTCCTCTAAGGCTTCTGTGATAAATATTGCCATGCCAGGAGGTTCCCTGGAATTCCTTACTCCCTCAGGTGCTCTGGTAGATGAACCAATCTCTTTGCTCAGAGCAGTTTCCTTTTCCCTCACATCCCCTGGCAGTCAGGCTGTTTCTTTCCCCAAGTATTCCTCCTGCCCTTTTACCCTTGAAGATACCCGTTTTCTGTTCCCTGTATTTGCCCATGAGGAAGAAGTTCTCAGCAGTCTTCCCTCCTGCTACTCTCATTCTTACCCGTCCTGGAGCTGAATCCTTACTCGTGCTTGCTTCTTTCAAAGTAACAGCTTTCCCTTTGGGGCCCTGGCAAACTGACACATGGTCTAGCCGCTGATTTTTCTTTAGTCCTTTCTGAACTCCTTGTTTTTGAGTGTCTGTGGCTCCGTTTGGGATATTCATACCACCCATCTGCTTTGGAGCTGACAGGCTGTGTGATGTGCCAGGCCTCTTCTTGGCACTCTCCCAGCACCGATTCCCCTGGCTCTTTCCTCGCTCTTCTCCCATCTTCTGAACCTTTCTGTAAGTTATTTACTGCCCTGATCAGTTAATTTATGGCCCTTAGTTACACCCCAGAATAACACAAGGGATGGCACCCTGTTGTATGGGGAATTAACATGGTTTATTGAGAGCATATATTTATGGTGATTGGGGCAATTTCCTTAGACAGTGGTATTTGTCTTGCAGACAAATGAAAACATGGAGGTTACAAGTGCCCTACAGTCAGAGCAACATGTAAAGAAGGAGCTGGCCAAGAAGCTTGGGCAGCTGCAGGAGAACCTGGGGGAGCTCAAAGAGACGGTAAGCAACAGCCGGTGGGATGGTAGGGCAGGTACATTGYGGTTTATGCAAACTGCTGGCAACTTTCCAAACTTTGATGGAAGAATGGAAATTGGTATTGTAATGATCAAGCTGGGAGCCTTCCCCCATCATCTGCTGTCTGATGTGGGGGCAGATGGTGGCTGCCTGCCTAGTTGGTGGCTTTGGGACGATGTTGACAGTTTGGATCAGCTTTTCTGGCAGAAACGGTTTGATGTGATGGTTCGATCTTGTTATGTTAGCTGGAACTGAAAACACAGGAGGCTCGGGCGCTGCAGGAGCAGCGGGACCAGTACTACAGCCACTTACAACAGTACACGGTGGCGTACCAGCAGCTGTCTGCTGAGAAGGAGGAACTGCACAAACAGTACTTGCTTCAGACACAGCTCATGGATCGGCTACAGCATGAGGAGGTTCAGGGGAAGGTGACAGTGGAAATGCACCTGAAAGAGCTGCAGCAGACCAAGGTAACAGTAAAAAGGGGCAAGTGGAAAGATGGGAGGAAAAGTGTTTAACTACATTAAGTATTAATTAAGCGAAAGGTTGGACCAGACGATCTTYCGCAGTCCCTTCCAACTTGGGCTGTTCTATGATTCTATGATCACATCCTGTGCAATACAGGTGAATGATACTTGTCTGGAGCAGAAGGACTGCTTTTTTTTTTGTGTGTGTGTGTGTGTGTGGTGCTACCGCCTGAAGATATAGTGACTGTTTGCAGTTTGGCTTCTGCAGGTTTCAGTGATCATCTGCTTCTCTCTTGCAGGAAAGTCTGGAAGCTGTAGCTAAGGAAAACAAAGAGCTGCAGGCCCAGATCAGTCAGTTAGCAGCAGACCTGGATGGCAGGATTTTGCACCGACTAGATGGTGAGTAGCTGCAGCTGGTCTCCAGGGAGGAGGCAGAGCTGGGCTCTCTGGGATGTTATCTCTTTGTTCACCTTCCTTCTTTTACAGGAGATGGAGTTGAAAGTGAAGCAATGACTGAAGAAACCCAAAAATCTTCATTTGTGATCCCAGAGAAGTTTGAAAGCCATGAAGAAATGGTGAGTCTTAATGGGTAGAAAAGCCTTTGGTTTTAGTTCTAAACAAACATCTAGAAAAGGAGGCAGGTTAAACTGCAGAGAGGTTCCACTGGGTGCAGGGAGTAGGCTATTTATCAGCTGTGATCCCTACCAGCAGAGGCGCAGTAATGAGGGAAGTGTAATAGTTACTTGTGCATAGCAGCAAAAAAACCAAGACTTCTGCAGCATCCTTGCAAGATAGGCTGGAAGTCTGGCAGTGGCTTTAATTATGAAGACAAATCAGCTGGCAGAGTAGCTCTCTAATTACGATGATGATGTTCTCTTTAGTTTGGAAGGCAATTTGGAAATGATGTTGAATATCTACTAGATTTTTCTGTAAGTACAGTCATAATTGGAAAATACTGCGATCAAACAGATAGCATGAGAGCTAGTATTTAACCTGCGTATTTGTACTACTTGGGAATGAGAAAAGATGCAGTAGTTGCTGCCTGGTTTAGTTCCAGGGCAGTCACTTAGTACTTTGGTTTCGTACCCATAAATAAAATGGGGTAAACTGTTAACTCTGTTTGTCCCGAGATGCACAATTGGTCGTCCTTTGCACAGGAAGCATACAGGAAGTATGCACTAATGTGCATACTCTGGAATTCTTCTTAGGTCGCTTTCTTGACATCTGCCATGTCCCAAGTGGAGAAGGAGCGAGAAGATATGAGGCAGCAGCTGGCTGCTCAGAAACAGCAGTGCAGAAGCCTCCTGCAGCAAATAGCAGCTCTTAGGCAGGAGCAGCAACATAACGTCATGCTGGCTGGAGGTAAAAATTTGGTGCAGTTCGGGGACAGTGTGAATATGGAGGCATGCCTCGGCCAGCTGCACTGGCTCCCGTGAAACAGATCTACAGGTTTTGTGAGTGCATCATGTCCAAGGAGGAACTGTAAATTACACATGTCCCTTCCAGATTCCACTATGGATACTGTTCCAGTGGAGGTTCACGAGGCTTTGAAAACTGCCATGGAGAAACTACAGGTAAGCAAAGGATTTTATCTTCTTTCAGCCCCRCCACCCTGCTCAGCTAGACTTTCATCCAGTGCCAGACTCTTACAGCACACACAAATTGTAGGGGAGTAAGTAGCAGATGCTCTATAATAATAAGCTACTTCCCAAAAAGCTTATCACTGCTTGTCTCGGCACAGGAGAGCTTGCAGCAGTAACTCCCCTCCCACCCATCCCAAGGACTGTGAGTATAAGGGCCGAACACTCATCTGTGGTCTTTAGATTTCTAAAGAAATAGCTGAAAAACAGACTGAATATCTTCACCCTGCTGGGATAAAAAAGGTGGTCTGCAGCCTTGGAGCCGAGCATGACCAGAGTTGTGCTGTCCCAGCAATGAGAAGGTTAAAAGGCACTTCATGTCATCAGCCCTTCTGCTTCCCAAAATGCGGAGATGCTTTTTTACACCTTCTSTAGTGCTCTCTCTCCCCTCTCTGTTCCTTTTTAGCATCAAATTGGAGGCAAGTTGTAAAGGCAGCAAGACTTGTTCCCTAGGCTCAGACCAGTGTGAATGGAGGGTGTCRTCTTTAACACAGGTATTCTGTACATGAAGCAGTTCAGATGATTGATACCAATTTTTGTGTTCAGTCCCGTTTCACAGACCTGATGCGTGAGAAAGCTGATCTGAAGGAACGGCTAGAAGAGTTAGAACATCGCTGCATACAGCTGTCTGGGGAAACAGACACCATTGGTATGTTTAGGCAACACCAGCACAAGCTAAAGCTTGCTCAATGCATTATTTATTTGGGGAAYAGAAGGTCCCCAACAGCTTTTGGAGCTGGAGCCCTCCAACTGCCAAGCAGTTCAGGTCTGCCTACTGCTGCCTAACTAGGCTAGATCTCCAATCCAGGGTTGGATTTGCTGGATCCTMATGCCACATAGTTCTGTGCTCACTGTAAGGCTTGTACCCCAGTCGTGCTAACACTTACTCCTTACGCTTCTCTTGTATTCCAGGGGAGTATATTGCATTGTATCAGAGTCAAAGGGCTATCCTCAAACAGCGACACCAGGAGAAAGAGGAGTATATCAGCAGATTGGCTCAGGATAAGGAAGAGATGAAGGCAAGGAATCTTTCCTGTAGTACTACTCCAGGCAGGGGAGCACTTGCATAGTCCAAACCTTCATGTGTTATTCTTCAGCTAGCTTTAACTTCGAAGTTGCTAATTTTGTGACAGAGGTGGGACTGCAAACTGTAGTGCAGTGTTTGTGGCCACAGGGATGTGTGTGTTTCATAGGCTTTCTTTTACTTTGGTGCAGATGAAACTACTGGAACTGCAGGATTTAGTGATGCGTCTGGTCAGGGAAAGAAATGACTGGTACAGCAAGTATGTAGCAGCTGCTCAAAACCCAGAGCTGTTAGCAAGCCAGAATGAAAGTGTACTTCCAGTGGAGAGGCGCATTGAACTGAATGCTACTGACGGAGAAGGTAAGCTGCAGCCAGGACAAATTATGTAAAATGGAATAACCCGAGGTCTCCCTGTTGTGCACGGATGGGAGGAGTTACCTGCCTGCCTTGTCTGTGTTCCTGACAGGGTTACGAGAAGTCAATTTATCAGATGAAGCAGAACAAGAGGCTGCTGTTCTTCATCAATCCACTTTCTCCCCTGTTGACAGTAAAGCTGCTCAGCCAAGCCAAGAGGACCCCACAGCAAAGCAAATAATGCAGCTTCTCAGAGAAATCCAGAACCCTCAGGAGAGGCTGGGCTCCCTGCTGGAAAATCCCTGCATTCCCTTCTTCTACCGTGCTGATGAGAACGATGAGGTCAAAATCATGGTAGTTTAAGCGGCACTAAACCTTATTTACAGCAATTTTCTATGAGCCTGAAAGGACTTAACTGACTTGTATGTGCCCATACCTCTGCTCAGTGCCCTTGGTCAGAACAGGTATCTACTTTAAAGACATCAGGAAAGAGGGATTGCACAGATGGAATTTGAGCATCAGACCTCATCCTCCCTTTCTCTTTCTTCTGTTACTTGGTGTGCTTGGAGTACAGGCAGACTCAAACTAATCCTGGGAGGCAGCTGGTGCTGGCACTTCACCTGGGCCAGGGGGAAGGGGATTCCATGACTTCGGGCAAAATGATGTAATCCCTTATCCCAGACTGCTGCCAGCAGCCAGCATCACAGCAGTGACTGAGCAGCGGTTCTGATCCATCACTCATGACTGTCATCGGCCTAGTTCCTTCCAGGGCTCCCAAAGTAACTAACTTATTCTGGTAATGAACTCTTTGGACTCTGAACAGATTGGTTGCGGTTAATACCATGTATCTTAAACTTCCCACTTCCTTCTGCAGCCTGCCTCTTGCAACTGTATCCGAAACCAGCCTTGTCAGCCTTGAACAGCCAAGAGAGACAGGCTCCTGGCCAGCACTACGGCCCCATTTACTCTCACTGCTAGGGGAAGGGACCGAGGGTTGCCTTTTGAGTCTTTTTGGTTACTTGACAAAGCTTTATGTGATTCTTGGGAGTGGGGTGGAAAGGTAACTGCACTTTGAAGGATGATGTGTTTCACTTGTATGTGTCTGAAGGTTTTATTTATTTTAAAAAATGGGAGAGATAAGTAAAAGGAAACCACTTAATAAACATGCTTCGTTTTGAATTTCTGGACWCTAGGGGGTCTAGTTCTCCACCACTTATGTTTCCTCTTCTCCCATTTTGGTAAGGAGTGCATTAGACAGGTGGAATCCAAGATCCTGTGGCCCCTGTTTAAGTTCCTGGGACACACATCAGCAATAGAGGTATCACCTGGCACTGCCTTGAAGGTATAGCCCTAATTCTAAGGAGAAAACAAAATGTGGTGGGAAGAGAGCATCCCCTGAAGCAGCAGCAAAGCCAAGCCCTTAGGTGTGCAAGTGTTGAAGTGAACTGCATGTAGATCCTGCAACTAAACTTGCCTTTCAGGCAAGAACTGCCTGTTCTTAGGATGGTTAGTTTCAGCAATGGAATTTTAAGGAAAACAGCAGGGGAGGTTTAAGGGATGTGACAGTCACAGCTGTGCAATCCAAACACACAAGCCTGGGCTAGCACCTCCCTGTTAACCTGTCAAGAGAGATGCAAGCACAGGAGCACAGTATCAATTTTTGGGTTTGTCAACAACAAAAAGAGAGACCATTCATTTCTTCTGTGTCCAAGTTGGTCAAGCTTTACAAGGCATGGTAGAGAACGCTTTTCTTCTAATGCCAGAAGCAGATTAAGTTGGGTTTGTTGTTGTTGTTTTGTTTGGTTTTTTTCCCCCCAAATGGTTCATTTTGATTTTTCCATATACAGCTGAAAAAAGTGTATGCACAACAATTAGTGCTTTCCTGCAAACCCACCAGGGGAAGATGGAAGCTGTTTTTTGAACTCCTTTCATTTGAATGGCGCTAGTGGTGTCTGGTATTAGCACAACACAAGTACATGGGCTCCCAAGCTCCTGGCTGCATAGGTTTGTGTACATAGTGTATCTCTGTAAAATGCTGTATATTCCTTGAAGAGAGACTAAGCCTTTTGCAGTGTTCATGCCTGCTCAGGCTATTCATAAATCTGTAGCATAACTAATGGGGGCAGGGCTGTGATTTAATACAGAGCATTATTATAAATGGAATAAATATTTATTGGGTGTTCTACTCTAGTACTGTGAAGGAGACAATAGTGAAGGTGGTCTGCAGTCTGTTGCAGAGGTGACTTAATCCTGTTACAAATTTGCTTTCTGAATAAACTTATTCAGATGGGCACCAACTAGATTATTTGTTCTGTTCAGATCACCTTGCAATTTGGCAAAAAAAAAAAAAAAAAAATTCTTAAAGCTGGCCCAACTCTAGGAACACCTGCCCTGGCATCGATGCCCATTTCCCTTAGCTTTCATGAATGTTTTCCTGTAGGCAGACTGCTGACAAGCCTGAGACATTTCTCTTGGCTAGCATTTCACATCCAGACCCTAGGTTCAGATTAATTTTTCACCCTGTTCCCTTTAGGAGTGTTGCCCTGACCCCACCTTTACTTGGAGTGAACTAAGAGCAGACACTCAAGCAGGAACTACTGTTCAGCTGACACACAGTAGCTTTAAACTGGAGCAACTGAACCAGCTCTGCACCTCTAAGGAAAAATAGAAAAATGCTTCTTAAAGGCCATGAGCACCAAACAACAGGAAGCAGCTGTTAGGTTGGGAAAAGGACACTTTGACAAGGTCGTAGATCAGTGGACAGGATTTTATCTTGCCTGGGCAGGGTAGCAGGTATTCTCATCAGAATGTACTTAACCTTTGATAACCAGCAGGTTAGAGGTTTCTAGTTTTGCAAAATAAGGCTCTAATATTTACTTAAATACATAGGTTTTTTGCCTTCAAAAATGTAATGTTCTTTAAGAACAACCCTAATATAACACCAGGGATAGATGGAACAGTTCCAGTGAGGGGAAAAAAAAAATAGGACAGGGTAGGGTAAGCAATGGTTATTGCCTCAGTTGAGTAGAAGCTGAAGTTACAACCCATAAAAACATGTAAGACAGAGATAGCTAGAACACACGTAGGAAGGAAGCACTAGAGATCTAGTCTGTTCATTCAACCCACACCACTATCTACTATGAATAAAATCTTCAAGGAGATTTTTAGCTTATTAAAGTTGTACTAGGGTACTAGGGAGATTCCACAAGCTGTAGCCAAGAGCACTCAGGGCTAAATCAGGCATCAATATTACAGAGATTTAAGTCAGCAACCCCAATGCTCCCGTTTTCTTCCTGCAGAAGTAGCACTGGAGCTCTATTACACAGCGGCTTAAGGAATCCATTGCAATCAGTGGGATGACAGTGCTAAGTTCAGGAATTACGGAGAAACATGGTTGTCACTGTGAGAAGCAGCGACCACAATCCGAGACCCATAGCACTCACTGTTTTGGCATGGAGGCAATAGGAACAGGTTTACCTCGTTTATACCAGGGGAGAAATCCCACTTCAGCCTAAAAGCAACTTCCAAGTAGGAGCTGGCCATGCGTGTTAGACTGTGGTTAGACTGCACTTCAGATACRGGCCCAAAAGACACCGCTTGACAGAGAAACTACAACTCAACACCTGCTTGCTGTGTTCCACAAACACCCTAGGCAAAAATACCTTTTTAAGAACCAAGCAATTTTGTGTGCAAAACTCCCACCTTCTGTATGTCCAGTCACTGAAGCACCTCAACGCATTTTCCTTTACAATGGAGAAAGGGAGTTAACTTCCACATCTGACAAGCTGTTTCACTCTACTGCAGCTCCTGGATACCACTGTTGATGCAGATCTGTTCCACCTTCCCTATTAGTGATAGCACCTGCTTGCATGTATAGCTTTTTAAGCTCTATGGGATGAAAAGATTAGGTTATAACTAAACACAGTTTGAAAATCACCCAGAGAAAGAGAAAGAGCAAGAGAAAGAGAGATGATTTTATTCTAGTCGTGGAGACCTTCATTATACAGAAATGATAGTTTATTTCATCCAATAAACAAGAGTGACAGGTAGATCACAAACTGCATCACAGCTACTACCAGCACTGAGACAGTTCACCCACAAGTCTGGGGTAATACAATAACCCAACTGCACACAGCAGAGAATTTAACAATCGGCTCAAAAACTTAACATCAGGATTTGGTTAACTTTTTGGATGTGTGTGTATATATATATGTATATAGATATTCTTTCCCTACTTAAGTATTTCCTAAAATCCACATGGAAGCACAAATGGCTTTAAACACCTGGACATATATAGATTTTTCATCTTTTATATATATATTTATAGATATTTATAACAGTAAAGATATGTTTCTCATTACTACAATATACTTGTTTAACTCCTTTAAGCAGCTGGGAGAAAAAAAAAAAAAAAAAAAAAAAAAACAAGTTTCACTACAGTCACATCTGATATGTGTGTCACAAAATACAAACAAAACAAGCCATGTGTGAGAGTCAAGTCAGACCATTCCAGGACAGAACAGCTAAGAGGCAGGCAAAGAGTCTCAGAGGGAGCAGGCCTATATGTCAAATGGTGGTTTTGGACTCTCCGGGCGGGAGGGACTGGCCTTACCCGGCCGGCTGGAGTTTAAAGACAAGAAAAACAAAGGAAAAAGGAAAAGGGGAAGGGAAGGAAAAGGGGGGAGAAGCAGTAAAACAATAGTTAAAATACAGAAAGGAACTGGCATCAGAACAACAGAGGATCCACAACAGAAATTAAGAGCAATAGTACTGAAAAAAGATAACTTAAATCTGAATCAGGCCTGGTTGAAAGCCTGCAACCAGGTGGCTCATTTAGCTCTGGTAGAGACACAACATCTGAGATGTACAGGGTTGATATATTTTTAATTCTCAAGTTGGTTGTTGTTTTTTTGTTTTGTTTTGTTTTGTTTTTTAATACATGTAGCATGAAAAGTAAAAACCAAACCTTAAGAAGATGAGTTGCGATCAACAACGGTTACAAGTTTCCCCAAACACGTACCATCCACATGCAAGAAAAGGCTACGGAAGAAGTCACCACAGTACCCAAGAAACACTGAAAGATGTGCTTATTCAAAGCAGAAATATTTTCAACAAAACATTACACAGCGAACTCCCTGAAAACATTTGGTTGTCCATTTGCAAGGGGGGAGCAGCATATCTATTCCCCTCTCCCTGCCGGGTTCAGGAAAGTCAGCCAAAAATGATGATGCAAGACAACTGCTGGCAGGAGCCAGTGCGTCACCAGCAGGATTTCCCCAGCTTTTTTGGGGAGCTGAGTGCGAGCAGGTCCATGTGCTCCCTGCACGCTGAGGTGTGTGCGCTCAGACTTCACTCTAGCAGGACTATGCCGATCCATTGAGTTCCCCCCTTTCTTGATCTCCCTGCCTCACTTTGATATAAGGTTGATTGCACTGTTCCCAACGTGAATTTTTGCACCTTAGAAGTCAAACTAATACACAGAACATTTAATCTGTTCCTAACGGTGTCACATGTTTTGACAGTATTTTTCTTCTAAGTCACACTTTTGTCTTCTTAACTACAAAAAAAGAAAATAGCTACAGATCAGTCCTAGGTGCTACAGCTAACTGATGCAGGCAGGACACTTATCCAGGCTAGACCAGGCAGACGAAATAACTGGACAGACAGCCACCGCTTGGACTTAAGGATGTCCCTGCAGCTGATCTCTCCAAGGAGCCTGTGTACTTCAGGGATCCATGCCACTGAATGAAGGCTACTCTATGCTCACAAAGCAATACAGGACGCATGAGTGAAGACGAAGAGCTCGATCACTATGCTAGTGTTTTACGACACACCAGGAAGGGGTGGTGGGAGGCAGAGGTGTGGGATGGATGAGGGGAGTGACTGTGGCTGTGGAAGGGAGGGTGGAATGGGGAAGCCGTCAGCACGGCATTCGTCGCCAGCTGTCTACAGCCTCAAGTTATAAATCTAAGAGGGACGGTTCAGCCGGTCGGATTATGGTAGGTCGAGTAGGTGAGGCAGGGCCCCTTCTGCTGTGAAAAAGCAGAAAACAAAAACAAGAGAACACACACTGTGGTTAGCACAGCAATCGCAGTCACAATCACACATGCTTCTCCACCTCACCTGAGCCAGCARGAGAATAAAACTTGAGGCACAAACTACCAGAGCACAACTCCACAAAGGAGACTTCRGGTTTATATTAGGCCTCACATTGGTCTTTCTGCACAGCATGGATCACCAGTAAAGCAATCCGCTGGACAGCCAGTTTTGCTTTCCCTCCGAAATTTGGAAGTGCAGAGATTTATTGCCAGTGAGTGCACTGGCTCTGGAATGAGAGTTGAGAAGCATGGACAACAGTGAGCTCCTGTATCAAGCACATGACAGTCACACAGCATGGATGGG
The DNA here is from genome assembly GCA_035582835.1 of Phoebastria nigripes. NCBI lineage: Eukaryota > Metazoa > Chordata > Aves > Procellariiformes > Diomedeidae > Phoebastria > Phoebastria nigripes. Next base: position 741,350 of record JAYKAV010000289.1, on the reverse strand, counting down.
GTCCTCTAAGACACACTGCTGTCAGAGGTTCTTGGCTGGTTTGGAGGAGCGCCTTCTTCCCCTCGAGGCTAGTGCAAGCCTGAGATTCCCTATTCCAATACATGATCTTGATCTTTGATGTTAGGGGCAAGCTTGCTGCTTTCAGTTCTCTAGTTCTGCTGCTCAGCAAATGCAGCTTCTACTTACTTCAATAAAAGGAACTTTGGCCATTGCTACTCCATTCTGTTTCAGCTCTTTTGCTGGTACTTTAGCTAGGTAAGTGGGCAGCAACTTAAGCGTTTGCCCTCTGCATGGATTAAGTGTTCTAGGATCTCCTTCCTGTAAGGGACTGGGGAAAAACAAAACCCCAGAAAATACAAGGCAACATTCCTGCCGTCTCTCTCAACTCATTACTTGAAATACCACTTCAGACTCAGGCTACAGGCTTTAAGAAGTCTACAAATAAAAAAGAAAAATCTATGTTTTTCCTTTCAAGCATGCTCCCTGCAGCRTCTGCAACCTAAACAGCATTGTGATGGTGTATCATTATAATTAAATTGTTCAGTACCAAGCCAGAGTAGTTTTACAGTCCAAACTGCCTGAAATGCAAAGAGCAAACCCAACAGGATGTAGACCAAGTAGAGAGGAAGTATTTGCACTGATCATACAGAACCAGGTGTCACAGAATTAATGCCTGAACAACTCCACACTGACAAGCTTTAATTTAGACTACAGAGAATCAACTGACTGCTGGAAATTAAGGCCCTCCCCTAACACAGGGGCTGAGGGGAGGAAGGAAAGAGGGGCAGAGGAGGGTATTTGCACTAGTACAGCCTTCTGAGGTAGGGAAGTCTTTGTTTTGTACTGACTGCAAGTCTATAATCATGCTGGTACCAGAGGAGCTATACTCCCATAAACTGGGGCAAGCTCCCTCATCTTAGCAAATGAACCAGAGCAACTCTACAGTCCTGTTTATTAGACCTCAGCAGAATTTATTGCTCCATGTCTATTAAGCCCCAGATCTCAAAACAATTACAACCACTTGTTCCTTGCCTTGAGAAATGATACATAAAAAAGCTTCAGACACTGAAACATTTCCAAATGTTATTTCCTTGACTGAAAATGTCAATGGGGACTGCAAGACCCCATTATCAGCATGCCAATCAAGTTACTGCTCCTGTACAGCAAATAATGATGGGATTGAGCTACCCTGGAAATTAAACCACCTTGGAAGGATGCCGAAATAATACTATCTTCCCAGAAGGAAAACTTGCAATGAGATGTTACAGCTGGGCAGTCTGTGACCCTGAGCTTCATGACGTGTGGGATCTGTGCATCCTCTAAAGGGTGCTCATGGTGTAAATGCAGCCATACCAACCATTCGATGGCTACTACTGTCATTGGAACAGTAGCAATAGCACTTGAATTAAAACCTTTAGTGAGATGCTGTTGCACTGTCACATGCGTTAGAAAGCATTTTTTGAGAAGCTTGAAGGGCTTTTTGCATTTCAGGAGCTTGTACAGGTTGTCCTAACAGCCTCTGTGGATTTACATGAAAAGGATGCTTGAAGTCACTAGACTACGTAATGTGTTCTGGCAAGAGCAGCCACTTGACCCTACCAGAATAAATAGGTCTGAAAGCAGCACAAGTAATTTTCAGGTAGATAGGCTGCTTTTTTTGTAATGTATATGACTGATTTTTGCAAACACTTATTTCTCTCATTACTCAGAGCATTGTGGGGAAGGGGCTGTTACTTTTTAAAGTTACAGCTTTTGTCTCTGCTCAGGTTTTCTGGAGACACTTGCAGAATCTGCCTGGTAAGGTTACAGAAGGCTGAAAACTGTTTCCCAGCACAAAAAGGGACAGAGAAGTCTCTCAAGCAGCATTTGCCCCTGAAATGCTGCTTCAGTCTGTCTCACTACATTGCTAGCCAAGCCCTTTTACATCATTGAAAAGTCACTTTCCTCTGTCAGGACAACAAGGAACAAAGTTTTGCTCACGGGGAAGCCTGTGGCAGTCTCCAGTACATGGGAAGTAAGTCCTGGCAGGAGCCTGAGGAGACTGGTTACACTGACTGTCGTGTCCCTTGAAGTCAGTCTTTCAAGCCATACCCAGACAGAACACTGAGCTAATCATATCTAGAAACCAACAGGCTAACAGACAGTTCTGCTGATAAGGACTTAACAGAGATGGTAAAACATTACATTTATTCCCTTGGGCTGCAAAAAGGTTTAGGTGGGGTTTTTTAGGTTGTTTGTTTTTTGGTGTTGTTTTGGTTTACAATTTTTTTTATTTCCTTGGTGCTCTTTATGCCAGATTAAGAACAGAATGCCCCATAACAGCGAGTGCCACGAGGTACAGACAACAGTAAGCCTCTCTTCCCTGAGGTTGTTCACCAAGATGCATGTTTCTAAGGCTGCCAGGGATGTCTGCAGTAGGCAGAGTATTGGAGGAAACTGCTGATTGCTCCAACACCTCTGCAGTATGTCATCAGTGAGGAGGGCTGACAGATGACGTCCTCAAAGATGTCAATCACTGAACAATCACTGCATTGGTTTGATGTGATGTGGCACCTCTCAGCTCTAACTGCAGTTACATGCAGCAGTAACAGACACCATCTGCTGCAAGATGGGGGCTAGCTGTGAACTCCCCTGCCCTGGAACAGGGGCTTGAACTCATGCTATTCTTAAGATAGGACTTCAGCACACCCTCCCCAGGCTCTCTGCCACAACCAGCAGCAAGGGAATCTACAGAAGCTGCTGCTCCACTCCTCTCAGTCAGATCTTTCACTTCAAGAAACAACATCCACAGAGAAAGGGAGAAAGGGCCCAAAACACCCACACCTGCCCTGTTCTGCCCTATCTATCCCTTTGTCAATAAGGGCTGCAGGTTCCCAGGAAAAAGGCTCAGGAGAATTTGCCAGATCTCCCTCTTCACACCCCCACCCTCAGCATTAACAAGACAAGGAAGAGTTGTTGGGTGAGCACAGTACACATGAGCCTGCCCCAATACCCTGCTACTTCACTGAACACTTACAGCCTTCTGCTGCAAAACGCAGCAAGAGATAGGAAAGGGAAACAGGCAGGAGCTCAGGGCAGAGTGTTTGGGGGGATACAGATCACTAAACCCTTCTTCTCACAGGGGCAGAAGGCAGAGGAGAGAAGGCAGTTTGAATGGAAGCAGAAGAGTAACCTAGAAGGTAAAGGGTCAAGTGGAGGACAAGCAAAGGGAGTTCACTTCTAACAGTGATGATGGGACACAAGGATAACAGGGAACATTCAATGTCAGAGTTACCCTGCACTCAAACACGAAGTCCTGACATTAATGACCCAAACTCCTCCTGCCTTCCATAAGCACTAGGGACACAGTGAGGAGGGGAGCACTTCTCCAGCCAGACATTAGAATATAAGAAGAGGAGTCTGAACTAACAGCTCCAAGTCTCTATCTTGATCCTAACAGAGCTGACAAACCAAATCAAAACCGAGTTCATTCAGCTGATCTCCCAGTCAGTGTGGATATAAGCCAAATGAAAGACACACACAGTTTAGACCTCATTGCCAGAGCTCATTCCCCCATCCCACCTCCTCTATCTGGAAGCAGAGAAATGGTCCTCTAGTAACCTTAAGTCAGGTACTGAGGCTTTCCCAGCTCCTGCAGCTCAAGCAGCTGCTCTGTCTCTGATCAGCCAGTTTTTCAGTTCAAGACTCCTCCCTTTATGAGATCCTGGCAGAGGTGGTTCATCAGACAAGGGACTCTGTTACTAATACAAGAACTAGGCAGCAGAGGTGAGCTGCAGAGCAAATGGAGGATGGGGACACAGTGACTCATGCATTGCAGGGAGAGTGCAAAACGTACCGTGGCTGCCAGTCCTCAGGGGTCACTGATAGTGATTCTGAAAGACAACATGAAATCAACATGGCAGTTCAGACAGTTCAAGGCAGAGGCCACACAGACTGTCAGGAAGGTGGAACAGAGACACATGCGCTTGCACAGACACACATTTGCACATCCCCCTCCAGAACACAGCACGAGTGTGCACTGCTGGGTAGGGCTGCACTCCACCATGAGGGACTTCGCACGCACAAACACAGCCTCATCTTTGCATACATCCAGCACCCTGTTGTGCACAGGGGTGCATCAAAAGCACTCTATCTTTTCACACACCTACTGGCCATTGCTCACTCACCCACCCAGCAAGTCCACTCACACATCTAGGCTGATGTTCATACCTGCTGAACCAGTAATATACCTAGGTCTCAAGACCTACCAGCTGGGCACAGGTGGCTTGACTTGTCTCTCGCTGAGGATTCCTATCTTCTGACCATATTAAATACTAGAGTTGAAACAAACAGCTCAGGAAAGAGGGAGATTAACATGCAGTCCTGAGCACAACCCAGAAAGGGAAGAAGCAGGTGAAGACTTCTATTTTGAAGATCACAAACAATGACATCAGCTACTCTGACCTCCTGAATAATTCAAGTCAAAGCTGTGTGAAGTTATGCTTACAGTGATGCTGATCACTTGCATCTTTTTCCTTAGATGTACCAAGGAACGGAGAACCCGTTAATGCCTTCAACAGATTTTTCCAATGGTTAAGTCATTCTCGCTTAACTTTCTTATTTCTCCTTTGAGCTTGCCTAAGCTCTTTCACCTACAGTTTCTATCAAACTATTTTAAACCTAAGATACTAAATAGCTGGAGGAGTATCTTCATAGTTTTCTTTCCTAGAGCAAATCCTCCTGCATAGCTCCAATGGGCATATAGACCAAATGCATTCCTTCATTGCACACAGATAGGACCTTACATTGTTTGTAACTTTCAGCTCCCAAAGGTATGTATTTGGCCATATGGACTTCCATAGTAGACTGAATAAATACTAAGTACAGAGGCAGGATGGTAAGTCAGTCTTGTTTTAAGTGTACTTAACTATATGCAGGAAAACCCTCCTGTGCAAGAAAATGGACCATGTGGTGTTTATACATGAAAGCATGTGTCTATACAATTATGTTTACAACAAAGAAGTGGAGCAACACTTGTCTTTAAGTTCATCATCCACAAAATCAGATGCTCACGCAAACTGGAGGCACAAAACCCGCCAAACTTCTACACGGGCATCAGTGTGCCTACACACACAAAGTACATCCAGCCACCACCATGCACTTCCAGTTCACTACATAACATCAACTCCTACAGCAAAGCCCACTCATGCCATATACAAGAGCTTTGTTCCTCTCACACACACACAATAGTGTAGCCTGGTTAGCAAGGGAAAAGATGGGTATTAAAAAAAGCAACAATGGAGATGGCATTCGTTCACCCATGGCAGAAGGACCCGAGTCCAAGTGCTAGCAGGGAACATTCTTATTCTATATACAGGAGAGGAAGAGAAAGAGTCCCTTGTCATTGGAAATTCTCCATTCATCAGTCAACTCAAATGACAAGCTGGTATCAGGATCCAGAGGAGTCTACGAACAACTGGAAGAATCAGAGAGGGGGATCAGAGAATGAGCATCACTTCACAGCTTCTAGAATTACATTTTCAACTCCAGATCAGGGCAGTCCATAGCATGCAATCCAACCTACCATCTCTCCTTCTAAAGCAAGGGATTGCTCGGTTAAGTATGAAACACTTTCTTCCTCCGCTCCAGTGCTGTTCCCTACCTTCCCCTAAACCCTTCTACCTCATGCAAAAGGCAGAAAAGCCATTAAGATAGGCTACAACAGGATTTCTTCAGAAAAGGCCAATTCATTTCAGCTCATTTGGGGAATCCTATCATGATGATCAGGTATATAGAATATTTTTCATGAGTGAAGAAATGAAACTGAATGAAATAAGAAAGATGTAGACAGAAAGAAGCATAAGTATACTAAAAACAAAACCACAAAGTAACAGCATGTGGAAAAGCAGGGTCACAAGAAGCAAGAGCCAAAATACATAGCAGAAGCATGCTGACATCCATAGGTGCCACCAGCAGGACTGCAGTCCCTGGGGCAACACTGAGGCATGTGTGGACAAGTTACTGTGTGAGCTGCATCAAGGTGCATAGGGAGGACTGGGGCAGAGGCACCAAGAAAGTAAAACCATTTGCACGCACCAGAGTCAGAAACTGATCTATAATCTCTTTGGACTCATCCATCTCTGGGCTGGATACAGCCTGGCAGAGAACACTTCCCCTCCAAACAGGTAGTGCCAAGTATGAGCTGGGGCACTATCACAGGAGGAAGACTGAACCGCCTCTGCCATATACCATCACCACCCGTTGTCCAGCTGGGTGTTTCCACAGAAAATGGCAAAGCTTCAGACATGTGCCACCAGCACCCACTGGAGAAGAGGTATTTTCCACGAGGGAAGTGTTCCCTCTGGCACGTCATTGGGAGCTTCTGGTTATATTCATTCTTTACTCTGCAATTACCTTCTCTTCTTCACAGGGAGACCAAGTACCCAACATAAAAGCATTCCCAGTTCCAGACTGCTTCCTAAGTCCTGTTCAGGAACACGTGCTTAGCTGCACAGGGGATAATCCCGTATTACTATGTTGAAATGTGTTTGAAATGACTGAACAGGAAAGGAATTAAGTTTCCTAATGGGAAAGCAAAGCTGTGTGATTTGAACCCTGTAGACTGGAAAAATGTTCAAGTTGATTACAGAAGCAACAAAAATGCCTAAAAAAAAAATTCATTTTTCCCTGCCAGTGATATTACAATATTCTCCTAGCCAAAAAGCATCTGAACAGCTTAGATGAAGGTCTCTCCAACTCACCTTGAAGAACCCTGGGCCAGGAAAAAAGGGGCAACTTCAGACTTTGGGGAGCCCTACGCAGAGGGGAACCGCCTTGAAAGGTGTACTGTCACTCCAGTCCTGTGATTTTTCTGGTGACCACCTCCTACTTGTGAGCAGAGGCATTGGTATGATTGCTTTAATAAAGCCCTCGGGTACAAGGTCCTCTTTCCCCAACCTTTGCACAGAGATTTGTGCAGAGAAGAGGCTGCCCCTCTGTTCCCGAGAGCTGCCTTAGCATTGCCTCATCTGTACAATGAAATATCAGCGGACAACGATGCTCCTGCCTATGGACCCAATTCAAATAGTCAAAGACTGTACCCACACCATGCACTCCATTCTCCTCCTACGGCCCAGGCAGGCTAAGTACTGTCAGGGCCGCTACATATCCCACCTGTGTGGAGCAGCATTTCAGGACTTACCTGGGAACACCAGGAGGAGCACGATTAGGCCGAGAAGGAACCTGAGGTGGGGGCCCAAAGGGATCAGGAGAGGCACCTGGCCTGGAGGGCACAGGGGGGGCACCACCCAGCGTGGACCCACCAGCAGGAGGTGGCCCAGGAGCTGGGCCTCGAGACCCAGGTCTGGCGGGTGGAACAGCGGGAGCTCTCCTCTGTGGCGTGGGGCTGGACGTAGGAGACCTGGCAAACAAACAGAGAAATTCAACTGCAACAACAGGCCTGGGATCCCTCTGTGTCACCATCAGGTCCCCATATGCTGCCTTCAGTGTTCCTTCTTCAGTTTCACGTCACTTTACGCACCACCCTTTGGCTTTCAAGGGCCACGCCAGGCTTCAGGTTGCCTTCAAAGCTACTTCAGGCCCCATCTAACCCACGGGTTTAGAAGCCTCCACATCCTCTGTAAAGACATAGCAGCCCCACATACCTTTCAAGGCCTAGGAGCCTCCCAACACAAATACCCAGAACTCTTCATCCACAGGGAGAAGAGAGGAAGAGGAGGACTCCCTGTCTCAGTAGGAGGCCCCAGCTAGCCACTAAAGAGGCATCAGGCAGGTCTGTGGGGCTCTCCCCCTGAGCCTCTGGTACCTGCGTCCAGATGGTACGCTCTGCACCTGCAGCCAAGAGTCGTCCACCGGTGGGGGCATAGGGGTGCTGATTGTGCTGGTGTTGATGTCCCCGATGATGTTGAGGGCCTCTTTCAGGGCATGGTACATGCGCAGCATTTCGTCACGTCGCTGGGCCTGCTCTGCCGATTCCTCCATCAGCGTATTTTGGTCACCACAGGAGTACAGGTTTGCCAGCAACTCCGAATGGATAAAGTCCTTGGTCTGTAAACAAGCACAAAGAGGGAATCAATTTTCACTGTCTTCCCCAAAACACTCCAATTCTGTCCCCTCCTCTTCCTCCTTCCAAGCTGCATTCAGTTTTTCTTCATTCTTTCTCTCCCTCCCTATTTTTCCCCTTCTCTGTGTCTCCCCACCTCCATCAACCACAGTGTGATAAGTACATTGTTTATCATGAGGTGCATGATTGTCTTCGGCATGAGGTCTCTGATGGTTTTGTTGACAATTGCCATGTAGGAATCCACCAGGTTCCTGATCGTTTCCACTTGTCTCTCCAGCTGAGGGTCCATGGAGTGCATGAAACTGTCCGATCCATTCTCCTCCGCTTCACTGGCCTGCAGAGAAAAGGAGAAACAGATTAGTTCAAATGTAACAAAATTAATTTTTCATGAGAGCGCTAAGAGAAGAAAATAAGGGAACACGCAGGAAGCGCATGCAATAAATAAAACTTAAACTTACATTTTGAGCTGTGATTGTCAATGCACAGCTCAGCTTGTATAGACTTCTCCAGCTCAGATCTGAGGAGTTTTAACAATAAAGCCACTCTCTTAGTAGAAAGTTATTACACAAAGGTGAAAGGCAACCGAGACCCCTGACCAACGTTCACAGGTTATGGCTCTAGTGAATACTCAAAGCTGTAATTTTTACTTTAATGTTTATAGCTTCCTGAAAGGTTCTTCATCTGAGCTGGGTTTTCCATACCTGGATTCAGTTTAGACCTGAGAATCACTCACCATAAATTAAGCCTTACAGGCTCTCCGACACACTGCATCTTTATCCTCATTATACAAATGAGAAAACAAGAGAGGTGAAATAACTGCTCAGTCAGACTGCAAGTAGATGGAATAATCTAGAAAACCTTCCAGATCACTTTAACTGCAAATCCTGCATCATAAGTCGTAATTATCTTTTCTTTCACACCAAGCAGATGAATCTCTTCCTGTCTGCCTGAAATGCATTGTTTAGCTTTCTGTAAGGTAAAACCTGGCCTGTGCTGTTTGACAGCAAGCAATCGCCAAGGCTCATCCATTTGGGATCAATTTTAAAGCAGCAAAGCATGAAAGACTGCTGCCTTTCTCAACACTTATTTAAAAAAAAGAAAAAACAAACTTGATTTTATAAACAAAAATCTTTCTTTCTTTTAAACCATCCCAGCCTGAAGGATTTGCAGCAGTGTAGGAAATTGCTTATCTTTTGTTTTTGGGAACAAAACAAATGAGAAAGGGCAAATTCTTTTGTTCATCTGAGCTTTTCCTGGGAAGATCTTACATAATGAAGGAATGCAAGGTCTCAGTGAGAAACAAAGTAAAGGAAGTAGACATCAAACAGGACAACTTAAAAAAAAATGAGGGTCAAAAAACCCAAAAATAAGTTTGCACCAAGATTCAGAAGTCATACAAAAAGGGAGAAATAAAAAGAAAAAAGGAAAACTCAAACCAAGAACAGAAACAAACAGCAGCAATCCAACAGAAGGAGGGAGAAGAAAGCAAATGCCTCTCAGGAAACTGTGACAAAAGGAAAAAACAAAAGAGAACTATCCGGTGAGAGCCCCAGGGGGCAACACAGGCAGAGAGGGTCAGACTTACTTTGTCCTTGTCCTGGCAGGCCAGTTTGAGCATATGTGGAAAAAATTAAAACAAAAAGGGACAAAAAATAAAAGACGACTTTTAGTTGGTCTCAGAATTTGGAGAAGATCCCATAATAGCACTGAACAAGCAAAAGACTAATCCCACTAAAAATACATAAATACCTATATTACCCTGGAAGAAGAACAAGTGAATTGTTTAGCTAAACTGAAAATCAAAATGGGATGCTCTGCAAAGAAAATGGTATCATTAGCAACAAAGGGCAACTTACCTACAATGGCTACTTGTTATTCATTACATAGGGTTTTGAGACAGTCAACTTAGCGATCAGTGTTCCTATGTCAAACCACTCCATTTGCACACCAATAGGTGGCACATGTCCTTCATGAGTATGTGTTTAAGAGGCCCAGTCTGGTCCAAAGCCAATTTGAAGTCATGTCACTGTTAAGGTCCAGTCCCTAATCCTCTCTTTTTTTTTTTTTAATATCACATCAGTTTGTCAGGAAATGCTTTAAGGCAAAACTCACAATCTTCAAGTGTAACAGGAAAGATGAATGCAAGAAGTCTATTAGAAGCAAATACAAACAGATAAGCAATTATCACTTTTCTAATGAGAAAACTATTTATAGCAGCTTCCTCTCACAGAGGAACAAGAAGGCTTTGAACAGGAACATACACCACAATTCTCTAGAACATACTTTTAAAGCAGAGCATAACGCTGACAACAAGTGTTGTGGGACAAGGCTAAGGGAAGAGATAAGAGGTCTTGCTGAAGTAGCGTATTGAGGTACCTACCAAGCAAAAGAAAAATACAAAGAACATCCCTTTTCCTAATTGGGTGCGGAAAGGAATGGGAGAACAACTACTGATAAGCCAGGAACCTCCTAACAAGGCTGTACAGTAAGTGTTACTGAAAAGGAATGGTGCCTTCGCTCAGCGGACACATACCACTTAGTAGTCAGGTAGTTAAATGTCCTCCTTATATTGGGAATTTAATGCCCACAAAACAAGAGAGCTAGAAGGGTTTATCAAGGCAGCCTTTGCCTACTTTATCTCCCCTTTGAAGCTGCCAGTTACTTTATCCCAAGCCTCCTTAAAGGAAGCACCAGGACGTACCAAAAACTTAAAATTTTTGTTCCAAAACATCCTCAGCTCAGGAAAGAGACAAAACCTTCATGGATTTTTTTTTTTTTTTTTTTAAACATAAGAGGATGCAGCTATTCTTCTTAAGATACATGCTCTGTTCCTTCTCATCCCATTATTATGGCTGTAACTTACCCCAACACGCTCTGGGTAGACTCCTGCACGAAGGAAGGAAGCCTTCCAGCTATCCACCTCCTCCTGGGTCTCACAGGCCAGCTCCAGCTGCCGGTAGTCCTTGTAAACGTTCCTGAGGGGAAGACAAACATTTTATTCTTCTCTGTTGCAAAACAGAGATTTGCCCGTATTTGACAAATATGTCAATAACCAGGGAATCTTCCTATCATTTTAAGGCAGATACACTTAGTCCCTTGCTAGTATCCTCATGATGTCCCTGCAGAGGGGAAAAGAAATGAGTTTTTCATGAGCAAGTTTGATTGCCCCCAAATTGGTTGGGTGTCCCCCACCCTGAGCCTCTAGCCCTGCCCTAAAAGCCCCAATTTCAACAGGGTCTGACAGAGATTCCCTTTTCAATTCTGCTCACAGGGGACCCAGGTTGGCTAGAGAAGTCCGGCAATCTCCTATGGCTTTCCCTATTCACTCACTAAGAACATTGATTATAAATATATACTCCAGCCACAGCCAGGCCCAGGTAACCACACCAAACAGCTGAAGACTAAGGTCACACTGTAGACCATGCACTGGTGAAGAAAAAATGGTACACATCTGGAAGACCAGAAGGAATGAAGCCAGCTTTCTTTTAAAAGTGTCCCCCCCCCCCCATCTCCTCCAAAAATGACTATCCTTAAAGGATATGCACATCTTTCCTGGACAGCTCTCCCAACACACTTGTCTCTACTCCCTCCTATCTAATGTTACATAAAGCCTGTCCGTAGCTTCAACAGCTTAGTGTGTTGAGATGTGAGCATACCTCTGTTCAGTGTTGAAGAGAGCAAAGATGTGTTTGCTGGACATGAACCCCTTCTCAACATCTCGCAGTTTCAGGTTATCCACTGGTAACATATACTTCTTCTCCTTCTCCTGAAAAGAGGATCAGTAACAAGTCACTTGCTGCTCCAACGAAGCCTCTACTCTGCCAGCACAGAGGAGTCGGTCAGCAATGCAACCCCCACATCACCAGGGAAGCATTGGGAGGTATTCCCAACCCAGGTCCCCTGCTCCCTTAAGTCTGTGAGAAAATAGGACCTCTAGAAACACGAGTTTGTCCTTCCTGATTGCTTTTGTAATGTGGCCCAACAACCCTGCCCCATTAACTCCTCCAGGAGCAGGCAGCAGCATGGCACTGTCCCAATTCTCCCAGGTTGTGATCAACAGAGGTCCTCACAACTTGGCTTCCTCATCCCAGCAAGGGGTCAGTCAGCACCAAGACCCTCACCAGCCACTTGACACCCAGAGTGGGTCTGCCTGGGAAAGACTCCTCATAGCTCTGTTCTCAGGACAACATTAAGGGGGTGGAAAACACTGCTGCTGGTCAGAGAGGGAGCACAGCAGCCCTCACAGCTCCACCTCAGTGCTTTACTTTTAATCACTAAAAACCTATGTCCAGGTTCAAGAAAAGCCAGGCGCATGATAGAGAAGCTAGTTTGGCATAGAAGTTATGGACTGTATCAACTTAAATTCACCTCTTCAGAAAAGCTGGCTTTCTCACTTCATCCTATCACTGTCCTACACTCTAAAAGGGTTCACACTAACCAAAGTATTATTTAAGCAATAATAAATATGTATCAGAAGATCAAAAAGCGGGTCTGGCTACAATAATACAGGTTACTGTAAGGCTACCTGAAGGCCTCCTGTGTTGAGAAAAAGAAAAAGAGTAACTATGCTCATTAATGAAAATCTCATACTCTGAATGATTAGAAGCTCAAGCAATATGGGCACTTTACTGCTTGGTGAATGTTAAAAACCAGACTCTGAAATTCCAGTGACCAGACTCAGAGAGCTTTAAGGGACCCGTTTTTCAGAGTAACTGCAACCACAACCCTCCAGTCTGGTTCCTATGAAACATCTCCAGCTAAACACAGAACAAGGCATCCAAAAACCAAACTTAACATTTCTGACCCTAGGTATYATCTTTTAAAAACCAAACTTGATCTTAATTTTTACATTTACCATTCAGAAACTAAGTAAAAAATCATTCTCCCTGCTTAGTCTCAAATCTGGATCTACAGCAAATTAACAGAAGTGAGTTTGGTTTAAGGTCCCCATTTGGAACATCCTGTTCCAGCTGGGTATTATACCCCAAACGTAACAAGAGAGGGAGCCATCACACTGGCCTCCAAAAGGCAGAATGCAAGCTATCCAAGACTGAAATAGAAACAGAGCATACTTTTGTGTCCAAGCATGCATGTGTGACTGTACCCTTGTGAGCATCTTGTGTGTTTGTAGACCTTTCTTGGCGGGAAACAACAGAACATGATTGCTCTCAGGGGAAACAAGAACAGAAAACAAAGATGGCCAGTGAACGCAGATCCTGAAGAGCTAGCTAGAAAAGAGGGTCAGGGCAGAGCAGCAGATAAGGATGACAAAGCTGCTGAGCTCAAACACACAGAGGATGGCAAGTCCAGCCTATCATCCTCTTAAGTTTCAGTTAAATTGACTTGAGTTTGCTAAGGATACCAGACACTACACAGTTCAGACATACCCCAAAGATCAAACTATACCAGTCCGTTACAAAATTTACGTAACAAGAATATCCCAGAAGCCAGCACCTAGAAAATAGAAGGGATCGCTTGAGTAGCTGCCAAACTCTCCCTTGTCTTTCAAAGATGCCAGGCTATGAAAGCAGAAGAGCTCTTCCAAGCAAGTTTCCCTGGATTTTTTTAATATTTTTGATCAGTCTAGATTAGAGGTGGGCAAGCATTTTTGTGATGGGACATCTGTCAGCCAGGTACTGGTCTCAAAGCCACATAGACCACTTTGGTTCTGTAAGCCAAACAGCTTCCAGCCTTCTATTACTTTGGATTATCATTATGCTAGTTTAGGTTGAACTAGTAGTAAAGTACACCAACTGCTAAGTCCCTAGGCAAGACAGACCATCCCCACTGCAGCCTCACTTAACCGGAACTCCCTGCACACACCCCACAGGGTCTTGGGGCTAGTAAAAAAATAACTGATGTTAAAACTGTCTGAGAAAAATCATTCTGCATTAGAACCACATCATTCCATAGAAAGTTAGCAGTGGAGTCATTCTTCAGGAAAAAAGTCAAAAGGTAAGGGAATCCCATGTCCCAGATATGGAAATACATGCTCTTTGCCAGAGTTTCAACTTTTACCCCTTCCAAGCTCTTGCATAAATGCTGCCACGTGATCAAGACAACACTATCTCTGCATGCTGATCTTTCCATACACCAGAGGAAAGACGCATATATCTATCTGCCAGCATAAAACATCAGTCCTTTGACTCTGAGGTAGCAAGAGCAATCAAGTGAAGGACACTGGCACAAGGCAAGAAACCCCCAACCCATGCATGCTGCAGGGCAATGCACACTGCAATGAGCCCCTGCCGCTCTCCATCTCCCCACACCTCCCCCTCCCCGTCCTCCACTTCAGTCTTTCCAGCTTCTCAGTTTTCAACCCAGCCTGTTTTATATCAACACTCTGACTTCATTTCCTGAATGCAGAGACAGGAAAGTGTGGAACGAGCTGCCAAGGGCTGAGCCTCTCAAAACTTTGGCTGAGCCCTCTGCCCATATGTTAGCAATCTGGCAGTATGTGCGATGGCTGAATAGCATCCTGGCCAAGAGGGGAAAAGGGCTTCTCTCTCTAGCTTTCCAGACTTTGGGGGGAGAGGGAGGGAGAGAAGGAAGAGCCAGCACACATCGAAATGGGAAAGTAGTTTGTGAAATACTATATTCAAAGCCCTCAGTCTGATCCCAAGAGGCTTATGTTGATCTTAAGATATCTCCCCTCATCTATAAGAAGAAAAAAAAAAGTAGTCAGGCAAAACTCTCTCTCAGCAGCAGAGTATATGTTACGTAAAATGCGCACATTGGCTGCGAGTTAATCTGTAGAGCCATGAGGCCAAAGAGAGGTAGTGAAGTGGCAGCAGCACTCAGACCAGCCATACGAAACAGAACACAGATGCTCAGCGTTGGCTAGGGAATGTTGTAGGCACAGTGCTAGCTACCCCTCATCAGGGCTGCTGCTCCCAATGGGAGTCACACCGCTTGCATGGAGAACTGCAGAAAGAGATGACTGCAAGCTACTTGCACAGGCAGGATAAGTGCCAGAGGATTATTCTCCCACACCCAACATAGTGCAGATACAGCCATATGGCTCTGTACTTCGCATCTACCAAAGAAAGAAAATACACATGGCCAGGAAGGAGACCAGGATCCATTAGCCATTTGAACTGTGGGGTGTGAAGCACAATAGCAGCAGGAAAAAAGGGATGCTGCAGTTGCAGCCTAATGTTGTAACATCCTTGTTGTGGCTACACACCTCTTTATTCTGGCTAAATTTTAGAGATTGGTTTTGGCCAGAGAACAGTGGTTTGCACTATCATCTGAATTATTTGTTGCTATCCTGTAGGTAATAACCTACAAGTAGTTCACAAAATTCAGCAGGTAGCAAGCCAGCCTGACTCAAAGCATTTCCTCCATTCAACTGGACTGCCTCAACAGCAAGTTAAATTTTCCGACTCTTGGATACATGTGAAATGAAGCTGACAGATGCATGTGTGGGCTCCCCTAAGGTTGGAAATTGGCACTCGCAGTGCAAGAAAGTAATTGGCAGAATTATTAGGTCTCAGTTTGCATTTGGAGCACAAATAAACTAATTAAAGGTTTCCCTGTAGCTGTTATGACAAATACCTCCTTTTGCACAGAGACAAGGCTCTGCAGATATGGGAGAAAGAGCATTGCCATTGTTTTAATTGGTGGCCATATGAAGTTAGGAGAAATTTTTAATTGGTGGCCATGTGAAATTAGGAGAAATTCATTTTGCTTAAACCTCTTAATCTCCTTTCCTTCTTGTAAGATGTAAAGCACTATGGGTAAACAAACCTGCCCCAGAGATGACTGGAGTTTCAGCCAAATCATTTGTGTTAAACACATGCACAGCATTTTGGGAACTCCTGTAATAAAACGCTACTCAAATGGAAAAACATTAAAATCATAATTGATAATAAACACACTGCATGAATACATGCACGCTACAAGATTATTAGGAAAAAGTCTCTGAAAAACAGTCTGGAGCATTTGAAAGCAAGTTAGCTGAGCATTTTAAGTTGAACCACCCCACCCCCGCCCCAAACAAGACGTTACCAACAGCTTTCTGCTTCTTGTCTTTGCAAAGAAAATGCACATTAGAAGAGCTGAATTTCTGAGCTGTGATTCCTCCAGGAAGCCCTAGTCATCCCACAACATACATGCATCCCAAGACCATCTTTCCAAAACACAGCCCACCTATATCACTTAACTTTTACCCTCAGAGCATAATTTACTGGACACTGCAAGCATGGCTCCAAGCCGCAAAGCAGCTGTAACGGCTTGTTTACATCAGAAAGCTGCATTGGTTTAACTTAAACAACACATCCTAAGATTTTAAGCTGATTTAGTTCGAAAGCTTTGTAGACACTAGGCCTGGACTCATGTGATTAATCACAACTATTACTGTTGGCTTAGTAAGCACAGCAATGGTAATCAACTCACCTGCACAAAAGTAAAGATTTTTACATCAGCTGAAATAACATGCAGATTTAAACATGCAGCTAAATGCAACCCTAGGAAGCCATGAGAGGGTGTATGAGAAAGCACAGGCAGAAACTGAGTAGCTTGAGAGGCTACAGTGCCCAAAACTCCACTATTGTGACCCCTCTAAGGTCACAGCAATGCCCACCAACCTTTGCAAAGGACAAGCACACATTTCTTCCTACACCTGTCCCTGTGCCAGGACAGGGATGAATCGTCCCCAAGTATTTGACTTGCTTTGGTGAGGCAAAGTGCAACACACATGCAAAGTGTTGCACGCCTCCGGGAGAAGGAGAGGGTTGGTTAGCCTTCCCCAGTGCATGGTTAGAGCCAAAGTGGGAGTTTTGGGTGTTCATATTTTTGGCCACAAATCTTAACCATCCACCAGCATGCACACAAGAGAAGGGGATCCTGGAAGGGAGACATGCAGTGTACATAAAGCCCTCTTTATCCCTGCAGCACCAGGGAGAGAGGGAGCAAACCGCACAGGCTAGAGCTAACATCTGGAATCGTTACATGGGAGCCAAGCGCTACAGAAAGCGACAGCATTCCTCAAGTTTCCATGCAGGGTAGGGAACCTTCCTTTCCCCCACGCAACCCCATCTGTCAGCCGGCTCACTTCCTGCCAACCTCCGGCCTTCCCAGCAGCCAGCAAGCTCCTCCCTCGAGTCTAGTTAGCTTTCCACTGCCACGTCAATTGAGGCAGAAGGACAGAAGGGAAGCAAGAAGGGAGGGAGCAAAAACCAGAAGAGGGAGGGAGGCTCAGCAATGCCAGACATAGTGGGGGGAGAAAGAGAGGGGATGCGGATTGCTCCTGCAATAGCCAGAGGTGAGCTGCAAAGGCAACTGGCCAAGGTGGGTCAAAGGACCCTTTTGAGGACTTGGAAGCAAAGGCTGGTCCTGTTTGAGCTTTGCTCCGGACCCCAGGCAAAGGGCTGAGCTACAGGACAGAATTGGGCAGAAGGAGATGAGGGTGCATGGGGCCTGGGAATCCTCCCACACAACTCCATGGGGAAGAAAAGGAGTTGAATGAAGCAAAAAGTTCTGCACACCTGGGTGACAGCCAAAACTTCACAGCATTTCCTCCCCAAACAGCAGTAATTGATTTTTTTTTTTTCCCCTCTCTCTTTCTAGAAAGGTGCAGCATACCCCAGGTGGAAACCAGGTACCAGCCTGACACCAGCACTGGAAGAGGAAGGAGCTTRGAAGTTTGCTCCAAATTGGAAACATGCAGAGAGCAACGTTTCTTCTCCCCAGCTGCCAGAGGAGGATGTTTCTTCAATCAGGACTTGGACTTTCTTTCACCCCATCTCTGCCCCTAAAACCCCAACCCTAAATCAGGGAGGGGAAAGGACTAATGAGCTGCTGATAGCCGGAGAGCAGATCGCAGAGGCTCCACTCCGTCTGCCCAGTGTTCAGACTACCTGTTCAGGACTACGAGATTGTACAGTAGTCTGCACATTGGTTAGGCTGTGCTGGGATACACCACACACTGCCAGTGCTGCACGGGGACGGCAACACCTGCACGGCAGGGGGACATACTTGGAGAGGGTGGGCGGGCTGTGGGGATAGCTGCATGCAGAGTTCACTCATCCCTCAGCCTGGAAGGATATAACCCTTTGGAGCCACGCTTGATGATCACTTTTACCTGCCTGTTCACCAGCCTACTCACAACCCTCTTATTCCTCCTCCATCTCTCTCATCCCCTTCTTAGCCGCTATTTCTCTCAGCTTCATGCACTTGTCCCAGGGGTAGGTGTGTTCAGGATGGCTTGTGTTTCACATGCTAAACTTTGCCATAAAATGCAGAGAGAGACACACAGGCCTGGCAGAGTTACAACTGCCCTGTGCTTTTCTACCTGAGAAGGCAGGATCAAGCAGAGAAAGGTGACTGGAGAAAGGGGATTTCACATCATAAAGAATGCTGGTCATTAATAAAGAAAAACCCACAAAGGATTGAAAGTTGGAGGTTTGGATACTCTGGAAGTTGTGTTTGCTTTGATGTTTGTCTGGAAAAGAAAGAAGATAAACAGTGAGTGAAAGCATAAATGAGGACTGATTAAGACTGAGTAAGATATTATCCATGAGAAAACATGTACTTGTGAAAAAAGATGAGGGAATGAATTAAAGAGCTCCACAGAGGATGTAAACAGAAAGAACATGTTCCAGAGAGCACCTGAGAGCAGTGTGAAAGCGGGAGAGGAAGAACCTCAGCGCAGACCTGCTCCTATGGTCTTTAAACAAGTTGGGTGCAAAAACCTGGCTGCAGCCGGACCCATCACAGCAAGTTTCTGATGACTCATGGGCATCAGAGCAAAGGCAAAAGGATTTCTACCAGCTGTGGGGGGGTGTGGGAGGAGGGAGAAGAGGGGAGAGTGCATGTGTGCAGTGGGGTAACAATCTCAGTATTCATCAATGTATTTTTCAATTATAATTGGGTACAAGACATTGACAGGTACAGAATAAGCAGCTATCTAACGACTGTCAATAAGGTCAAATCTTCCCCAGGACAGGAGAGAGTACCTTTGTACTTCAAGTAAAAGAGAATGCATGAAGACAGAGAAAGAGCTCAAGCAGAACTGATGCAGCAGGAATCAACATGATACATAAAGAATATGAAGCACTCCCTGGCGCACCTGAAAGTGCCTAAAACTCTGTGCCCACCCCTCCTGTACACACACAGCACTCATGCACTGACATTACATGCAACACACACATACTTTCACACAACCAAATAAGGCCATATTCTTGTCATGTAGTCACCTGTTCTTACAAGCCCAAAATTTCTAGTACATGATTTACCTGAGTAAGGAGAGAAGGTCCCATCTGTATTGTACCTTCACACAAATTCCCAAAGGAAACAGCAGATATATCCATCCACCCAGCTGTGCAAACACTCTGGCACACAGTCACAGGCACTCCAGCAGAAACAATCACCCTCACAGAGCAGAGAGCACAGGGGTCCCCTCCAGCAGGCAGTAAGCTTTACTAACAGGAACCACTGAGCACAGTGCTCATTGCATCTTGCCTACAAGGTCCCCATCACCAGCAGCTCTAGCCCAGCTCACAGACCCTCTTTTCCAGCAGGAGGAAAAGCCCTGCAGAGAAGTGGGCACTGTGCATTTCATAAGGGATTCAGGCAGAAGGACTGTTCAAATCAAGTTCTTGTATCGTGTCCACTATGGTGCTCGCTGAGCAGTTAAGACAGTGTGCTGTGCTGCTGCTCCAGCCCCGAGGACACTGTGGACTCCCTGAGCAAGGAAATCTCACTCTATATTGCCAGCAGCCAGAGCAGGCTCCTCCCCACCTCTCCCTCCCACCACTGGCCTGCAACATAATCCCACAGGGTTCAGGAGGTGCAGGTACCTCAGAAGGGTCTCCAGGTCTTGGGAGGCCAGCTTTCTGTGGGGCCGCTCTCCATGGGGCCAGTGTTTGACTCATTGAAAGGAGACAGGAAGAAAAACAGAGGGCCCAGGAGCACACACACATGCTCTTGGCAGCAAGGCAGAGTGGGGAGCCAACTTTCCACCCCCGCCTGGCCTGCTCTTTCCTTCCCCTCCCATTCCCCAGCACACTCCTTCAGGCCCTCCAGAGCATCAACAGCCATATATCCCTGCTAACATGTAATGCTGGGCCCTTTAAGACATTTCAAGTTTCAGTTCCTTTCTTCAGAGACAGAGGAAAAACAAGCCAGCATTGCGGAAAGACTGGTATTTCACTAATGGGGTCCAGATGTCTTCATTCTGCAGGCTCTGGGTCCTGGTGTGCAAGACAGGGCAGGGAGAAGCTGGGACCCCACTCCCCCCAGCTCCAAAGGCACTAACCTAGTCTTCACTCTGACCCCACTGCACACCTTCTCACCCTGCTCCTTCCTCCATCATCACCCACAGCTCTGCCACCAGTATTTCTATCTGCACAAGATGGACTCAGCTCCCTCCTCGTTCCCTCTGGACAGCTGCCAGAGCACGGGGGAACTGGGACAAGAGAGCCCACAGAAGTGCAGGGTGGGGCAGACAAAGCCTCCCCTTTTCTCCCAGAGCTTAAGTGAAGAAAGATCATGGTGTACAGCCTTTAAAAACACAAGAGAACATTTCAGAAGCTGTAGAGGACATGAGTCCTCCTGAATTGGTGGAGAAGGAGAGCTCTGGGACAGACATGCAAAGATAACCATCTGACAGGACCATGCACTGCAGACAGCTCTTCGGGATTGGAGCCAGCTCCATGCAGGACTGAGGTTTGGGATGGGAATCCCCATGCTCAAGGCTCTCCAAGCTGCCCCTCAAATGCACCAACTTTCAGCCTGACTCAACTATGGAGTCCAGGTGGAAGTCACTGCCTTTCTCCTTCACAACAGCCAGTGATCAAGGAGTTGAACCTGGGGAGGAAGCAGATAAAAATATGCTTCCCTTTCCCCCCTGCTCCCACTCAGTTGAAGACAAAGGCTCCTTTCTCAGAGGCTGCTCAGACCTCATCAGCACTGGCTCTCCAGTGTTTAAGGGACCAAGGCTGGCAGGGAACTGCTTTCATTAGGCAGCTCTACCTCTTGCTATGCAGAAGGAAAACTGTGCAGACCTCCAGTTGCTATTGACCCCCAAGGCTGACCTCCCTCAGGAGGGAAGGGAGGTCCAATCCCCATCCCAGGCAACTGGAATCTATCAACAGTTTACACATCCCCACTGCAGCCCTCCCTCCCACTCCCCGGGGAAGAACAGGGAGTTCTGATCATCTCTGTAATACAGATGTAGCAGCTGGCTTTGATTAAACTTCTTGATGTTTATAACCACTCGACCAGCATATGCAACCTAGAGGAAAGTGAAGCCTCCCCAGGCAACTCTGAATACAAAGGTCAGGGGTCCTACAGCAGAGACACACTGATTTAGTGAAAGACATTTCAATGCCTGGCTTTTTAATTGGGAAATTGCTGCCTGCTCATCCATAGCAGCACTGCAGCAGTCTCCATGCAGAAAGCGATATTTACAGGCTGATTCATCACCATATTTGTCATCATTTCCACCTGCTGAGAATGAAACAGGCCCACTGATACAAACTAGACAAGAAGCCAGGCCTAGCTGTAGCTCCCAGGCACACTACTGCATGCCTCAGAACACCTGAGGGACACAAACCACAATAAGGGGCACAGCAGTTTCCTTATTTGCCATCAGAAATCCTGATCAACTCAGAATACGTGACTACATCATACCAGGCATTTTTCATTCCCCAGCACATCGAGTGGAGCTAACCCTTTCGACCATGTCCTCACCAAAACCATCCAGCTATTCTTTCTCTTTTCAAAGTAATCAGAAAAGACAATTATCTATCTTTGTCTTGCACAGGAAGCAACACACTGTTGACAATGATAATTTCAGCTGGGACAATTCTGTCTGCTTATATCATTTCCCACCGAAGCAGGAAGACACCACAGCACCATGCCAGAATTCCTAATATTCAAGATTTTCAAGCAACTCTACAGAGTAGGTCCATGTTCCTATCAGTGGTATTCCACACATCACTGTACTTTTGATGAGCAGTACTCTAACCATTCACAATTCAAACAATTTTACAAATAGTATGTTAACTGGCATGTTCAATATAGAAACATTAAAAAAGACATTCCTGCTTTGCAGATTTAATAACYGAATCCTGGAGAGGTTAAGTAATTTATCCGAAGTCAGAAGGAGCCAGCGTCTGAGCTGCAGCAGCTCCACCAGCTCCTGTTGCTATGCTCAGAAGGGAGATAGCTTTTTTTCTTGTGACCAGGAGAGATGCATGAAAACCTCTGCCATACTCCTTCAGGAAATTCATCATGGCTGCCCCACAAATACCAAAAACTCCAAGTCTTGGAACTAACCCATCGCACCCTTGATCACAGCTGCCACAGCAAGACAAAGGTCAAATTCATTCCAAGCGTCTGTCAACTTTCTGCTGAGCCAGGGCTTCAAGCACAGATGTTACTACTTGCGCATCAAAAAAGCCATGTCCACGTTCACATCAGTTCAGAAATGCTCAGCAGTTCTGAGACCACAGGGAACGTGGCCCAAGGACGGTTTCAGCTTTGTCACAAGCTGCAGACAGTACCCAAAAGATACATCTGTAACACCCAGTGAACTGAAGGCCTTATCCTTATCAGATGCCCGAGGCTCAAGTTGTAGAGTTGAGCTACTCACCTCATCATCCTTGTACCAGGAGAGGTTCTCCGCTGTCAGGACAAACCAATACTCCTTGGAGCCACCCTTCATGATCCCGATGTTGTTGATGGTGAGCCAGCCCTTTCGGATGACCTAAGGGGGTGAAAGCAGTGAGCATTAACAAGGGCCCTAAAAGCCTGGCCTTAGGCAACAGAGGAAAGATCAGAGCGTATCCCTACACACAGAGTAATATGGAAAGACAAGGAACACTGTGCTCTCTGCTGCTGCCAGAAGAGCCCCCCACTCAACTGGCCAGTGAAGGTCTTTGCCTTGAAAGGGCCAGGAATAGTATAAAAAGGACGCAGGAAGGAACCTAGCAGTGCTGTGCATTATACCCTCTGCCAAGGGGAAAGAAATGCAGGAAGAACTGCATCAAGAGTGCCTTGGGCACTGGCACAACCTACAAGCACCAGCTCACAGCAACACACCCAGAAAAGGCCATGCCTAGAGAAAACCAGGACACCACCACACCTTTCAGTACACTGCACGTGGGGAGTGCTTCACCCAGCTCGGGGGTGGGAGGAACCACTTCAAGAAGAGACGGGCAAGCAACCCAGAAAGAATTGAGTTTAGTAAAAAGGAGACACTACGTATAACAGAACAAAATGGTGCATCTGGAATTAGTACCCTGGACTTCAGCATACCCAGGTATTTGAGTAGTCATATTAATTCAGGGCAAAACAAGTTCCTTTAAGTTTAGTCTGTAAAGAAGCCAGGCTATTACTCTAGGGAACTCCAGTTCACCAAGTGCTGGTTTAGAGCCTCACACATGCAGTAATCAAATGCAAGTATGCATCAGCTTAAATGCATTAGCTTTTATGTGTATTACTGCACTGTTAACACCCAAAAACATCTGCATGCATTACGTGTGTGTACCTTGTTGTATGGATGTGCTTGCTGAAAACGACCTGGCATTGAAAAACCATGCGACTGCACTGCATATTAGCAAGTTGCACTGTGTGAGCAGATGCACACAATCCTTTTAATTGTCAATTTACCCTACAAAGGTAAACATAGGAGCATTGGATCTTCACCTCATGCCTACTGTGAAGCTCGAGATAGTCATATTCTCTCTGTGGACAGGAGGGGGCAGTGAAACAGAACTACACATCCTTGGATTACTGCTTTTTATCTCCACCCACTTAAAAGATGTACCAGCAGTTCTGAATTTTTCCTCAACATACTACCTTTTCACCTCATTTCTGCTTCACCTGTGTCTAGTGCCAGCTGCCCTCCTCTCCCCATTCAGCAGCAGAGGGAGTAATTTGTCTACRCACTGTTTTTGCCTTCCCAGATGCAACATTAATGTTCATTAGCACACCCTGCTGAGTGGCCTTCTACTCACCAGGATCTCATCCTGCAAAGGGGAACCATAGCAACAGCAGCAGAGCAGAGAGCAGGAGAGGAGCAAAGAGAGGAGAGATTGTTACTAGGAAAGCTGGAGCAGGAAAAGAGAGGCTCAAAAATAAAATAAATTGGAAGCTGGTACCAAATCTTTTACCCCAGGTGTTAACAAAAGCAACCCCCATCCCAAAATAAAGACTGCTAACAGGAAAGCCAAAGCGCTTTACAGGTAGATCCAGAGTTTGCCCTTTGCACTCTTACGCTCAGCTSTTCTGTAAGGTATACTGCAGAGGATGGGTTCCCTACAGCTGCTCCAAGATCCCATGAAATGGATGGTTGGCCAGCCCAACCTGCTGACCTACCTGCCTGCCAACAGTACTGAAACAGTCTGCATGTTTATGTTCAGGGAAAGGTGGTCAAACATGTTATAAAGAGGATGGATGTCAGGAGTGAATGTCTTTAAAAAGACTAAGCAAAAGCATTTGCTTCCATTCTCTATGAAGCTGCTTGTAAGGCTTTGTTTCTACAAGATCTTCTAGCCTAGATAGCCTTGCCATGTCCCCAGCAAATCTGGGAGAAGGTGTCGTTAGCCCCTTTTTAATTGTATGTACACTCCTTACAGTTCCTGAAGGAATAAGGGAACTCCTCCCCTCCACTGCGGTCTTCTCCCATGGGTGTGTTCTCATGCATACCCAGTGCAACCATAGCTATAATCACCCTTTGTCGCCCTGTACAGGGGTTTAAGTATTTCCAAGTAAAGTTTTCCAGAAGAGAGTCCATGAACTCTCTTGAAAGCCCTTTCCAGAACGCAGATAGGAAAGACAACTAGAAAAGACAATTCTGTACTGTAACAGTTCAGACCTAGTGTTCTGTACCCCTCACCTCAGCAGAAGAGTTAGCACAGCTAGCGAGGGGGCTGAACAAATAGGGATTTACACAACATTAATAGGGATTTCTACCAGAAAAGCAAGACCAGATCTTGATTATCAAGTATCCATTTCCCTCTACAACACTTTCCCTCCATTGCTGCTACATGCTCAGTTCTTCCTGACTGCAGTGAGCCTAACACACTATCCTCCAGGTATAAACAGAGTTTGATGATTAAAAAAAAAGAAACAACTTAGAGCACTGCTGCATCCAGCCCAGCACTTGTCCACCTGGTAGCTTCCAGGTAGCAAACATGTCCTTCTTGCAGCAGTGAAGGAGATGGAACTTGGCCTACCTGGTTGCCAGCTGCCTTCTTCTTGCTCATCTGGCTGCTCCTCTGCTGAGCACTGCAAACAACAGCAGAGACATTCAAAACCCCTCAGGCTCTTCTTCATCACCTGAATCCTGCTCCCATCAGATAGCTGCTACAGTGAGTTCATGGCCCTCACCACTGGCTTCCAAGCCTTGACAACCCAATCTGTTTCCATCTGCTCTCTCAGCCTGGTCTACTCATCTTCTCACTCCCACCTGAACCACACTTGGGTCACTAACCTTCCACTGCTTCTGCCTTTTTTCCCCCCTGACACAGCCCTAATACTCTAACTCCCCCTTCTACACATCCCTGTTCTCCTCCCCAGCCTTGCAATAAAGAGCCACTGAAAAACAAGCAATACTGAGAGCTAGGACCACAGCATCTGCACCAGGGCCTTTGCAACCCATTTACTGGAGCAGCTATAGGACAGAGCCACAGGGAACACATGCAGAGAAGACAAGGCAATAGGATGTGGGTGCTTACTTGGCAAAGCCAATGAAATCCTCATGGTTTGTGTTCATGTAAGCCAGCTCGATGTCTATTAGAAGCATGACCTGCCAAACAGAGGCACAGACAGAGCAAGACAGATGTTAGTGATTGACACTGCTAATAGTCAGGGGCAGACAGAGCCCTGTACATTGTTCATCTGATCAGCCCTCTGCAGCCAGACACCCCTTGGCTCAGGCCACTCTAGCCTAGACTGTCCCTTCAAAGGTGTCCCCCACCCCACCCAATCCCCCCTCTTACACGCACTCCTGATCCCCTACCTGATCTTTGGTCCTGCCTTCTCTCTCACGGATGTGAGTAGTAACAATCCTCTCCATCTCCTCACGCAGATGAGGGTACTGGCTGAGCTGCAAGAGAGAGAAAACACGTGCACATGGGAAAGGGAGGTATAAAGGGGGGGGCAGCCCCCCACATGTATGCATGCACACATACACCCTGCAATCAGATATTTTCAAGGGAAGTTCTAGAAAGCTGGACTTGCAGACAGATTTTTTTCCAAGTTCCTAGAGGTCTGCTGGGGGCAAAGTTCATTCCTCTCTTGCTTTGGGTTTCAGAGAAAAGCCCTTTTCACTCTTGCGGCAACCCTTCTGCCTCACCGGAGACCTGCTCCAAACCCACCACATTCTTCCTGGCATAAGGCTCTTAAATCCCAGATGTAAACACACTACTTATTGCTTGTTGGGTTTTTCCCATTAAACAATTTCTCTAGATGTTCAGCATCAACCTAGAAGGCTAAGTAGGTGAATGGCCTGTTGCTACAACCTGCTAAATGCTATGAGAAGTCTCCCTGGGAAGTGAAGCGGATTTCAATCCCCATCTGCTGAGGCACCAAGTGAAAGCATCTGGCCCTCTCCATCAACATCTGCAAGCAGAGACAGAGGACGTGACCAACTCAAAGGGACACGTCTTCAAGAAACACTGTGCTCTGGGCATCCAGCTGCTTCTACCTGCTCTCCACCTGTGTTGGCGCAGGATTACATGGTTGAAGTCTATTATTCACATCGCACCTACACCACACTTTTAGCCATGTTACTGAGAAAGGAATCCTTTCCTGCCCAGACAGAAGTAGAAGGACTTTACTAGCTGTGGTTCAAAAGAAGAGTATCTACAGAGATCATACATGAGAAACCCTTCCAAAATAAGCACCCTTAAAGCCCTCTGGGTTTCACACAGCACCTACCTACTTGCCTAGATTCATAAGCCTCTATGATTTCAATAGCAGTAATTGTATGTTTCTCAGGTCAGGCCCAGCACAGTCAAATTAAATTAATCCTCCAGACCCAGGATCTAGCCCTTTCTTCCCCACTTTGCCTGTCCCCTGTGAAATTATTTCCCCCATTTTTTTTTTTTTTAATATTACCTCCAATTTGACTACAATGTCAAACAGCATTTCCCAAAATCAGTCTTTCATATCCCCTCAAGGGGGTGTATAAAAAAAAAGAAGTCTCATTTGCCTATGATCTGTACTGCATTTGTTTTGTTCCTCCAATTTACACGAGAGCTGCTTCTTAAACTAGTTTGGCCTTTTGTTCTGTATACATAAGCAATTATAACATGCTAGAAGGAACTGGCTCAAAGTGTGCAGCATCACTACTGGAAGCCAGATCCTATTCTAACCAGCAATAATATTCTTAACATCTGACTACAAATAGTGGCACCCTTGCAGTCAAGCGAGTTGCAATAGCCTGGAACTGAAATTGAGGACTAGCTTTGACACTGCCTATTTTCAAATGTGTGATTTGTTTTGAATGCCAATGACCCTACAGAGGCAGGAAAAAAAAAAAACCAACAAGTGGAATTAGTGTTCCCCACCACCACCTTGTCTTGAAAGCACAAACTGGGTGTTCTCCATGATCTTTATGGTTCAGGCAGCTGGTTGCTTCAGAGACACACAGGCAAAGCTTCCTGTTTCTTTTGGGGGGTTGGCAAAGGATGGATGGGCAAGTTATGTCAAACAGAAAAACAGGAAGTTGGAAAACCTCTAAGCAAGTCTCAGCTTCTTTGCTTCAAATTAAAAAAAAAAAAAAAAAGTCAAACAAAAAACCACATCAAACCTCCCCCTGCCCCCCACTCCCAACCAGTACAAATGCACACAAAGTGCAGAACAAGTTGTGGTTTATTCGGAACCCAGGTCATCCAGCAACATTCATGTGCAAAAATAAATTGACAGCATCAGTCCCCATGCAGGAGCTTCCAGCCCCAAGCATGCGCAGGAGAAGCAAGGGTGGGCAAGGAAAGAGGACACAGACAAGCCACAGGATGTCACACCACTAGGGAACATGCAATAGGGCATAGAGGGGCAAGGAGTTATCACCAGCAGTACAAACAGCACCCAGAAATGCCATGACTCTGAAAGACAGGAGAGCAGGCGACCATTCAAGGGGTTAAGCCTGTTAGCCTGGGATCATGTCCCAGCTCAAGTGGGTTTTCAATCCTGTTTTAGCTGCATTTGCCTGTTTAATCAAAATACAAGCTTACAGCCCTCTTTGAAAACAAATTTGTCCTAATGTTCCTTAGTTCCCCTCTTTGCAGATTCCAGGAGTCCTTGCCAGCACACCAAAGATCAACCTTTAGCTGAAGGGTTGCTGACTTGCAAGACCTCCCTGCACTTGTGAGATGCTGCAGTGCAGTCTGGCACAGAAGGTTCCTGCCTTTGGAAAAAAACTAGCTAGAACATTATCTTCCTCAATGTAAGGGCTTACATGCTTACACCAGCTTTCTGTTGATTTTGGAGCTACTCTCCATTTAACCAACTGGAAGAAGCTCAGAATCAGGCCAGTCAGCGAACAGCTGTTAACGGCTACCTTCTCTTCAGCCCTCAACTTTGTCTAGTAGTCAAGAGATAGTCAACTGCAAATCTCTTTTCCTACAGGAAAGCTGTACTTCTGTAGACACACGGGTTTGCCGCCTTCTGTGTTCTTTATTGATAGTCTCATTATTCCATCTATGTAGCTTTATCAACTGCACATACAAAGATTTCTTCACCGTCTGGGGTGAAATGAAATAATTGTGACAGCACACAAACAATAACATACAATAGTTCAAGACAGCAACAAACCAAGGCTACAGGACTGTTAAGCTAATTCAAGAGGTGTTAGCCCAAGCATTCTTCCTTTCAAGAAGCCCTGCAGGACTTCTAGTGATTTTAAAGGTTTGTTTTTGTCATCTGAAAGGCAGCATCAGTCCACAATACAGTGGGCTGGGTATTACCTTACAATTAGCATCAGTCCTGAAGTAGCCTTTTCCAGATGCCTCCCCTAATAGCACATGCTCTTGTCCACATCAAGCAGTTAGGGCTATAACATGCAAGATAAATATTGCAAATTAACTTATGCCCCTGTGCTGTTACTACCTTATGCCATCAGAACCCATCTCAGGCTGGCTGCTATCCTAAAGTGGTCTATGGCAGTTACCTTCTACTCTTTCAGAGGGAGATACAGGCAAGATTGACCTTCTCACTACATGTAGACATTTGACTTTAAGCATTACTAAAGCCCTCCTTTTATTTTCCAGTACTATTACCACATATTTTCATTCAGGCAGTTATTTTGCATCTCTAACATCTGCCTCCCTGACCTCTCTGGCTTTTATTACAGCCATTAGTCTCCTACAATGTCACTGCTACTATCACCTTCCTTACAGGATTATCTTGGTTGCATCACCTGGGAACATCCTCACAGGGTCCTCCACCATATCACAGATTAAAATCCACAGAGCAAGTGGGTATGCAGCAACTCTAACCATGGTCCAATAGAGAAACTGGAATTCAACACCCTTGGGGTTTTCATGATCCTTCTCCTTCCCCACCCAGAGCAGACATCTCCAGCCAGATACAGAAAACAGTGTAAGCAATCAAACCCATCAAAATAAAAAACCCACAAGAGAAACAGGCTGGAAAGGAGTTACTCTGCCACCACATCAGCCCCCACAATCTGGCAACAGCAGGACTCTAAGAAATAGACTGGGCAGAGCTCAGGGCATGTCAAAGATGTCTCCTTAACAGAAGCAGAAGTGAGCTCTGTATTCCTAAGTACAACCAGACCTTATTAGCTCAGCTCTTGCCTTCAGTCTGAACTCCTATCAATTCTTATCTTCCCTTCCTTCCCAATTTAGGTGTATATGTTGGTGAGTCTGGCTGTAACCCTGGAAGAAGGGAATGTAATTTTCAAGTCCTAAAATAACCCATGAAACAGCCCTTTCCAACTCAGTTTCCGGAACATACTTCTGTTGCGCCACAGACATGTTTCTGGCCCCTCACTGGTAAGTTTAACACTAATTGCCACATCTGCCTTTTTTTTTTTTTTTTTTTTTTTTTTTTTTTTTTAAGGAGGCATGTGGTGCCCCCTCCTGGAGGAAGCCAGCCTGGGAAACAAACCCTCTCCTGCCCCAGCCCCTAAGCAGTATCTGACCCCTTCCATGTCACTCAGGGCAGTTTCCCTCTCCACCTGCTGCTGCCCTCTGCTAGCCTAAGGCTTCACCTCCTGTGGTTCACAGCATACAAGGAAAAGTATCCACGCTACCTCCCACTGAGCATAGTCCATGGAGGGAGATATCAGCAGGAGAATGATGCAGAGGGTGTAATGCCTGGAAAAGCTTTTCCCCAAGCCTTTTGGGACAGTAATCTTCTGTTGACTCTGAATATCTCTTGCAGAACATCTTGCACCTCAAACTTTTAATCAACTGTTGTTTTGTATATGCTACTGCTCAACATAGCTCTGCGGACAAGATGAAACCTGCAGACCACTCATGCTGTGGGGGGTGCAAGGTCTTTTTCTGGCTTTTTATCTTTTTCTAGGGTATCTGGATTTTTTAAGGGGGTCCCAGAAAAAACAAGTAAGAAGTTCCAAATGCATAGGCAGTGGCACAGCAAACGGGGCTTGCAAAGGGTTTGATCCACACTGATGTGCATGCCACTGAGCCAGACAGAGGAAAAGGGTATGCTAGAGTAATCCACTGGATCCCAGCTCACTTCTCAGCTAAAGAGCCCATCAGCTGAAGCCCACTTCTCTTGGCCTGCTTTTAAACTGCTCTTACACTTGCAGGTTGCTGCTCTCCTTTAGATGCATCTTTATATCCATTTTCTCTCACTAGGTTTGCTGGAGTTCTGGAGTGTGTGTGAAGAAACAGCATGGAAGTGTGTGGGAAGGGGGTGGGCGTTGACCTTTCTTTGCATTTTTTGTTTCTTTACCTTTTCGCTACACTTTCTGATGGTGGATGTGAGCTCACTCACTACCATATCCACACACTTCAGACTCGGCTCCTTCAACTTCTGCACCTGCTTTTTCACTATGGCTTCAAAAGCGAGGTCAGGCGTGAAGAGACCCGTTCTGCATGGCAGGGGCAGGGTGGGAGGAAGCAACGAGGAAGAAGAAAGCAAAGCAGAGAAAGAGCAGGAAGGAGGAGGAAAGAGAAGGAAGGAAAAGGGAAAAGAGAGAAAACAAGGCAAAATGAGAAGTGAGATTTTGGTTCATTCCATTAGTTTACTGAACCAGGTGAGCATTGCTATGGGGCCTGTGCACTGCCAAGTATCAGGAGAGTCTACAGGCAAATGGAAGCAGCAAAGGGGAATGAGGTAGGAGCAGCTGGGCCACTGAAATGGTGAACTGTCAAGAGCAAGATGAATGGATGGAACCCCCCAGGGATCAAATGATCTCTTCCTGAAGGAAAGCTTCTTTGGATTTTAAGACAAAGCTGCTTGCCACAGTGAGCCACCACTGCCTCTCTTCCTAGAGGCTGACCATGTGTCATTTCCCTTTGCCAGGCATTCCCCTTTCCTTCCCACCACGGTTATCTCCCCTTCATGTTTTCCTTATTCCAGCTGCAGGAAGCCTGAACAGGAGCCAAGCTAAGACTTGCACTTCCATGTCACTTGCATCTTGTTTTAGCAGAACTGAACTGAATTGATGTCTCTCAGTTTCAGGGATTCAGACAAACTGCTCGACTTACGGAGAGTATTTCATCTCGCTCACCTTCCCTGCAACATTAACTTCCTCAGTAAGAACAGATGTACCCAGGATTTAGGAAAATGCAAACATGCTAGAGGGCATCCATAGCTATACAAAGCATCTGTTCTGCCCCAGCTAACCTGTAGCATCAGACCCAACAGGCCTGTTGAGGTTTATAAGGAAGTATTAATTTGCACTGATACTATCTAAGTGGCCTGTATTCTCAGTCACTCCAGTATGAAAGAGCAGGAAGTCCACAGAAACTAACTAAAATATGGCCAAGATTAATCCAATTCAAGACTACTGCACCCAAAGCAGTTTTTCAGCACATCTTTTAACACTTTAGAGCTTCTACCAGGATGCTCTTTGTTACAAAATCCAAGTTACTTGTTTTAGCATGGGGCATTACTGCTTTGCAAGCACTTCCAAGGGGACAGGGTCCCCTTGACATGGGAAGGGGATACTGCCTTTCTAAGGTACAGTTAATAGTCAAACCTGTGATGCATACAGCTGACAACCAATCCAGGGCTAGCTATAAATAACCACTTCATTTAAATCAGGTATTTCCCCCTTCACCTCATCTTTCACATCTGTGGATAATACCTGCAAGATCAGTATTAAAACACTCTTCAAGACATATTATAGGACCTACAACTAGTTTGCCTTCTAAGCAGCAAAGGGAGTTGGAATATGTTACAGCTTCACCCAAGGGTCTCCCTCAAGGTGCCAACAAAGCCCCTTTTGAGCAAAGCAAGGGCATTTCCAGAGTTAAGTTCACATCCTCTGACTCAGCAGCAGTTTCCTACTAATCCAGTTGCCCTGCTAAGCACAATATACACTGTTTCCCCCACCAGACTTGGGGGGCCCTGCACAAAAAAATATTTAAAAACACAGTCCCTTCCAGTACCTGAGTATTACCTGAATGACAATATTTTGTTTCTTCAGATACAAAATTGTAACTATGACTACTAGAGCACACAGAGCAACTAGCACTGAAGTCAACCATCAAATTCTTAGCAGTGGGATCTAAGCTAAAATGCAATGCTTTAATCCTGAATCTGTGACATTTCCCCCCATCCCTGTGGTCTCTTCTCCTCCTTTATTTCCCACCCTGCTGCACCCACCACCTGATCACTTGAGGAACCTGCCACTGTCAGAACAGATGGTCTATTCTGAAATGGTTAGTAAAAGAGGAAACAAAAAGAAACAGTGAAGAAAGAGGTGGGAAATGGAGGGAAGGATGCAAAGAGAGAGAATGAATGGGAGATTTTGAATAGCAACTGATGGATTGAGAACAAACCAAGAGAAGCTTCAGAGGGCATGAAAAAGGAGGGCCCTTCTGATCCAGTTAGCAGGCAACTCTGGATACTTGGCAGCCCGAGGGCCTGTGCTTACCTGTCGCCAGGCTCTAATGGCAATTTTCTGGGTGCTCCCCACAGTCACACACCCCAAAAGAGGACAGCAGGACAGAAAAAGGAAGCTCCTCCAGCACTCTAGAAACCTGAGCAATCTCTCACTGTATCCACTTTGCTTTCCCAGTCTGTCCTGGGGGGCAAAGCATGTGCCTGCATGCCTGAGCCCTTCTATAGAGGCTCTTGGCCCTAAGGACTAGGCATTTCTGCAAGCGATGGCAAGTATCACCACTTGGGCACCCTTCCCCACCCTTGCAGAGACAGGATGTCAGACTCTCCAGACACCACCTGCAATGCCCATTTACCTGCATCTGAATAGCCAATGGCTATTCCAGTCTCCAGTGCCCGTAGCACCATCCTAACTGAGGTCCCTTTTCACCAACACCTAGCCCTGCCTGAAGCAGCAAGCCATAGCTGAGAGGAATGGCACAAGTCATCTTATCTTGCTGCCTTTCAACCCCAACTGCAGAAACAAAAGCTGCCATATCCAAAGGGCAGAATCAAGGCAGGTTCCCTCCCTCAGCCCCAACAAATACCAGCATGGATCCCAAAGGGCAAAACCTGAAGCCCTCTCTCTCCAAGAGAGCAGGAGGACCCCAGAGGTTGATGGGCATTTCTAACTTGCTTCTTCTCAGCCATGTGCTGCTCTTCCAGAACAGGATATGGACCAAGCCAACCAGAAACCAAGCCAAACACCACAGGAACGTTTCCCTGCGATACAGCCCACAGCTATAACTGCTGCAGCCTCTGAAGTTCAGCCCCATACATCCCCCCAGCAGCACCCAAAGGCTAGTTTGGGATTAACCCTCTCACTTCTACAAGAACAGAGGGGACAAAATTTAAATCCCAGTTTGTGGCTTGGGAAATAAACCCAGATACTAAACTTAAAGTCAAACGTGGCCATATAAGAAATACCCTTGGTTTTGGAAGGAATCAGGAGTCATGCTACAGACAGAGGGGCAGTGGGGACATCTCCAGCACCCCTCAGCTCTAAAACATTTAGGGAGCAGGGCCATGGCCCATGTCCCGCAGCACTTTCCCTCCTGTTTGGCTTGTTGGCTGGATCGCCCCAGGCTGGTACCGCTCAGGTCTAGTCATGCTGAGGAGGTGGTTAGAAACACCGAGTGTGGCTGCAGGCAAGTCCCTGCCCAGGTCAGTGCTGCGCCGCAGCCAGCGAGCAGAGGAAAGTGCCAGCTCCATGCTGCCTCTGGTTACCTTCTTGGTGCAYTGTCTAACGGTATTGATTAACTCCGAAATGACCATGTCCACGCATTTCAGGCAAGGTTCTTTAATCTTCTTCACCTGCTTTTTCACAATGGTCTCAAAGGCCATGTCGGGCGTGAAGAGACCGGTTCTAAACACCCAGGGTGGGGACAAGACAAGGCAGGAGGGGGAGAAGGGGCAAGGAGAATGTCACAGCATTACACACACATCTTGGAGCAGGCACCGCCATCACTGCAACCCAGCACACGGGGCTGAGGAGTGTCATATCCCCCAGCCAAGCCCTGACTCGAACCCATGGAAAATGGGGGTCACTTGCACCTCCCAGGAAGGAGGTGCTGAGGGCAAAATGGATCCCAGCTGGACAGCCATGGCCAGACCACCATTTCACCTTGGCTGCCAGGCCTAAGGGTGGCAGGGGATGATGCCTCTGCAGCACATTTGACCTCAGAGTTGTGCAGCAGATGGGAGGCCTTTTCTGAAAGGTTTTCTTAATGATTAGTACATTAACACATTGATAACCTCTCTCAAACTCAGCCAGTGACTGAGCAAAAGAAAAGAATGAAAATAAGTCTGGGTCAGTACTTGTTCACATCCCAGTGTGCAGGAAGGGCTCTGACAGGCACCAGGCCCTGGTCACCTTCCCAGGAGCAGCACAACTCAGGGTCTCAGGGCTGTGCTTTCTGACAGCTAACCTCTGCTGAGGGGAACACAAGCATGTTTGCCAACTGCATCCTGGGGCCATTGGGATCCTGGTGATGGGCACCCCAACGCTCCCTCAGATCTCTAGGGGAGGAGGTGCTCAGCACCAACAACTGTTTTGAACAACTAACTTTTGGTTAGTATGGAGGCAGAAAGTGAAAACCAATGTTTAAAACTAAATGAAAGAGCGGTATGGGCTTGCATCCCTCTTTCTATCCTTTCTTTCTTATGTCAAGACACAAGAAGGAGAAAATGTCTAGTCACCAAGGCAGTTTTACCTTTTAGGCTTCTGCGACTCTCACATGGGAAAAGCAAGCAAGCTGACTTGGATGATTGTCCCTACTCCCAGATTCAAGCCACTGGGGTGGTCCAAGGAGGTTATCCCCCCCGGCTTTGGCTGACGTACCGTACCTCTGAAGTCTTCAACTCCATTCGGAAGGTCTAGAGGTATTTACAAGGCTATGCAGCCAATGCTCTGCCTAGTGCGTGATACGTGCCTGATACCATGGATGTTCTTGATGGCGTAGCTAATCTCCCGCCGCAGCTCCTTCTCATCAAACTCCATCTGCACCAAGACAGAATTTTATCAGAAACTGTCTGACACTTATTTGCACAACCCCAGGATACACAACAGCATGCTTTACAGAGAAGAGATCCCATGCCAGCACTATCATGTGACAGATGAGATATTAGCCCAAGTGTTGGATACAGAGTCCAGCCATGAGGCTTCTATTGCCAATACAGACATCCTGGACAAATATGAATAGCTAAGGGCCTACATTTACAGATGCCAAGCCCCAGCAGCTCCCAAGGAGCTTCTTAGTGATAAAGCAATAGGACTGAAGTGCTAGATTGCTTTCTAAAACAAAATGTTTTGCCTCCCAAGATTTAGCATGAGGTCTTGTCAGCTGTTTTTTCAGCCACAAAAATTCACAATTCACATTCAAAAATGTATTATCCAATACAAGGCAGCCTCTTGTATTTCACTAAAAAGGCCTCATCTTATTCAAATGCAAAAAAAAAGGAAACAAAATGCAGAAAATCCAGGTGTGGAATGATTTGGCTCTCGAGTCTGTTCCAACTGACATTAAAAAAGTTTTTCCATACCAACTCTGATCAGGTTAGTGTACTCTGCCATCCAAGAAAACTATCATTCAATAAAAATCCTCTTCAACTGTTATGACAGTAGAACAGTTTCTACCCTGTTCCCACCTCTAGGCCATTGATAGGGGACAGACAGAAGTAATCCCAGGTATATCTACATCTTCTTTCCTGCTTCTTGCATATCCATTAGGGCAACTTTAGGTCTAGTCTCGTGCTCAGGATCAAAGAACAAGTTTCAGCACCATTCATACTATGTGAAATTCAGTCAAAGTAGCTTTGACACAACATATCTACAAGGACATTCAGTCATTGATTTACTGTTGTCTGTGTTAAAGGAAGTTATTTTGCACATTCAATTTAGCATTTAGGAATTAAGCCAAAGAAATATTGTCATTTAACTAAGAGAAAGTTAAGTTCCATGACAAGGACAGGGACTGAGGGAAAGGTCAGTACTATGGGAAGGCTCCAATAAAGGAGACAACAGGAAGTAAAAAAGGTGATAAAAGGAAAAACATGAAACAAAGTAGTCAAAGGGAAAGACAGATGATGAAAGATAGCAAAAGGAGTAGGGAGACAGGCAGAAGAGGTAACAGACAACAAGCAAGCAGACAAAGTGGATCTCAGCAGCACAGGGAAGCAGTACCTTCACCAGTTCGAAGGGGAAACGCTCATGGAAGATGCGGTTAATCCTAGCTCCTCCTGACAGCTCATAGGTATCAATTTGGTCTCCAGAGCCTTCAATGCGTTTCTCAAAGTCCACAGCAAACTGCTGGACCATCCTGAAAGAAAACAAAAAGCATGAAGTAGAAGCCATGGCTGAGCAGTCATCTCCAGGGAGGGACATGCAGCTCAGGCCACTTACTGAAGCAGAGCTTTGGTCTTGCGAGCAGGGTCATCAGGACGAAAATTCTTGTACTCCTCCACCTCCTTTTCAATAGAGAGAAGCTGGCTTTGGAGCTTGTTCCGCAGCCCTGGCAGGGTGTCACGGATGTGGTTGGTCAATTGCTGCACAAGAAGAAGGTTTAAGATGGTAATAAACTCCTAGGTGGTTACTGGGAAGAGTTTGCTAGCTCTGCACCACAAAATAAAGAGGAATGCTCCTCTCTTCTGTGTTCAATCCTTCTGAGTGGTCCTAATAAACTGGTATCTGTCCTGGGATAGACTTTTTATGATCTGGGTGTATCCTGCCTCCACAATTCCTACCTATTTCACCCCTCTATTCTTGACCTTCATTTTACCTTCTAGTCTGGTACAAAACTCCCATTCATACAAGTCTGCTGTCTCCAACCCAAGAATAACCTTCACATACAAGTATTAGAATTTGCTATTTACACCAGGCTAAAGGCTACTCTGTCTTCAGATTAGCATACCACTGACACCCAAGGAGGTGGTTAAGCCCTTTTTCAATGATAAGGGTGACAAGGCAAGGCAGAAGGAGACAAAACCACTGATGAGGCTCTAATAAGAGGGTTTCCACAGAGCTCAGCTGTGGAAAACTCCAGTTTAAAGATGAATATTTAAATAAGGAGGAAAAAGGACAAAGTAGTTCTTCACTTAAGGGAGTATTTCAAGGGAGCAGAGAGGGAAGCAACAGTAAGTTGCTACTGTATGAGACAGGAGGTAAGACAGCCTTAATAGATGGGAAAATGACCACCAGTATCACATTTAAATCAATCTTTGCAGCTTACTGTTAGGTACAGAGACCACTAGAAATTTAGAAGGTATATTTTAGCTTAACCAGAAAGACCTTGCATTCTGACAGCGTAAATGCCATGAACCAACTATTGATTTTGCACCAGTGTCACTGAGAGGATAAAGCAGTGCTCTGCCTTTGGTGTGTAAGCTCCATTATTGGCCTTAATATATAATACTGATACAGTGAAGCACAAGTCAGGCACACTTCATAGGACCTAGCACCAAAATGCTTTTTATGATGCAGAGAAGGAAGAGTTAACCAATCTTTATAAGTCTCACTGCAGCAAAACAATTTTAAGTATTTATCAGTTTACTGACCACAAGTTTTAGCTTTTCCTGTATTCTTCCATCTCAGAAGAGCCCTGATGGCCAGCCTAGCCATTCTTGTGACATAGTGGGCAGCAGTTCTTAACTGTTGACAGTACCTGGTTCAATACTTTCTGCAGGTAGGGGGTTCCCATGCGATCAGCCATGTGTCTGTAGGCTGGGTGGGAGAGAAAAAATTTTCTCTCTGCAGCCAGAGCTGCCTGAATGTCCTTCTTGCCATCAATGTCCTTCTGACTTCTGTTGACAACGCCAATGTACCCTGTAAGAGCAGGGTTAGAGATCAGGCGGTTGCAAGGATGAGAACGTAAACAGGATTCAGACTGAGAAGGAAGTTACCCAGCTAGCAGCATTGCAAGAAGGGAATTCTAGTGGCAACACATTATTAGGAACCAACTGGAAGAGTCTAAAACTAGAATTTCCTCTGAATGGCCCAGGTTCTGATATTTTGGTATGCAGAACAAAAATTACTATGCAACTGAGAATTAGCTTGTTTATTACTGTTCCCCCAATCACAAGCGTACCCTAGTCTCATTCATTTGAGACTCTTCTGTTAAAGTCCTTAGGACAGGTACTTCGCTATGGCTATACACAGCATGTATCACAGTCCAAAATTATTTCATCTGATATACTATGGCAATCTCATCTAGATAAGAGACAAGGGGAGTCTTTTAGACAGGAGTTCCATTTTTGCAGTTTGCCTTATTAAGAGAAGGAAAGAGAAAGTCAAGAGAAGAGCATAAGGTTATGCTTCTGCTAGGACTACATATCAAGATACAAATATCTAAAAAGTTCCTATTAACAGCATGACTCATCCCTGTTCCCCAACTTTTCTCAGTTCCAGCTTGGAACAGAGATGGCTTAACCACAAGTTGTAACAGATGTTCCAGGAAGGGGATGCACTGGAGGAAGGGGATGAGGCCAGGACACCTCACACAGGGAAAATAGAGGAAGGAGATCACAGACAAAGCATGAGGAAACATACCTCTACGAAGAGGAAGTAATTTATTTTCTAATACATCTCGTGCATCAGTTCCTTCATCCATAAGATCCAGCTTAGTGATGACTCCAATAGTGCGTTGCCCTATGGAAAAAACGGAAACATACTTGATCAAGCAAACAACTCTTGTAATATTTTCCTCTGTTCACAGAGCTTACAGGTTGCCCAGCTTGGCTACGCAAGAGCTCTTGAACTCAAACATTACAGTTCCCATCACGTCCAACAGGCCATGAGAGCAAAACAGACAATAATCGAGCTCAGTTCTCAGTTATATCCTGCTGAAACATGCACAAGGTATGCCGCAGCAGAGAGGGATTTTAGTGCAGATTTTCCTACTTTTCTCCAGGCAGAATGCAGATGACTAAAGGAAAGGAAATCCTACACCTCTTCAGAAATGGGCTCAGACAAAGGAAGAGGGGAATAACAAAAATTCTATTACAGTGGCTAGTAACACTCAAACACCTCTCAGAAGAACGCGTGTCGGTGAAGATACAACCCAAGACAACAGACAGGAGCCCACAGCCACTGGGCTAATCACAACCAAAAGGTAAAAGGAAAATCAGGCCACTGTCTAGTAATGTCATGCTAAATTAAGAGATATTTACCTTGAGGATCCACCTCCTTCGCAATCTTCAGGGCATCAGAATTGGCCAAATCAGAGTTGGCTGGGGATACTGCCAGGATGAGGCAATTCTCTTTGGTGACAAACTGCATGAGCATATCTCGGATCTGAAACTCGATGTCAGGGGGCTGGTCCCCTACTGGGACTTTTGTCATACCCGGTAGATCCACCAAGGTCAGGTTCAGGACTACACATAGGAAACAGGAGATGGCACAAGGGAGTGTTGAGGTAGGAATGTTCTGTTCTATAAGTACCTGAAGCTTTATTGCCTCCAATATATAATAGTCATAACAGATGCACACACAGAAGCACACAGAGCTTTCCGGTTCCTTTTTGTTACTGCTTAGTAACAACTAGCAACTAGTTCTTACTAGTCATGATTGTCAACTATCTCATTACCCTTCCCCTCTAAAATCACTTGTTTTCACACTGATCAGGGAAACTGTGCCCTCAAAGTCCTTCCACACTGAAGGGGAAGGGATGACGGTACATTTTTTCACTTCATAACAAAGACTGGCGAGTCAGAAGAGTTGGTTCCACTCATTAAGAGTTGTCCCCAGTATTGAAGGGCTCAGTCCTACCACCCTTATTCAAGGGAGGTGCCTGTCAAAGTCAGCTGGGCCTTCTGAAGGACTACAACATGCAGCCCTATAACTGTTCAATTGTCTTGCTAAGAGGAAAAATAAAAACTAAAAATCAAGCACAAGTTCTACCCAGCCAAATGCTATGTAGCACTGAGCTGCTGCTTTCCAAAAAATGCCCACACAGCTGTTCACATTCAAAGAGCTGACAAATTTGAGACCATGTCACTCCCTTGCTTAAGCAGAATTCTTCCACTGACATCAGTGGCATACGGCATAGGCACTATCCGGAGAGAATTATACAAAGTATGTATTTACATGCAAACAGAAGGCAAGTGATCTTCAGGAAAGCCATTCTCCCCATTTTTTTGTTGTTCCATTTATTTGCCCAGTAAAGCAGTATCAGAACAAAGGGAGAGACAGCAGCTCTTCACTGTAAGGCCCATACTGATGGAAAGGAACAGCCTCAGGAACAAGTTTCTGCACAGACATCAGTTGTTTCAAGGAGAAGATCTGCTAGCAGTCAGATACTTCAGCTGGCAGACAAACCCATTTTAGTCGTATGGCTAAGGTTGGCAGTTTGAGATAGTACAATCCAGCACATGGAGAATAAAGTCAAAACCAAGCACACTCCCCACTTCATCTCTGTTCTTTCTGTCTTTACTTCATGACAAAGCAACAGCCTGCTTCACCGATCTCCTGACTCAGATGCTGCATTAGGACTCACCATGGGGAGAGTAGACTCGAAGATTGATGGGCACTGGGGAAATCCCTTTGTTGGAGCCAGTAACACGATCTGTTTCAGCCTCAATCTCCAAACGGACCTCCTCAAAATCAGTGAATTTCTTTCCTTTGCAGTGTAGGAACTCACCATATTCTATTGAAACAGAAGCAGAGAGTCAGAAATAGTCACTGAAATCAGAGAAACACTCAAAGTGTAATGAAAACATCATGTCACTAAGCAAAACAAAAAACCAGTTGAAAGGATGAAGTCTGGCAAGGGCCTTTCCCACTAGGACCCRGCAGGTTGGCATAGAAGTTACTGCAGTCACACTATCTGATCAACGTCTGAGAGAATTCAGTTGAGCCCAACATCTTCACAATCCAGCTTTTGTCTCAGCAGAAGTGGCATACTCACTTGTCTTCGTTCAAGTAATAATCCAGGACTTTCTCTGTTGATACTAAGCAAACTTAGCATGCACCTGCCTGCAGCAGTGGTGACTTCCACAGCTGGGAGATACCTTGGTACTCAGGAGAACTTGGACTAGCTCTGTATTACAGTGCTGGGGGTAAATAATAGTCCTATTATGTAATGAGAACAGACTCAAGAGAGCAAAAAAACTTCTCTTGACATGGTTCTGAATTGGCTGGTGGTYGGGGTTTTTTGTGTGTCAGTCCCTGAATAGGCTAACCAACTCAAGAACTCTGTTTCAATTTTAAAAGCCTCCTAAAAGTCAAATCGTCTCCTTACTGTAGGCAAGAGGACTGCCATGGATAGGTCAAGTTCACCTGACAAGAGGGGAAGAGTACCTTGAAACATTCACTTGCCAACTCCTGGATGAGATCTTAACTTATGTTAAAGGAGAATGGTAATGAAAATATCCTGCAAGTAAGTAGCAAAACTGGTGAACTGCCCAGAAGACCAGCCACAGAACTCTGTAGTCTTTCTTCTTCAGATCCTAGTGTTCTCACACTGGGTTTTCAGCACATTAAATCATCTCTCCCCCCTACTTCAGTAGATTATCAGCAGGGTCATCTGGCTTTTAGGTCTTACCCACTCATAAGAGTCACAGCTGCATAGGCAAAGGAAACTTGTGATAAGAGTATGCGTAGAGCCATGCCTAGTAAATTAAAACAAAATAACTAAGAAGCATTTTGCTTCTGAACACTTAATGCATCACATGTTAAACAGGTAGAACTGAAAGCCAGCTGCAGGTCATTTTTACTGGGGAAATTCTTATTTATTTTTTCCACACTGAGCAGTGCCACTGATCAAAAGACCTTTCTTGACTAAGACAGCGATCCAGCTGGACACACAAGGAAGGGCAGCTCACATACCTGTGCTGGAGTTTACCAGCTGCAGGACAAGCGGGCGTCTGGTTACGATGCCAGATCCACGTGGCAGAAAGTCCCTGAAACGAAACAGGAAGTTTCAGATGAGTGAATGATTGTTTCCTTCCCTTTTCCCAGCTTTTCTGCTTCTATAAGCATTCGTGGATTCTAGCAGGGAGTCTCAGCCATAGGCACAAAAAAGTTTAAGGCACTAAAACCTCAAGGAGGATAAGAGCTTGTTGTTCTGAAGAAGCCTATACTCACAGCACATCCCCTCTAATCCTGTCTGTAACAGCTACAGTTCCTTCAGCTGAAGTTCCAAGCTAACTAACAAGCCCATTTAATACAGCTGTCTGTACTTGGGAAAAAAAATAATCTCTTTCATCAGAAAGAGAAGAGAAGTTGAAGCAGAGCCTGAAAACTAGCGTGCCTCCTTTTGACAAAATACAATTACCCAAACTACAACAAAATCACTCACACCCTGCACTTTGGGGCTTGAGAGAACACCACATTGTTCCAGCATGCAAACACCATATGATACATCTGAAAGAATAAACTGCAGCCAAAGGCTTGCCTCCACCCAGGGCTTCTCCTGGCTAACTACTCAAGACATAAGTATTGCCAAGGCAAAAGCAGCAGCAGCTTCCTTCTATATTCACAAGAATCCTGAATTTTTGTGTACTTCAAATCATTTCAAAGGAAGAAAGCCTTTCACTATCCTTCTCCAAATGCTGACTTAGCAGCCACAGCCCACAAGTTCTCCTTTGCTTTTTCTGTTTCCAAATCCAAGTGCTTTGAGCAAAGCTAGGCACGCTCACTGCATCTGCCAATGACCTTGATAGTTTGTGGCCTGATTTTCAAGTACTCAGCTGTTCATGTGGCTCTTCAAGAGCCACTGAGCATTTCTGAAAATACAATCAATTGCTTCCTTGCCTAGTGGGAGAAGCATCACTTCAAAACATGGTTCCTACAGCATGAATATAGTTTTCTTTGTTAAAATAAGTCCTACCTACATTGCTTGGATTCTGGCACACAGTCCTCCCTCCCTCGATAGCTATGGCAATGAATAATTTTGCTAATTCAGTAGTGACTAACTACTCTGGTGAATGAGAAATCCAGGGCTCTCCATTTTGAGTGTCTTGCTCTTAGTCCTGCATGAGCTTAACACTGGCAAAGGATGTGAAGATGAGGAATGAGCTTTTGTTTTAACACAAACAAGGACTTGAGCAGTTTTGTCTCCGCTCCTGGTATGGCCACTGATTCCCTATGTAATCCTATGCAAGTTCTTCTTCTCTGTATTTCCCTTTCCTCAGCTATAAAAGTAATTCTCCATCTGTGGGCCTGTCAGAATAACTTGATAATATCAAAAAATGCAGAGTAGTTTCAAGTGAAGGGAAGGTAAGGAGGCATCCTACAATCTCTAACACCTCAAATGAAAATATCTCCTGTAAATTACTAAGTCTGGAGTAATGGGAACTCTTGTACAACTCTACCAGTTAAAATAAGACTGTAACGCATTCTCATTATTTCAGACTTTTCTATAAAGAGTTAACCGGGGTTTGTCTTTCATTTGTTTTTCAAATAATACAGCTCTAGTTTTTCCATTCCAGTGGGATTAATCCTGGAATCTTTGAGGCATTGCATCATTCTAGCAGCTTTCTGCTGTCTCAGCTCCATTCCTATAGATGTCTGTGGTCAATATGTGAAAAAGTCCTACCCTAGCATCAGTTTTTAGCATAACAAATCCATCTGAGCTGCACTGACTTACTTTAAACTTATTGTACCTGAGAAAAAGGTATCCTATTACTATAGATTCCCCTTCTAGTACATGGAGACAATACTCTAGTT
Organism: Phoebastria nigripes; assembly: GCA_035582835.1. Taxonomy (NCBI): domain Eukaryota; kingdom Metazoa; phylum Chordata; class Aves; order Procellariiformes; family Diomedeidae; genus Phoebastria; species Phoebastria nigripes. Next base: position 697,071 of record JAYKAV010000289.1, on the reverse strand, counting down.
ATTGATCTCCAGCTTGCAGTATCAAATCCTGCTTTACTGTAAGAAAAGCACCACTTGCATTTACAAGAATGAGCCCTCTAGGAATTAAGATTCCACTCATGTTGTGCTCCATGTTTTCCTGAAGCTTTCTGCTTTGGCCAAAATCCTGATTTCTTTGCTGTCCTTGTCACAGCTACAAAGGCAAAAAAATAAGGACAAAGGTAGATGGAAAACCTATGTGGCATCTGGGTTCCAGCATTATAAAAAACTGATCCAATTTATTGTGTTAACCGAGTAGCTCCTGGGCTATTTCAAGGAAAAAACACTAAGTCCTCATGGAAGACAAGACAAATCCATTAGCCAAATTTAGTCACCAAAATCAACAAACTTAGTGCCACTTTAATTCTGAGTGAAAATATGTGCAGTCTGATCCCCAATATCAGAAAATGAACGTGTGTAACAGCCAAAAAGCTTTATAAAAAAAACAATTGATGCAGTATCACCCCATTGTATCTATATTATTTCCTATTCTTTTATTCACCTCCTTTCTCTCTACAGTCTCTTGGACAAACTGCTTCCTCCTCTTGCTCCGGCTAAGCCTTTCAAATCATAGACACCAAAAAGTACATATTAGTAAATTCTGCAGCAAGCTGGCTGGGAGCCAAGGAGAAGGCAGGGTACAGGAGTCTTGCCTGCCCTCTTGCAGTAGGCATAATAAATTGCTTCTGTAAATACACTACAACAGCAGAGCATGTGTGGCACGGACAACATGCCCAGCCCAGGTTCTGAGTCCACTTCGGAGCCAGGGGAAAGATCTACACACACACACTCCCCTATTGCTCCAGAAAGAACAGCACAAAGTGATGAAATTAAGTGAGAATCAGGGAAATGATACATAACAACCACATGCCAGATGACTTGGGCAGACAAGAGCAGAAGGGTTAGATAAATTGGCTTATTCAATTCCATCACATGAGATGTATAGTAGTGAGGCTGGGGGGAAAAAAATAAAGATGGAGTAAGTCTTCAGAGATAACGTGCTGTAAGGCTCCAAGTGCTGGAACAACGAGGGCAGCAGGGATTCTACTTGTCTTACAAGACAAGGCAGCCTCTAGCATGACATCAAAAGCAGACTCACATACATCGCTCTACAAGACTTTATGCCTGAAATACGTTATTCCATTAGGTTGAGAGCACCAACCCCCTGTTCTCCTCCTTCACTTTGTACCTTAAGAACCAAAAATTACTTTTTTGTTGCTTTGTTTGTAACGTGCAGAAGTGGCATGACAACATTTGATTTCCTATGTTTTTAAGCAGGAATACCACACTGTGCCACTTCTTCGGGCTAGGCTTCATCCAGAAAASAGAGTAAAGTAGCAGCTAAAACAGACAGAGAAGCTGTATTCAGGGAATATAAATACTTAATTTGCTTGTATCTTTTTGCTTAGCTATTGACTCAAAATTCTTTATCAAGATATTGAGGTATCAGTTCTAGTAATGCGGTTCCAAGCATTTTATCAGAAATGAAAGGAAAACTAGGCTCAGATGAGCTACATTCCCCAAACTGTCAGTTATTGGAAGACTTACTTATACATATTTCACACTCATCTTTATTAACTACTGTCAGAGGGAGGCTATCGAGCTAGATACATTTTTGGTCTGACCAGCGATAGATCTCCTTCTAAACCAAGACAACAAAAAGAACCAAGGATGCAAATCCTGATAGGTGTCAGGCTGAAAAAGTTCAGGCAGGGGAGTGACCTGAAAAGGCATTTATTGTTATATTTTGCATTGCTTACTTCTGAAGTATGTACACATGTTCTCGACTAGCTTCACAGCTACCTCAGGGCAAACCCAATCACATCATCCTTTCCAGTCTTATTTCTATTTTAGTATGCAGAGCTGCATTAAAGTACAGATTTGGGCTGAAAGCTGCATTAGTAATGCAATAGTAAAAATAAATATTTGAGGGACGGAAAACAATCTAGCAGTTACTGTAGAGCAACATTAGAACAAAATCCAAACATGTCAGAAACACAATAAGGCAATCTTGATGTCATGCAACAATACATTTATAATCAGGGCACTGGGGACTTGGGGTTTCCGTACTGATTTTTTAAATTAAAGCCAGACACTATGAAAAACCTCCATGCATTAGGTATCTTGGAATCCTACAGAACAAAAAGGTGCTATTAATGACACAAAAAGCACATGTTTGCTCCATAAACAAATTTCAGAGTTCATTTAATGACTTGCACGGTACAGAGGATTAGAACCTAAAGGTAACATGGACAAAAGACATTTCCTCCTAGACTATAAGACACAGGTGACTGACAAACTGCTTGTAGCATTCAACATGCATTGTATGGAAAAGGAAGAAAACTTTGACAGATGCAGTCAAAAAAAGTAGGACAGATACCCATATGAAAAGTTTGGGACTTCCTGAAGAGGCACACATTAACACTTTCAGACAAGTTGCTTATGTTTATTCATTGCTACTACACTGAAGACAATGTGACTGTCTCCATTAAAAGAGACTTGCATGAGCTGGTTTTCTGCAGTAGGGCCACATTTGTTCCTAGAGAACACACRATTTGCTAGTCAAAGAAATACTTGTTTACTCCTTTGGTCAAACAATTGATCTCGATCTGATGTTTTCTTGTTAAACACGAGATAACTAGATCTTTGGAGGAGGAACTAGTCTTCCAGCATCTCAGTGATCATTACAGGCATATTGTACCTGGGTTCACCTGCTTTGTTAGAATAAATGCTCTCAAATCTGATAAACACAGGAGAAAAGCGATTGCATGAGCAAGTCCGTCCCTTTGTGCTTTGCTAGAAGTGGATTAGCTTACTGTTTTAAGTTTGTGCTCTAAGGCTTAGAGATTCCCTCTAACGGTTACAGTGACATTAATTCCAGCGATATAGCATTTGCAGCTAACCCATTTATGATCTTGTAGCTGTGCCATTCTGTAGTTGGCAACCATACCTTCCTAACAGTGAAGAAAGGTAACATACTAACAGCATCCCTACATACTGGCTCAGACTGCAACTGCTTCTCAATAGATACTCTTCCACTGCAAGCATGAGCATTGTGCATTCCCTCCTTCCATCAAATTCAAGTGGAAAAGCACCTCTTCTGGCCATCTCCTTTGCATTGCATATATACAGTGTCTACTTTTTTGCAGCTCATCGCTTTAACAACAGAGGCCCCTTGAGGTTTGTCAAAAGATCATTATGTAGTACTGACCAAGAAATTTAATTTCAGCTATAAACACACCCATGAGAGGAGACTGCATTAATGCAGATCTTCAGAGACAGACCCAACAGAAACACCTTCTTTTTGCACATATGTTCTAGAAACCTTAATATGGTCAGACAAAAAGGTTTACTGCAATCCTTTATGTGACACTACAAATGCCTTTTTACAAGCCCAGCTCTCAACCCAGCAAGAACTCAATTTCAGAACAGAAAGATAAGTAGAAAATACACACACAGGGAAACCCAAGAACATCTGTCAGTTCACAGGACAGGCAGCTAGGACTCCTGGACTATAAAATTAATTTTGCTCCTGGTTTATTGAGCCTTGTGAACAAGTAACTCTTCGTACTGCAAAATTAAAGCAGTTTTGCACCTTCTCCATCCACTGATAACCTGTATTTCTGAAAGGACTTTGAGTCAAAGCTTTTTCATGCATGATTTTAGTCTTCACTGAAGTTGCAACAAAAGTCATCGGCAGTCAACAACAGATCTGAGTCTACGGTACTCTGAGTCTCTTGTTCTAAATGGAAGACAGACCAAATGCTTCTACCACCACTTACTTTCCCTCCCTCCAGGGAAGCTGGAAGGCTTGCAAAGCTGTTTGTAGAGGGCTTTGAAATACAAATTAGGCCCAGTCTAGATATACCAATACAGCATCCTTGCAGTTTATTATTTGTTAGTCCTTTGAGATTCTTGGATTAGAATGCACTAGAGAAGGTAAAGCTTCAATTAAAAAGCCAAAACAGCAGCTTATGAAGACAAAAGTAGTTCCAAAGAACAGAAGAGTGAACACCACCATCTGATCATTTAATTTCAGTTTGATTTCTTATTAAACATCTGTAGACAAATAGGGTATTAAGGGATGTGATTAATCCCCAGTTTGGATTATATTAGTTTCAGAAAATGAAGGTTCACACAGCCTCCACAATTTCACATGGCTGTTTGTTTTTTAAATCCAGTATTTGTTATTTCCTGTGTTCTAGTGGTGCCCAGGGACAGCAATTCAATCAGAACTACGCTGCACAAAGCACTGTGCCAATACACAGCAAGAAATATAGTTCCTGCCCCTATGGATTTTACTGTCTGGTTACACAGTTCGGACCTGCTCCTGCTTAAGCTTTGAACTACCTTCATTTCATCTGTCAAGTATTACAGTTGATCATTCATCATTCACACACATCCAGATCAAGAGTTCTTCATTAGCTCACCATGGCACAATGCATTACAAGAATCCCAAGACAATCTAGGGGTATCGGTACCTTTAACATATGACTCTTCTGATCATTTCACTGAATGGCAACATTCACATCTTCATACAGGCTGCATTCTATAAACAGCTTATAAATCTCTCTAAACAGCACTTCATCTCACAGCACAAACAGCTATGTTTTCAAACATATTCTTACTCCAGCACGTGTCTCAACTGAATCCTTAAAACACAGGCTGACACCTATGCAACACACTAGGCACAGACTACCTGCATGGCTAAAAATATTTAGTATTAATCTTATTGACTGCTACAACAAACACCTCAGAAATGGTAGTAGCTTTCCACTTCTTAGACTAACTCAAGCCTAGTGCTCCTTCGTAACAGACATCATCTAGTTCTACCAGAAGGTAGAAGTCTGATGCAGGAACTGCCCTTGAGAGCACCTTCCTGGTCTGATCCTTCAAGCAACATGCAAGTACATTCATAAGCAATTCTGCAACTCAGACATGGGGCAAGAACAAGGACAAATTTGTTCTTTCCTCTGACACTCAGTAGGTTAACCAGAGGGCTGCATTACAGATTTAGACTTTCCTTTCCTGCTGACTTTGTGGCCTCTTTGAGCTCCTATCTTCCCTGAACCAAAGTGCTTCTCAAACAAAAAAAGCCAGACAAGCCAACATGAACAGCAAGCATATAAAAGCAGGTGCATTATGAACAAAAGCACCCATCAATCTGCTATTCTAACTGTTTTTCTCTGCCCTTAGCTTTCAYCTTCCTTTCATGCTGCATCATGTGAACTTGGACACCAGTCCTACAGACTCATAATCACATGCTAAGTCTCATTCCTAGGTAGCCACATTTTTTTTTCTATTAAGGTTAGCACTTTTTAGACTCAGAGAAGTTTAAGCCAGGGGATGCGTGTTATTTATCTGCCAGTCTCCACAGCACAACGGTGCACCTAGCCTCGACCCACTGTGAAAGAGAGCAATTCCATAAGCACTTGGTATAGTATCATTTCTTAGGGTGTAATTGGTACTGGTCACACAATGGATACATATAGAAATAAAGACCTATTGTAATTACACCACATTCCAGCATACTGGCAATATTATTGTGCACAATGATTCATTATTCAAGAATACAATTGTGAAAAATAAAGACAGGCAGTAGTTCATGAGTGTCATCATAATATACGTGTTAGCAGAAACAAAAAAATTAAAGAGAAGGCTTCCCATTGCCTTGTACCTTGAGTTCCTATTTACAGTGGCGCAAAGGGAGGTTAACACTATTGTGCTGACTTGGAACACTTACAATTGCTTTAAGTAGTTCTGGCACTCAAACAGCATCTCCAACACCTAGCCATTTCTCCCCAGTACAGCTCTCCAGATCGGTAGCCAAGAAGGGCCAAGCAGACCTCTTTTCAAGTTTGGGAGTTTGCTGTACCTAAACTGAGTTCCTGGAGACTGTCTTACAAACTTCACAGGTGCTGTCTGAGCAGTGCAAAGCACAAATGCTAGTATAAGCTGGACCCATTTACAGCATACTACTGGATAATATACAAACAAGAGTCACAGGGGATAGATAATGAACTAGAAAGTAACTTCTAAAGTTGGCACCTTCTCCTGTTCCCCTATCTGCCTTGAGTTCTTCTATTCCTTTGCACAGCATTGCAGTTGATAACCAGCACAGGTCCCCAGCAAGTGTGAGGGGTATTCTGTCTGAGATGCCTTTATTAAGGTTTTATGCAGAGACTGAGGCTCTGTGGTCTTCAAATATGAAGGACAGCAACTATGCTAATTCACTGTAAGAAAAAAAGTGTAGAAATAGGTTGTATTACATGTTCACACACATCCTGCTCCAAACCCGACATTATGATTCTCACTGCAAGAACCACCTTTCTGTTTTGTTTCCTCTGCCCCTTTTACAACTGACCAGAATGCCTAGTGTTCTGGAGCTCTCCTGCATCTTTTTCCCATGCTGTGCTCTCACTTTATTCAAAGTAAGAAAAAAGTAGTGTATTCACAGATTTAACATATGAAGTAAATAAAGCCACATAAGGAACCTACATTTACTGCAAAAGGCAGCATTTCAAAAACCATAATGACCCCACACCACAGGCTTTGCCAAAAAGACAGGAAACCTTTCAGGGGACTGCCCCCTCCAAGAGAATCCACCATAGAAAACATAGAAAACTGCATGGCTGGCTGTTTGAAAGCCTACATACAGTTAGTTTGGCAGGTCAAATCCAGTTCCTCATGAACAAGCATAATGGTGGGGTTTGTTTCTCTGACATTTGGGACCAAACGATGTGCCATGGAGAGACAGCAGCTGAATGAGTTTCCATCTCAGCCATAGGGCTTGTTTTCTCGTCATGGGAAACAGCACAATTACTTGGTCACTGATCTAGATATACAGAGGTGACAGTCTCCAGTACTGTCCCCTCTGTCACCTTCTTGGTAATTTTTGGTAGAGCATAGATCTTATCTTTCCTGCAGGACAGGATAAAGCCTTTTGTTACTGAAATGCATTGTCATATTTATGTGCTCTTGTGGGTCTCTGGGAGGACCCACATGCCTTGAACATCAAAAATGTTTCCCCCACTCAGAACACATTTGTTGAGTCAAGTGTGGGCTCAGACAACTAGAGAGGGGATAGGCCCTGTGCAATGTTCTCTCGCATCACTGATACTTCAGCTGCAGCGGCCGTGTTCAGACTTCAGCCTGCAGCACCTTTATAAACACTGCTAAAGCAAAAAGGAAAGTGCATAGCAATTTTTACATGAACGCTTGCTTAGAAACAGCTCTCTCCCCTACCCCTCCCAGAGCACACTAAATCTCTTCCAGAGTGCACTAAATTCTGCTTTTCTGGCTTATCTCTGACTGCACAGGCTGGTTCCCAAGTGTCAGTGCCTTTCTCATTCACCCTTTCCACATCTCCCTTCTTTGTATCTCACTCAGCCCCTCTCCTGCACATACCTCTATGCAGGTCTCTGGAAGCAGTGGGATAAGATAAAAAGTTTTTCTGTTGTTTATTTTGATTTGAATCTGTTTCACACTCCACTAGCTTCAGGGTACATCAAAATCTGGAAGACAGCTGTATGTAATATGCCAAGTCATGGCTGCACCAGAGCCTCTGTGCACAAGTTAATCTGATGCAGAACTACAGAACTTCATGGCTGTACTGCTTCCACAGGGCAAGAGACATCCAAGGAAGTCAGAAGCATTCTTACACTTTAGGTATTACACTTTTATTCAATGGCCTGGGGGCCTGCCAGCCCGCAGAGTAAACTGGCACAGCCAAGACTTTGCCCTGGGGATTTCTGCTGCTGTATGTCTACAGTAATTCCAAGGAAGCCAGTATACCGTAGCTTTATGCTTGGTAGACTTTACAGCAGGATCTGGCCTGACTTTCAAGGCACACTATATATGTATTTTTAGATGACCTGAAAGTAAGGCAGAGATGTTGCTACATTCTTCTGATGCAGCCCTGCAAACTCATAACCATGGGTTACCACATCCAATCAACTCACTGGCTGTGTTAGAAAGCATAAAGCAAGAATTTCTTATAGAGCTGCACTCCATTCCTAACCCAGTTTACATAACATGTACTAAAGTCCCTATATACAGCGAGGGGAGACAGAAGCCCAGCAAATGGAATTTCTCTCCATTAGAGAAGGTTACACAGCTCCTGTGTTACATTTGTAGGAGGGGAAGAGGAGAACAGACAAGGGAACACCTTGGGAAGAGGCTCAAACACACACAGGCATTACCATTTTTGCCAGTTTTCCAAGGTCTGCTTTCCTCCTATCTACAAACCTAAGCTTTCCCTCTCAGGGTCATTGCTGGGGCCTGGATGGGCAAGTACCTTTAGGACACAAGAGTCTGAAATACAGAAGTGTTGGTCAGCCCCTTTTGAAGGATCAGCCCTAGAACCTTGCACAAGGGCACAGGGTCCATTCAGACAGACTCAGTACTACAGACCACTAGGAATGTATGGGTTTTAGTAAGTACTGTTCTTATTTGAACCTGTTGATCAAGGTTTATATTCATGCTTTGATTCCTTCTCCGGTATCACGAGATCAACTTTCTTCTTAGAAAAAAGGTTTTAAAATCATCACCCCCAGTCACAGGACTTCAGGTGCTGGGACTTTCTGAAAGCAGTACACCAAATATAACAGGACATACAATCATTTCATCAGCAAGCAGCACTTGAAGCCTGTCTGAAAGATCTCAGCTTCCCCCAGTCCTTGCAGACACCACGAATAGTTCTCAGCTCTTGCCTAGAAGAAGGTGTGCTGAAGTATGAGCACAGATCATCACCTTAGCCATCCTAAGTGAAAAGTCTGGACAGGACACACAGTCACAGCTGCCTGTACTGTAACACAGGCCTCCTTTTGGCTATGAGCGACCAAGGTTAAATTCTTTGCTTTTAAGTGCCATGGAGGGCTGTGACCCTGGGAATTCTGGCACACAACAACAGTGCCTTGTGTCATCCCTGCTGGGGAAGCCTGCAATGGGAGCAGATTGGATCCACATGCTTCTGTCCCTAGTTGTGATCACTGACTAGATAGATAATCCCTTCACGGGCTGCTGCTCTACAATTGCAGTGCAGCAACCAATCCAATCTGAGAGCCAGAACCAGGCCCAGGGGGATAATTCCCCTCCTACTTCCCTACAACATGGTGAAATCTACTTGTTTCCATAGAAACAAATCAGTTTGATGTCCACACAGCTCCCGCATCCATCACGCTGCGCATCAGCCCCAAGCTGCTGAGGCTGAGAGATTTTAAGCAAGTGTCTACAGCTATAGGTCAAGAGTTTGCAGGAGAAACAAGAGGTATTCCTGGCATACAAAACCAACCATCTCACCCGAGATGTCATTTGCTTCAGTTCACCTCTGCTGTGAGAGAATTAATCAGGAATATCCTTCCCCTCCTCCATTTTGAGGGTTGACTTATCTGCCAGATCCCTCCCTGCTATCTTCCTGCAGATGGGTTAGCCCAGAATACGTGAGGATGTAGAACACAGATGGGAAAGGAAAACAGGGCACTCCACCACCTCAAGTGCACTTGTGAGCCAATTTCCTCTTTGTATTTTTGCAGGTAAAATCTGTAAAGGTATTTTCTTGTTTGGAGCGCTGCATTTTACTGTGGAGGAATATTTAGAGGGTGGTACAGCCTACAGTGCACTGCCTGATCTCAAAAAGTCACTGCCCATTATAGCAAATGCCGCATTGATTCTAGGCTGCAGCGCTGGGGAAGAAGAGTCTTGAGAGTGTAGAAAATTGCAGCACTGCTGCTGTGCAGCTTCCTCTGAGATCTTTTGGGTAATAGAAAATGAAGTCCTGGATCTTGCTTGATGCCTTGGGATATTCAAGGTAAAGAGTAACACAGCACTGATTCTACACAACAACATCAGGAACTCAAGGGAATAATCAGCATGGTGTATCCTGAATGGACATGGCAGTAAGGATTACACATTTGTGGAAAATGCAGCTTTGATTTCAAGAATTACAGTCCCAGGAGAAAGAAAACAAGGCTAGTTTCACTCATTTAAAAAAACCAAACATAACCCCAGATCTGGGTAGCAATACCAGGATTCAGGGGAAAAGCAACCACAGCACTGGCTGGGTCCAGAGGCCTCCAGAGCCACAGGTATAGGAAATACTGCACTAGCATGATGTATTCTCCACCCCAGAAGCCATAAACCAGACCTTTCTGTCTGCCTTGCTGAATTTTCACCATCATAGCATGAAAGCAAGTTTTCTTTTTGCTCCCTCCAAAGCATGTATACCCTGGCAAAAAGTCTCATGTAGATTTTTATCTCCAGAATCTCCCTGCAACTTCCAGACAGTCTCCAAGAGGACAATACCAGGCATCAACAACACCCTAGAGCATCAAATTAGTCCAGTCCTGATGGCAGTAGTGAAGAAACACAGGGTTTTTTTATGGCAATGAAGGTAAACCCATGACCCAGCATCTTTGCTTGTCTCTTTCTCAAGCCGCACTGATCTGTCATAATACTGCAGTAACACTGTTCTGCTTTGGCACAAACAAATCTACTGACAAATCCTGGCTTTGCCATAACAGAAGGGTTGCAGCCCTGAAAAACATGACCTGTACAGCACCTGCAACTTGAGCTGGGAGAAAACAAAAGGACAAGCTGTACACTAAAACTCTGGGACAGGACTGACTGATGGGAAAGCGCAGCCACAATAACACCCTAGGATTAATGTATGCTAAGACCGATGAACAACAGGCTGACCTTGCTATTTCCACCATCAGTGTCTTAATCTGTCCTAGCATTCTGGAGTCAGGCTGCGGCTGAGTCTAGACTAAAGGTTCTCCAGCAGTAAAGGGTCTCTTGTGTTCAGGGACACCACTAGACTGTGCAGCAGTAACTAATAGTCAAGCTGTTTGTCACATGGGGACTCTGGATAAAAAGGGGTTTATCCCCCTTTTTGCCCTTCTCTCCTTCAGAGAAGGAAACCAGGTACAATGGCAGACTCAAAGATACCAAACACTCATGGTAAGTATCATCTTAGATTTCTTGTCAAAACACCACCACCTCTGGAGTCCTGGTATTTGCTGCAAGACCTAAGAGAAGAACAAACGTAGCTCAAGGCACATTTCATCACTGCAGTATGACGCTTCCTCCACTCCCAGACAGCACTGTGTCCTAGAAAAGGAGACAGTCTCCCCAGAGCCTGAATGCCATAAAGGGTACAGACAACTGAACGAGTTCATTGGAAAAGGCAAAATCACTTTCATGAGCCCACTAATACAATAGAAAGGAACAAAATGGAAGCTGTATGAGGAAAGGAGGTGGTACCTCAAGCCATGATGTGCTATTAGTGGCCAGACATGGGTGGTGGGTTTATAAAATTGAATGCATGTACCTTGATAATTTATCTTGGGTCAGCAGTAAGAGGCAGAGTGTGTTGTGGATGGGGAGGTAGGCTGCTTCCCTTCCAACAGGCCAGGCAGGAAGGACAGCGTTCTGAGGGGTAACAGAGTTATGCCGCACTCGGGCATCCTGACCAAACTGTCCAAGGTGCGTGGTTGTCCTGCCAAGGGAATTYAAGATGCCAATTTATATCCCCACTCTGCCTGGAGAAGTATGCAGGCACAGTGCCAAGCTCCTTGCCGTGCACTGCACTCTGCAGTTTCAGATATAATTAGGATCACCCTGGCTGGAAACATGGTGCAGAGGCATTGCTTCTTAAGCCCTTGAAGAAAAAACCAGCAGACTGGCTGCTAACACTCTAGTGCACTCTCTAGTGCAGAGCATAGTCAGAGGCATTAAACTCATACTTCAAAAACCATCTCCATTTCAGGCTATACCAGAATGAAAGTTGGATCAATAGTCCCAGAAGACATGAGCTTTTGACCTCTTGGCTGGTTCCAATGTGTCTGCCAGAGTCCTTTTCACCAACCAGTGGGACAGCACTTCTCATGTCCCAGGGAACATTTTTCTCTGGTCAAGTTTGGGCAGTGACCATAGAAGGTGACAAAAAGGCAGGTTTATATACAGATACACATCCACAGAATTTCTAAAGGAGTTCAAGTCTTCATGGAAAACTTTTAGGGCTTAAATTCAAAAAGCAGAGGAGGGTCAAAATTGGTGTTGCCTATTAATGGACACTGAATCTATAGCAAAATTATGGCATAGWGACCTGGACAAACAGACCAGAGTCTTCCGGTCTTCCATTCCTTTCCCTGTTTTCCACAAGTAAAGGGTTTATCTAAATTCCTTCCCCTGGTATCTTCCCCCCACCCCTTCAAACCAATACACTGATTTCTAATAACATTTGCTTTTGGCTGTCCAGGTGTCCAGTTTGAATTCAACTTTGTCCAAACACAAGATAGCAAAATATCAAGTGCTAATGCAGCGCCTCATTTGTTCTTCTGCAGTAGGTATTCTTTAAATATCATTCTTTCAATAGTCTACACAAATTCATTCAGGAAATGGACCTCCTCCTCTAAGATGAGTTTGGAGTGCCAGGTAGTTTGCAGGCCTGGCATAACAAACACATCTTGTATGAACAGGCATAAACAAGAGAGTAACGCCTAGGAACAGGAACATCAAATCAAAGTAGCACAGCCCAGAGGGAAGAAGTATATTGCTGGGATCTCTGCTGAGAGCTGCACTGATGTAGAAGAGGTGACCCAAGTTTCAGCACTGGAGCTGCAGCATCAGCTCTGCAGTGCGACACATGTCATGCACCAGTCCCTGAGGGTATTCTGCATTTTGGTATGTACCAATCTCCTCCTTACCTCTAGCTATAACCCCACTGCGACAGATCTCCTCTCAAGGCCACCACCATGCTCAGGCAATTCGCAGCTATTCATAGAGGAGCTTCTATTAAAAGTAAAAAGCACAATCAGCTTAAGAAATAGCTAGAGATTACTCAAGAGATCACAGCAGCCAGAAAGAGAAAACCTAACATGTGTATTAGTATCAAGGGGCCCCATCCTGACCCAGAGCAGTGTAAGTTCAGAGTAAATCATAAGCAAGTCAGTGGAGCTAAATATCAGCATAAAAACTGTGAGGGTTAGAGCTTTGTTTTTTACTGGCTTAATTCTGAACTAACAGGTCATGAGGTGTATTCCCCTGCTGACAGAGAATTGTTCCTGTGCTGGCAGGCAGGTGGCAAATCAACAGTTATTTTCATTATAAGCCCCTGTTTGTAGAGGTTTATAATTACCTGGATGAGGAAGAGCTCTCAGAGCCGAAACAGCCTGTTAATTTGTTGTCAGAGCCCTGAGCCAGATCCTACGTAACTTACTCTGCCTTTACACATGCAAGAGTGGCAGGAAGGCAAAGAGGAGGAACTGAATAAAGACTTCAAGATTTTTGCCTTTAGGTACCTCTTTCCCTGTTCTAAGAAATTCAGCACAGCCTCCCCCATCCCTGGATCTCCATTCTCAAAAAAAAAAGCAAAAATAATAGTTTTTCCTAGTGCTCTCCAGGGTAAGTTAGCTCTGCTGTAAAAAACATTTGCAGATGTTGAGAACCGACTACTCAGCATCTCTGCAGACTTCTGCCTATTGATGCTTTGAGAAAGGGTCTAAAYGCAGCTGAAAAACTACTTTGAAATACGGCTGCAGTTTATGCTCAGCTTTTATACAGCTCTTCAGCCAAAATCCACAGCAGTATCAGTTTAGTATTGGTTATGTCCTCTCCCAGGCATCCCGTATACTACACTGGCCACTCTTACATCAAGACTGTTTCACAGCCACAAAATGACAGTCCTAGCACAGTCAGACAGGATCCCAGCAATTCTCATGTTTGTTACGGTAGCGTTAACTCTTCACCCTTCAACAATGCAATCTAAAGCCATAAGAGACAGGAAAGGGAGTGTTCAAGGGGACTGTTGAGGCGATACATTATTAAAATAGTATTTTCACCCCCAGAGGCTCAAGTTCAATTCCCATTTCAGTCACAAGTGAGGAACTGGGTTTATTCCAAACCTCATTTTGTATAATTTATTGTTCATTGTGACTGCAACACAAGTATTTTAGCAGAGCTTATAGTTTTGGGACTAAGCCCTGATTTTTAGGAAGGGAAGAGTTGACAATGCAGGTCTTAGTTTTGGGATTCTTTATACTTAGGGAAACAGCATCTTTTAAAGAAAAAAAAAAGTACCCTCAAACATCTATGTTAGAAATTGATGTTTTCAATACAAAAGCTGCACTGCTCTTCTGTTAGCTTAATTGCTGTGTYCAGGGCTCTAAGAAAAGCCACGCAAGTCACAAGACTTGCAGAAAAGTGGCAGAAGTTGGCAAGTTTGCTTCTAGTCAGCAAGACACAGCTTGAGGAGCTTGCATAACGTCTGCTTCCAAGATGCTTCCAAAAGCATGTTATGCTGAACTGCAAGAAGCTACTGACCAGGGTTTGAAACACCATCTCACTTCCATTTGGTCACAGCTGGGTCTGCCAAAGCTTTCAGAGCATCTAACATGGTAGAGAACAATCAGAGACACTGTTAGATTTCAGACTTGGGGCTCACTCTTCCTGTACTGCATCTTGAAGGAAAGAAAAGCAGTTATCTATTATAGTCAGCACCAGCCTAGGAGCTGTGACAAGCTTGAAGGTCATGCAGGAAGCAACCATCAGCAACTTAATTGTCCTGTCTGACCATCTATATAAGACAGCTTAAGAAAATTACTGAGCCACTTTACATGCAATTGTTATTAAAGTATTCACTAATAGGACTTTGAAAACAAAAAGCTGGACATAAGTACAAAATATCAATGAGTCACCTGGAATAATTGTTTAAATATCTAACATTAAATTGTGCTGTCAGTTGCCAGTCAATGTTTTGATGCATACTCTTGCCTGCTCCTCAGTAAACACTGAAATGTTGTCTCAGTCCTCTCTTTATAGCCACCCCAATATTTATAGTATTAGTCCTGAGCAAGACATCCAATTCTCATGACTAAACGCCATCAAGTCACTCAAAAATAAGCATGATGCATGCTTTAGAAGGATCACAGACAAATGTAAATAAAGAGAAATAGCTTTTTGGAGCTTTTCAGAACCAGTCCTGCTTGCAGTCTGACCACCTCCAGGCTTGCCCAGATCATCTGAGTGTTTAAAGTCACTAGGAACAAAACCCTGGGCTCATTCCTCTATAGGGCTGCACTACCCGTTCCTGCTCTGAAAGACTATGCTCAAAAATTTAAGTGCTACCAGCTCATCTAGCGCAGCCTCTCATCTCCCAGTGCTTTCTAAGAATACCCTGACTCCTCAAATCCAGTATCTGATCTATGCCAGCAGCCACAGGTGGCTGCACCAGTCCCAACCTCTCTGCAGAGCAGACCTAAGTAACCAGCAACATTGGGCAAATGAGGCTGCATGAACAGCTAAAGCTCTTGGCACTCCACTTCTGGAGAGAAGGCAGGTCTTCCAAAGGGCTCAGGCAGACATCACTGTACCACCCTTGCAGAGTTTTAATTTATTGTTAGGAAAAATAGTCTCCTACTTTATGGTTAACGTTTTCTAGTGTTATTTCAAGTGTCCATTAATGATATACACCTAAACAACATGACAGAGACCAACAGCCTCTCCTTTCTACAGACAGAGAAAAAGGTATAAAAAATTAGTCACACAAGAATTTAGTTTCAGACCTGAGAAAAGAACTCTATCAAGGCTGAACATGCCAGTCTGCCTGTTATCAGAGACAATATTCCTTTACCTTGAGCTTTCACTCTCTATCAGGATGTGCAAAACCAGGTCTGAGATCAGGAAAAGAAAATGTCAAGTGAAATGAGAAACTGTCCTACTAGTGAGCTATTTTCCCACCATGCATGACTAGATTTCTTCTTTTTTTGGACCAGATTTAGTTTTAGCTCTCCTCCCAACTAGCAGTACTCTGACTCATACGGTTACAGATCTGTGAGTCCAAGAAGGAAAGTATTACACCCAAAGTTTTTTGGGTGGTTTTTTTAGTGGTGTATCAAGGAAGTAGGTTTACCCTACATATTACCAGTAAATTTCCTTTCACAGATGCCACCTCAAAACCAATTTTACACTTAGCATATAGGCTGAACACCATATGCTTCTAGGTGACTGCCTGCCACCCCTTCAGTAAATCTTCTGGTTTTGCCACTCGAACGCACTGCCTGAAACAAGAATCTGAGTATTGGCTTGCATGGGTAGAGCACACATGGGTTTGCTCCTGTCTAATAAATTCGCTGCTCAATGCATCATAGTAAGTTTCACCCCAGTAGCTAGAACACAGCAAGAACTGTTTTCCTGATTAACTTATGTTGTCAACTTCTTCCATCTCTCCTCAAAAAGGTTCATCTTAAAGATGCTAAGAAATCCTTACTCAGAAGAATTTTTACTCACACTTGTGCAGACAGGCTCGAACTTGAAGTTAAGTACAAAGTAGGGACATTCAGTAATTCACCAGATCAGTAAGGGGATTAGCTTCCTGCCTGGGAATAACATTTTCAGAAGCTGCCTCAGATAGGAGGTGCTGCAGACAGACTCCCACACCTTCTGTTTAAGTCTAGCAGAGTTCTGCCTGCTCAGAGCATCTGGAGAAGTCAGGTTCAAGGACTTGACTTGGCATCCCCAGCTAGGTATTGAACCACAGCTTCTGAAAACAATCAGTAGCCTTTAAAAATAGAAGTTTGTCTTTGCTTTGCCTTTTTTTTTTTTTTTGGACTATGTGAAAAGTTATAAGCATGTGGAGTTTTGAAAAACAGTAACAGCTGACAGTTTTAGCATAGGGGAATGCTTTTGGGAACTTCTGGCTTCTTTCCCCCACTAGTTTTGCAGACTCTTTACAGCCCTGTATCACAGCATACTGTTTATAGAGCAAAAACCCACAACACTTACCTATCTCAAAGTACAGTAAGGACTAATCGAAGCTCAAGATGCTCTAAGATCCCCAACATGAGGATTATCACAGTAACAAGGAAGAGTCCACACTAGCAAAGAAGGCATCCTCCTGATCTGCCAGCTGTCAGGTGATGAATTCCAGCAGTGACAAGGCAACCTGTCATTTTCACACACCAGTAGGTCCAGGCAAGCCCCAAATTGCACAATACTGAGCATCAGCTTCCAAACTGGAGATACAGCTGGTTTCCTTTCCCTGGGTAAATTCTGATATGATCCGAGACAAGCCATAAGGATCTCTTTTCCTAGTGAATAGAAGGCTGTTAGGCAGTTACCAGAAGTACGAGATCATCACTAAAGAGTTAAGCTGAAGAATACAGTCAGACAGTGAGATCTGCAGAGTACATTTAACTGCTGCAGGAAGTAGAAAAGATACTAGGCTTGTATTTGAGCCAACCCCTATAACATTAAAGCAAGCAGTCAGAGGAGAAATACAGGCAGACACTGCTGCTGCATCTACAAACATTGAGATTCATGCTTTTTTTTCCCCTCTTACAGCCATCCATGTTATGTTATGTTTTAACTTAATTATGTATCTCCTCCTAGCATTCCTCCTCCCACAAGCGTTTGCTCAGAGCCGTACAGATTTGTCTTAAATTATTTTATCTTGTGGTCTGCTGTAACACATTAACCATTTCCCCCAATGCTCCATATTTTCTTCCTTCCCCAATTAATCTGAGATGAAAATAGGTATTTTCTTCACTGAAGACCAAAGGCTTGCTGCCATTTGAAGGACTATTATTTGATCACAATTTATTTCTCTAAACAGCAGAATCCTGCTCCTGGCTCTTGCACCATCCTCTGCAACCCTAAATAAGTCAGTTCCCAAGCAATGCCTATGTCTTTAATCTGCAAATACACAACAGCATTTGGTCAGCTCACAGATGTATTTATCATACAACAATTAAGGGTCCGTGACTTGCAATTACTCTCTCTGCCAGCACTCTGGGCATGTAAATGTAACTCAAAGCAGAAAAAAAAAAAAAGAAGAATCATATTTAAGGACCCCTTTTGTGGCCAGAGCAGAGCAAGTCAGTGAGTGTATCTTCTTGTTTAAATTTAAATCTGTCGCTAAAGTACTGCATTGATGCTCAGCATTACCCAGTACAGCAGACATCCTCAATCTATACATAACGTAGCTATGATTTTTAGTAGATTTAAAACCTCAGTTCTCTTCACAGCACTCAAGCTCACAAAGCATGTACTACAGCAGAAGCCTGAGCAACTTGAAAGCACAAAGATTGTTGACAAAACAGTTTTCCTGCAGTATCCGAACAGGCCAAGTACCTGCATCTCTGTATGCATCCCTATAGGATCTTTCACTTCTAGATAGTTGCTAAATACCGCTGTTGGCCTCTGAAGGTATTTTGCTGGAGAAGCTTCCTATAACAAAGCAAAGTATTGTTATCAAAAAAGGCATTCCTTCATTGTATCTTGGGGGTGTAAGTATTTACCTCTAAACGGCTGGGGAAGGTTGAGATATGAAGATACTAAGTTGCTCCTCAAAGTTATACCCGAAGCCAAACTAAACCCTGTGGCTTCAAGATCTAGCTTTGCATTTTCAGCATGTGACATTGCAAGGCAAAGACACAGTTGCAGCACATGCTGCCTGCCCCTTGCCTGGTTTTGTCAAGGCAATTACTGTAGCACAAGTACCAAGCTTAATAGGTACTTACCCTTACCACTGCCACAGGCATTGCAATGCTGCATTTTCCCTGCTTTTACCCATGCTGAAATTTCAGTTTGCTAGGAGAGGCAAGGTTAGCCCAACACAGCTGAGTTTAGGTCCATGCCTGCCTCCAATTTCCTTCCAGGCAACACAGACACATCAGCTAATTCAGCATATGCCATCGGAGCCTGGTGACAGACTGCTAAGTGCCCCTATTTGGTTTGGGACATAAAAGCTCCCAAGAGAGGATGCTTTTGGGGTAATGCTCAGGTCTGGGGTCAAGTAAACCCCGATTTACTTCCCACAACCTTGGCACTGCTTAGCTCCCTTGATCATAAACAATATGGTTTCACCTCCATTCAAGTCCTTCCACCTACTGTTCCCAGTCCTTAGTCATTGCCTCCTCAGCAGCCCCCTTAAACCATCTGTTCTCCAGAAGCCAGAGGTGCCTGTTTTCTCCATGAAGAGCAATGCAGCTGTCCTAGCAGGGCTGAGCAGCACGCTGCCTTGGATCAGACAACAAGAACACAAGGCACAGACATTTATGCAGCCATCTGAACACAGCCCAGTGCTTTTGGTTTTTCCTGTTTGTAAAGCAGAGATAACAGTAATACTCCCACAAATCCCAAGATTTGTGTAACAGTGCTCTGAGATCTTGGGATTTAAAAAAAACCACACTTATATTTGTTATTTTCACATGGCAAAATAAGAGTGGCATGAACATGGATGATTTTATGAACAGCTTTGTGGGCTGTCTTGTACATCCCCCCTTCTTGGTTCTTTGGGCTCTCTCAAGTCAAATTAGCACATACCACGTGCTTTGTTCTTTTCATCAGACCAATTTTGCTGGTACTGGTGCCTGCTCTAAGACCTTCTAATTTAAGAAAGGTGGCAGCAGGGAAGTAATAACACCATAAGAATGGACTAAATGACCCCTGAGGTCCCTTCCAACCTGAGTTATCCTACGAGCMTATAACCACAGCAACAGGAAATGCCTGGAGCTGACCCAATGAACCTTCCTTCCAGTTCTGGGGCCCAGGATAAACCAGTCTACAAAGAGATGTGTCACCTGTCTGGCTTCTACATGGCTTCTCATCTCTTCAGTGATTTTAACACCATCAGCCGGTATCCTAGCCACCATGCTGAGTCTCCGGCAGCAAAAGCACACATAGCAGCCACACTGACATCTGGTATTATAAATACAGGCTCTGCACTGTTGGATAATCTGTTAACAGCAGAGTAAGTGACACCGGAAGAGTAATTAGCAGCAACTAGTAAGCCATCACTTTCAGGAGGAAAAGGAAGTAATATTTGTTTGGTAAGACATGTAACTAAACATTGATTGCAGTCAGCATCACTCCTCTGTGCTTCGAGGTTTCCAGCACGTGTGGGTTTCAGTGCTACTGCAAGGTGCCAGCAGCAGCCCTAGACTGAAGTCCTGCATAGCCACAGGCTAGGTCTGGCAGTGGGGGAAAGTCTGCTGTCCTGTTATGTGAACATGCCTTGATGACAGTTGGAAAGGAGCCCCGCAGGTACTGCGCGGGGAAACCAGCCCTGGCAGGGCCTCCAGCCCCTCTGCTGAAGTGTCCTCGTCAAGCACATCAGTCAGTACCAATTGCATCAGCATTTGTTCTTGCACAAATTTCCATCCACTCGGGGAGAAACTCATCAGCACTCACATTCACTGTGCAGTGAGCAGCTGCTGAGCAATAGCTGCACCACCATCCTGGTATCAAGCTGGAGCAGTGACATATGTCATGTCCACACTACAGCAATAATTGTATTTGTACACAGTAGGTCTACACACAATGTCTTCTTATGCCTATTCAGACAAGAAAACAGCCCCTATCACATTTACATTGAGGAAACATGCTTATTCTGGATACTATTTCCATAGCTTCTTATCATGGTTTCCAATACCCACACAAAAAGAAAGGAGACTATACATTCCAGCAGGGCCTCAACATTATTTTAACAGGATTGGGTTTTGCAGCATATACACATACATTCTGTGGTGAGATGTCTCATGTTACCAGTCTCTAAACTAGCCAGCACTCAAGGGTATCAAATGGAGAAAGACCTCTTCCCTTTGACATATTTTCCATTTCCACTCCAATTATTTCCTCTAAATGCTTTTCTACAGACAGGTCTCTCAGCTTCTGCTCAGGGGACCCTTCATTATTTCATTTTTTAAAAGCCACAGCACTATAATCTGCTGCTAGAGAGACAACTGATGGGACACAGTGAGGTCACAAGTTCTCCTGGGACAGGGGTCATCAGAAAAGAGACAGAAAACAATTTAATTCATTTGCTCTCCACCAGGCAGATAAAATCTCCAGTTCTCAATTGGTGCCAGTGGAGACGCACCAAGGATTACTATATCCCCTTCTGTTTGCTCAGTCTAAAAGAGAGGGGCAGTGTACCCCAATACACTGACTGTCCTTCGACAAACCCTCCTCTGGCCCCAGCCATACATTATATAGTAACACCACTGCAGCACTGACTGCATAGATCCTCTAAAAAGGATTTACGAGGTTAGGCTGCCAGTACTTAGAAAGCATGAAAACAGCAGAGCCAACAGGTGAACCTGTCTTGCTCACATATTTCAGGAGACCTATTTTCCCCTTCTTCTTAGAAAGCTACAGCACAGCAAGTTTTTCACTTTGGTGGTAGGAATCATTATTTTCTTCCTGTGTCTATGGACAAACAAGTGGATCCTGGTCTATGACCTGAGGCTCAGTAAAATGTGTTCCTGCAACGTCCTTCCTTTGGCATGATTCCCAGCATCCCTGGGGRATACTGCATGGACTGTTGGAAGTTAGCTAGAAAGGATCCCAAACTCTTTGAATGTGTATCTATAGCAAAGAAAAAAATAATCTTATTCCGACTATGCTTTCTTTGCACCAGATACAATCCCTGTGCCTTCTTCCCAGAACACACAGCACACCCTGCACTCGCTCCTCAAGGCTACCCTTGCACAAGTCCAGAATTTAGGGCTACTTGCAGCTAAACAAGGAATTCATACACACCGCAGATCCTTCCAACAGTAGAAAAGCTTTATAAGCTATACAGCAGCAAACAGCTTAAAAGAAAAAAGTGGGGGTGGGGGAACAACATCCAATAGATGTTGTCACAAATGCAGTCTGCTGAAAGAGAAAAACCCACGCAAGCATCTGACCAGGTATCACAGCAGTCACTGCTTTTAAGACAAGTCACCAGCAACTTGTATGCCCCTCATAGCATAAAAAAATACCTTGATAACTAAAACCTGTATATCACTGAATACAATTAATTAACGAGGCCAGAAACAAGCTGAGGAACAACCCCCCTCCCCAGGTGTTGTGTGTCTACACTGGAGCAGATAACCAGGCAGCACGGTCTGCAATTTACTCAAGTTGCAGATGATGAATGCGAAGGTCACATGAAGGGAAGGCATCAGTATATTGCCTGTCACAAAATGGTAGCGCCCAGGGATTTGAGCATATAGGAGAGAGATAACCCTGTCCTTCCTATAGCCTCCCCGCAGCTCCTGACATGGCATCCRCTATGGAGGACAGCGAGGCAGAGCTGGGGGAGGGGGACAGAGAAGATTAAACTTAAACAACCCCCCCGCACCTCCCCCCTTCCCAGCGACAACATCCATCTCCCGTAGCCCCGCGGAGGGGGCACCCCGGCCCGGCACCGAGTAGGGGAGGGGAAGGGGCCGGTCCCCACTGACACTTCAGCCCCCACGTTGTGTAACAGCCGGGGCGCACCTCCCGGGCGGGGGCGGGGGGGGGAGGATCCCACCGGCCCCGAAGGTGCGGGAAAGGCGGGGACCCCGCTGCGGAGATCCCCCCGCAAGGCGGGGGGACATCCTCCGCCCCTCCCTGCCCCTGCACCGCAGCGCCCGGGCGTCCTGCAGCGCTGCCCCGCTACTGCGCTGCCCATGCACCTAGCAGCTCTGCTGGCGAGCTGCGCTGCCCATGCACCCAGCCGCTACGCCCGTGCCCCGCGCTGCCCGTGCATGCAGCAGCTCTGCCCGTGCACCGCGCTGCCCGTGCCCCCCGCAGCCCTGCCTGCGGCGGGGCTCCCCAGGGACCCCCTTACCTCCCGACAAAATTCTCCAGCACGGAGCTCTTGCCGGCGCTCTGCCCCCCCACCACGGCGATCTGCGGCAGGTCGAGGTTGGCGTTCTGCCCGATGGCGGCGAAGGCGTCCTGCAGCCGGTTGACCAGCGGGATAAGGTCCTCCATCCCGCGGTTCCCCATGGCTGCGGCGCGGCACCGGCTCCTCGCACAGGCGAGCTCACACTACCCCCTCCCGCGCCCTCACCGGCAGGTAGCCCGGCTCTCCCCGCCCCGGCCGGTGGGCACCGGCACCGGCACCGGCACCAACCCGCGCCCCGCTCGACGCCGCCCGCTCCCGCCCGGGCTCGGCTCGCCTCAGCCCGCCCCGCCGAGCCTGCAGACAGCCGCGTGCCGCCGCCAGGGGGCCTTAAGGGCGCCGGCGCCGCGCTGCATCCTGGGAGATGTAGTCCGGGCGGGCTGTGAGGGGGCCCGCTGCGGGGGGTCGCCCGGCGGCAAAGCCCTCTTACACCCCCTCCTCTGAGGCCAGGGTCTGCGCCCAGAGACGCTGGGAACGGGCCAGCTCGCTCCTCCGAAACCAGAGCAGCACAGGCTGTCCCCAGGCCTCGGGGGCTGTGTGGTGCCATGGCCTGTGCGTGGCGGGTTGACACACCGGTATGGCCCAGCCGGGGTACGTGTGCAGCCCAGTCAGCGTGCCCCATGGTTCAGTCAGTCGGTGTACCTGCCTGGTTCAGTCGCTATACCTGTCCGTGAGCCTGCAGGGTTCAGTCACTAGATCTATGCAGTGCAGTCGATGTATAGGTATGATTTGGTCAATGTACCCATATGGTTTGGTCACTACATGTGCACAGTTTGGTCTTTACACCCATACAGTTCAGTCAATACACGCGTGCAGTTGTGGTCACAGTACCTGTACCTGGTCGTTGATACACCCAGATGGCAGGGCTTTGTGCCAGGACAGCASTTGTGGAATTGCCAGAATACAAGAAATACTTGATATGATTAAACTGGAGGCTTGCAAAAACAGCACTGCGCTTCTGCTGCTTCATCTTCATTCAAACGTGGATGAAAAATGCATCAATTTCTGTTTATGGCTGCAAAACAGTAGATGTTGTTGCTATGTTTGTTTTACAGAAATGCAAGTGCTTCATTTTATGTACTTAGATTTTGGTTTTAAAAATCACTTGTCTACTATAAAGAGGAAACTGTTTAAGTTTTTAAAAGGGCTGGGTTTTTAATAAGAATATAATGTGAGGCCATATTTGATTTGAAAGTGTAGCAGTGAAAATAAGTGTTCAGAAAATAAGCCGATGGCTAGCGGTGACTCAGGAGGATGGAGAATGCTGCATTTCAAACACCTCCCAGTTCGTGCTACCCAGTACTCTTGTTCACAGCTCAGAGAGAACTGGGGGTGGTGGGGGAAAGGAATAACAAAAAACTGCAACAGATTTTGAGCTGTATATTTTGTTTTAAACAGCAACTTTTTAGTTATAATGATTCTAAGGAAGATTTCACGGATGTCCATCAAATGTAATCCATGCAAAAATACCTACCTGGGCGTACAGGAAAACTGGAACAACCACGCTGAGGGATGAATTTGCCTCACTGTGTCAGTGAAGATGCCCAAGGAAAATGCTCTGAAAATATCACCAGTGTGCAGGTAAGAACACTGAAGGAAGGGAAGGGAGCTGCTCCATCTGTATGGGTAACATCATTGCAGGCCATACGTGGGCTCTTTTGGGGGCTGTCGATGCTATTTTTTCCTCTCAGCAAATTGCCCAGCAAATCTCAAGAAACAAGCTTAAGAAACTCAATATAGACTGTGGACAAAAGTCTTTGAGCATCTGTGCAGCCATTCTGATCATTTATGTTGAAGGAACCTGGAGAAAAAACATTGTTTTTTCCTTCAGAAGTTGATAGCTGCTCCCCATTAGAGGTCACCACAAAAAGAACAGTGAAGAGTATCAAAGACTTGAAGAATGGTGTCACCTTCCTCCCTGGGTCAGAGCTGATGCTCAGGGAACTTCAGACCGTGAGGATCTTTGAAGCTTTATTTGAGGAACTACAAGAAGAAAATTGTCCTTTTCCCAGAGGTTGCCGTAACCTGAAGTTCACCCACACAGCTCTAATTTCAATACAGAGAAAGACTGCCCAGCTACATCACTGCAATCGTCTCACATAACATAACAGCTGTACTAATAAGCCTTAATGGCCATGACCAGCCTTACCTGGGGCCTTTCTCCACATCTGTGGGGCCCGGAGCTCTACTTAAGCTCAGCCCAGGGCCATTAGTCCCTGATGAATTATGGAGAAGTGCTAGTCCCTGGCTCGGTTGCAGTCCCATATGCCTATGGAGTCTTTGATTCTGACTTTAACTTGTAGGCTGACTCTTTAGCTCTGTCTCATTGCTATGTATGTGCCTGGAGGTCACTAGACCCAGTCCTAATCCTGGCCTGCGGGTTGGTATTTCTGCTTGGACCTGCCTCATTGCCATACTGTTGCATTATGATCTGAACTTTTTGTTAGACCTAGATGTTATCTTTGATCTGTCCTGCTTGCTTCCCTTGGGTGCTGTGGGATTGGGCCCTGGTTGGCAATACCCCTGCCAGCTGTGGGATTTACCCCTTGGCTCCTGCCTCCTCTTCCCCTGGGGAGCAGTCCTGCTCTTGCTGCTTCCTGACAACAGCATTAGCTGCTTAGTACATAAAGTGACTTGATTCTGCACTCCTTGTCCCCCTACCCCACCCTGTGAATCCACACCTGCCATTAATAATTCCACAAAAGCAATTGTATTTGAGTGTGGCTATCAATGTTTTTGCTAACAATAGAAACATCAACCTGCAAGTATTGTGTTCCACTCCCTGCTTGACATTCTAAGCAGGTATTTTGTTCTGGGTAAGCCCATTTCAGTCCAGAAATAATAATTCAGGATTATACCATTTTTCTGGAAAAGCTAAAATTAATACATTTGCTTTGAGAAAGGTTTGTGAAAGAATATTGAAAGTACAGTATGTCAATAGCTGATATTCAAGACTATGGGGGGGAAATAGGGCTCATTGCCAGTTAAGGAGCTGGTACAGCAGAAAGGCTTAAGTGTAACTTCTTTGCAGGTATTTTTTCTTATGTTCTCTGGCTTTATTTTTCCGTGAAACTGGTACTTAGTTCTTGGGAAGTGTGGTCCTTGGGGGGTGGGGGGTATCTAAGGAGGTCCTTGGTCTAACTTATGGTACTCTAAAAGGGCAAAAGTGCTCTGAAGGGACAGGGGGGAGTTAATAGGGTGCTCTCCAGGTAGACAAGAAAGGAAGAAAAGGGGTGGCAGAAGTGGTAAAAACCTGCAGAAATATTGGCAAACTTTACATAGATTTCTCAGCAGATCAATATTAGCGTAAAACTGTAAGATGCACAAAATGTGCTCCTGCTTCCCCTGTCTTAGAGATGCTGGTAAGCATATGAGACCACAGTGTACGCCTGCAGCATTACCCCTACAAGAACTCATTAATATCGTGGAGTCTATCTAAACACCTCTGCAGCAGTTGTAATCATACAGCCCAGAGAGACCCAAACTGAGCGTCAGAGACAGTGAGGCTTGGTTTTTAAGAAGCGTTAGAAACCTACACCTCCCATTGATGAAAAAGAGAACTGCAGGCACTCAGAATCACTCCTAAAGCCTTCCATTTTCTCTCCTGCAAGAAACTGAGTTGCAAGGATGTTAGCAGCAAACAGGCCTTTTGATTCTGTAATACCTCCCATCTGTGACTTACGCAGCAGCATGTAGCAGTTATAGGAGGAAAAACAACTATGTGATCATCCTTCATGGGAAATACTGAAAAACTGTAATGTCTGTGAAATAAAAAGGAATTTTATAAACTGGAGTGGACAGGAAAAATCTATTTCTTTCTACCTTCGTAGAAAAACTTAAGATGTGAGCAAGGAAAAACGAGGAGGATGAGAGATTCCCCCCCCCCAAGGTGCTATAAATATTTCTGGATGTACTTTAATATGAATCCCTAAAAATGCATGTGGGCATAACTATGTGTGTTTCTATGTATGGCTATCAAAATAACGATAGCTTTGTACACTGATTTTGTCACCTCATGCAAATAGAACTCCCAGTTTAGTTAGCATAAGTAGAAATAGACGCTTGAGTGCTGGATTCTGTCCCTCATTCCTTGCCCTTGCAAAAATAACATCTAGTCCTCAGCGAAAAAAGAGGCAAAAACGTGGAATACAGTTAGCTTAAGATTCTCCTAGTCATCTGCACACTGTTTCCATTGACTCCAGGTAGAGCTGTGAACGTTCAGAACATTTCACAGTGGGTCACGAAGTGGATGCTGTTGGTCCTTTGAGTTCCTAAGAAATTTTTATAAATACAGGTAAGAATTTAAATTAAATGTTTACAAGCAGAGGTTAGAATATAAGTTCCACGAAGAATCAGGGCTAGGATTGTCACTGTCTCTATCAATATAGAATATATTATACAGCTGACAGTTAAAAAAATTAATTAAAATTAGCCTCTTAAATTTACATGACTATGTAAAGCTGCCTATAGAGATAGAAACAATTTAAGTATCTATTTTACAGGTGCTTAAATGCTACCATAGTAGCAATGATACCATAGTGACATCATTGATGTCTTGTGGTATCAGTTGCTCACAAAGAAAAAGTTTCTAATGTTCCTATTGGTTGGAAAAGCTAGCTGAAAGAAAAGCAGCCTTTAATTTTTGATTTTCAAATATAGAGCTTTTCTTTGTAAATAACATAGTGAAATGCTTCCTCCTCTTCTGTTCTGAAACAGGAAATTTGCTGAACTGGTCTGCAAATCTCTCAAAAAGAGGTAAAAGAGGGTAAATCTAGTGTATGAGACACTGGGTCAGGTTTATCTTCAGTGTGACTCCACGGAAGCCAGAATATACATAAGGAAAGAAATAAACTGAATGTTATAGTCCATTAGGAAAGGGATCTGGACATGGATGTGAGTTTAAATTAATATTTTAAGAGCAACAAAGCTGAGTTCTCTGTGCTTCCACATCCAGTGAGATAATACAAAATAGCTCCTGGAATATATTTTACCTTGTGAGACTGAAAATCACTGATAGAAGCTGATTGTCCATTGGGCAAAATGGGTATAAAACCAGTATCTTAGTCTATATCCTGTGGGCCTGTCCTGCCAATCAAGAAATATTGGGAATGGGTTTCTAGAGCAATAGAACAAAGAGTGGGTGCAAATATTCCTTAATGCACAGATCGTTTTGCTTTGAAATGTTGTGTGTTACTGCTTTCACATGTGTGAATACAGTCTTCCTCCAGATAAAACAGACATGGAAAACAGTGTGATTCCAGTGATTAATATCAGCTGTTGAGAGCAGGTCTGGTGAAACTTGACCCATTCTTTCAACAGATAGGCCCCAAAAGCAGGAGGAAGAAGTACTTTAAAGCTCCATGTGCCTTTTTCTCCAAGGAGTTTGAGAGGTTTAAAGACATTACGGTGAGAATTAGTTATATCCTAGTGAAATGGATGAGTAATAACACCATCCTTGAGGATTGCAGAGGAAATTGTGGGCACCACAGTGTCTTGGTGGTGTTATAGGCACTGAGAGATGCTTGGATTTTCAAAAGCTATGTGGCTTCACCAAGGGTTGCATACCAAGTCTTTCAAAGCCAAAATTAAAACATACAACTGCACAGTCAAGTCATGCGCTGGAAACTAGAAATCTCTGGTTATCTGCACACCTGATCTGGTCCCTGGAACAAATTCATATAGCCCAGCAAAAACTTGGCTATATAATGCAATCCAGCTCCTGAATAAAAAGCATTCATATGGTCTGTCCTCTTATCTGCCAAGAAATTTCATAACCCTGATCTAATCATACAGAGGTGTAATGCAGGTTGCCTTATAGTGGTGATCCAACAACTCTGCCGATGATAGTCTCGGTATTGCAGGGTACTTTCTGGGTCATTTTCTTACCTTGAACTTCTAATTCTTATTCTGTTTCATTCACTCCTGTTGTCAATGGGACACAATCTTTGTGTAACCATCCCTGAGCCTAGTGGATACCTAGGTTATTATTGAGTAATAATGTTGTAGTCTGTATTGTAGCACTATGTTTTTAAGGTTCCATGTATTCTCACATAGTGACATGTATTTACCACCGCATACTGAACAGCAAGTTGCTTAATAATTGAAAGGGAGATGTTCCTCATAGGGAAAAAAAACAATTGTCAGGAGATGGGAGGTCAAGGTCTGTGTACCAATGCTCAGAGGGCACCAATAGTAAGTACCCTTTGGCTGTCAGCTTAAGACATGCTGTTTTATTGCCTGTAATGAAAGAAAGCATCCTAGCCCAATTTCCTGTGCTGTTACCTTACATCTCTGTATGACTTTCAAACTGAACGATGTGATTAGCTGAATCTGGAACCTTCTCCGTTGGATTCAGTTAAACCATCTCTGGTAGGTATGATGTTTACGTCTGGCACACAAAGGCATCTCTAAAGATCAACCTTTGGATTGTAAGTTGATAAAGCAGCAGATGTCTTCACTTCCTACAGCCCTAATCCTGACTTGGCGTTGTGCATGCACAGGACTAAATCCATGTCCAGATTTGTGTTTGCAGTAGTATATCTGTGCATTGAATTGTAGGCTTATGTTCATAAACTCTTACTGAGGGCTGTTGATTTAATAATGTGTATACAGGACCTTGCAGAAGAAAGCCCAGGCTTTGAGGCGAGCTTCTAGACTATGTCAGAATATAGTATCTAACAGTAAAAAAACTGTAGACTTAGTTACTTACATATCTCATTACATGCTGCTTTGTACATTTCCAAATGTTACATACAAAGAATACTTAAAAGAACTTTAGTTGTAGAAATAAGAACAGGAGACATCAATTTCAGATTTAAGGTTATTTCTACAAGCTGAATTCTGCCTTTTGCATGTCTGGCTAATATATGGACATTTGTAGGATCATAAAATTAACCCTCTCCCCCACCACTGCAAACTAGCCAGGCTGGTAGCTGCTGTCATAGCATGATTACAGGAGCAAAGAAGATCAATTATGCAAAATTATTTGAAAAAGACTCCACGTATGTTTTCTGCTCCATGTATGTATTCCCTGGGATGATACTTAAGCTTTAATGCTTAACAGGAGGGCATTTTCTCTGTGTGCCAACAGCTGTGACTGGATAAAGGACTCTGGGCATTAATGTGGCCAGTCATTGATTAATATGGGTGGTCATCTCCAAATTGATTATTGTAAAATCAGGATAGTATAAAAAGGCCCAAAGGAAAAATCAACATATGCTGCTGTGTTGAAAATTATTAATGCTAGCTGTATATCACCCATAACTGGGTTCAGCTTACAATACTTTCAGCTAAAAATCCATTCTGAGGCCTTTAATGAATCAAGTAGTCTTTATTGGCATGAATAATAAGACTATAAAGTAAATTATTTCAGGATGGATTCTCTGGAATGGCAAAGAGCAGAAATGCATCTTTACCCTTGCTAGGTGTAGTATAAGAAGAAATGATAGATTATTTTTTTCATACAGAGGTCATGTGTACTGAACACCCTTAAAATTAATTCACTTACAGAAAACAGGTGCTGCAGGAAGGGTTTTGCTGCAAACTCACANAAAAAAAAAAAAAAAAAAAAGATGAATCTGCTAGAAAAGTCATCTCAATCTAAAGCACAGAGTAATATTGCAAAAGTCCCTGTTTGTTTTCTTCCAGGTTCTCATGGCAGGCTTGCCAAGATGTGACCACAGCAAATGGCCAGAGGCTGTTGGGTTTTTTCCATCTCCTCGGTGAGAGATGGTTACCAAAGATTCCCCTGGACTATTTAAAAAACAAAAAACAAACAAACAAACAAACAAAAAACAAACACACAAAACCAAACTAAACCAACAAAAAAACCCAACAAAGAGCAGAAACCCCACGCTGTTGGATGCCATCTGCTCCCCCTCTTCAGCAGTTTATTCCATTCCCCCTGGACAGATGGTGTCCATCCCTTCCCAGCCCTCTCGAGGGACAGGAGACCCCGCTCCCGCTTCTGTGCGGGGGATGAGAAATGAGGGTGCTGCAAGCTGGGGCGACCTGAGAGGAGGCTCCGGGGGTGATCCCGAGCCTTGCGGGGGCGGCCGGGTCCTCCAGCCCCGCCGAAGGAGCTGCCTCCTGCCTTGGCTCGGCCGGGGAGGGGGGCCGGGCAGGTGGTTGTTGTCCCCGGCGGGAAGATGGAGGCGGCTGGCGGGGAGCGGTGAACGCCGCGGGCTGCGCCGTGAGTGCCGGCGGGGCGGGGGAGGGAAGGGGCCGCGGCGCCCGGCCCGGTGCGGCCCCGCCGCGGGGAGCGGGGCGGGCTGGGCTGGGCTGGGCTGCGGGCTCCGCTGGCAGGGGAGGGTGGGAGCGGGTTTTGGGAGGTGGGGTTTGGAAACCTCCTCCACAGGCTGCTGCTTGCGATGACCCCGGGGGGGAGGAGGAGGAGGAGGAAGGGGGGGATCGGCTCAGTGAATGAATGGGCGGCAGCGGCGGCGGCTCCCCTGCTCAATGGCTGCTGGGCTGATACGCGCCAGCCCCGCAGCCGGTGCCTCCCTCGCCCTCCCGTGTTTTGTCTCAGGCTCGCCCCGCTCGGGGCTCCCCAGACATGTTCAACCAGCAGCAGTTCCAGCAGCAGCTGCTGCAGCTCCAGCACCTCCTCCAGCAGCAGCAGCAGCACCACCACCCCCCGGCGCAGCAAGGAGGCCGGTAAGCGCCGCTACGCGAGGCCGGGGATCTCGGGCCTGTCCTGGGAGACAGCTCTCCTCCACCTCCCTCCCCTCTGTCCCTCCTCGCCCCGCGAAAGCCGCGGCGGGGCTGGCTCTGGGCTTGCCCTCCCCCGGCGGGGAAGGCGACAAAGGGAGGCGGGGGGCGCAGGCCTCGATCGGCGTAGAGCCGGGGGGCTGGAGGCCTGGAGGGGCGGCGGCTGGGGCGGAGGGGGTGTGGGGGGGGCGATGCCTGAGGGAGGGCGGGGGGCCGTGGGGCGGCGGCGGCGGCCTGTGTGGGGCGGCACAGCCCGCTGTGGGGAGGGAGGACGGGCGGGCCGGGGGCTGCGGGTGCCGCCGTAGCCGTTGAACTCTTCCTCCAGCGCTCTGGAGATGCGTCTCCGCTCGCTGGGTCGCTCCCGCCGCGGAGTACCCGAGGGCGCGTAGGGTGGCCCCGGGCAGAGTGTGTAGGAGGGGATGCTCCGGGGCCGAGCCTCTCCCTCACAGCGGGCGAGGGCCCGGGCGGGCACCGGGCTGAGGCAGCGAGGAGAGGGCTCGGGGGAAAACGCCTTCTCCCGCAGAAATGCTCATACGCACCGAACTGAGCCGCCCTAAGCAGGGACACACGCTTTATGTTAATTATTGAACTTCACTTATTTATTTTCTTTCTCTGGCGGGGTCTCCTGGCCTGGGTGAGATTATTGCACCTATTTCTGCAGTGGCACTAGTGCTGAGGATGTGACTGAGCACTGTGGGGCTGGGGGGGCTGGAGAAAATAGTGGTTTATATGTTAAAAGACAAATGACATCTGCTAGAAATAAAAAGGCAAATAGCCGGGGTTTTCCTAGAAAATGCAAGAGATAAAATAACTTGTCTTGGATAGGAGCAGTTATCCCTGATGAGCTGAGATTTGTAGAACTAACACAAATTCTCTGAAATGATGCATTTATTTGCAGTTGCTGTCTCTGTAAAGCCTCTGGAAATTAAAAGCAATGAGATGTGAATTTAAGAAGAAATCTTAATTCCTTATTTAATAAATTATAATAATTACTTTATCCTTATAAGGCATATGCCTCTGAGGTAAATGTGGGAATCTTTCCGTTCTGCTGGAAATACAAATCTCTCTAAATCTTTTTTACCATTTTCATATGTCTTGTACTATAAACAAAGCTGCCCTTAAAATGCCAGTATGGGACTGACTGCAAGATAGCATGGATGTATCTTACACCTTTAACAGTATGATTTTTCTGGTATAAATATCTCAGCTCTGAGACTGGAACAATCTAGAGCAGCAAATGTGAAGAGGGGCTGCTGTAAATGCTGTTAAGAGAGTTGGGTTTTTTTGTCAGTGTGGATATTTTGATCCATGTTTGTACCTCTTTACAGCCATTACAGATATAGCTGTGTCTGCAGTCGTGCTTAGAGGTGGGCCTGACCTTGCAATTGCCTGAAGAAGTGCCTGCCAGTTTCTTCAGACTTTTCTCTCATGTCTGCTCCACCCTCTTTAGGACTGGAGAGTCCTTCTCTGCTCGCTTCTTCCTCCTTGTGTCTTAAATATGAAGGCCGTGCTTTATTTTTCCATCCGGTTCTTGCAGTTAGGGGGCACCATTTACAGTTATGGCCTGTCTGGCTCTGTGTGGGAGGCATCGATTTTGGAAAAATGTGCTTTAAGGTACTGAGAAAACTCCCTGTTTTTTAGAACTTCTTTTTTGTTGTTGTGTTAAATGTAGCTGCTTATCTAGATCGCTCATTTCTACTGACGAGTGCTGCATAATTCTGTAGAACTGCAGTCAGCCCCTGGGCTTTTTTTATGCTGCTTGACAGGCTTTATGTGGGCTTGGTGCTAAGGAGTTCTCTCTGACCTCAAATTCCTTGATAGACAATCTGTCAGCTTTGGAAATTCCGGGAGAGTGGAAGAAAGAGGATACAGTGCTGGTGTATGGTATCTTTTCATGCATGTGTATCAGCATTTCAGCTGTTCTTTGCTTCTCCGTTTTATACTTGTTAGGTGCCTGGAATTGAAGGGTACAGTTTTAATTGGGTTCTTATGATTAATGCCTTCTTTTCCAGGGGTTTGCCACCACCGCAACAGCAACAGATGCTGAGCTTACGGGCAACAAATCAACCATCGCTGCTCAATGCCAATCCTATGCTTCAGCGGGCCTTACTCATGCAGCAGATGCAAGGTACTGTCGTTATGGGAGACGCTTACTTATTGGAGTTATTTAATCATCCTTCATGGACTGAAACCATAGTATGGCTATTTCTTGCTGAACCATTGCAGTCCTTTTATTTGGCAGTTCCGTTTGTCTTTTTTTCTTTTTTTTTTCCCCCCCCTCTTCAAATTTGTCCATAGTCCACATCACAGAGGTTCTTCAGTTGTTGAGAATCCCATGTGCCCAACTGTTCACAACCGGGAATGGCACTAGAAGGTATCAGGTTAGATACTAAATATGTGCCTTCCCTCTTAGACTTGGTGGAGAGAGTATTCTTCCATCCATATATTTAGATAAAATACTTAGATTTTTATTATTTGTTTGTCTCTCTTGGTTGGAAGGTTAAAACAATTTATTTCATTGTCTGTTACATATATGCAAACCTTGTTTGCAGTAGATGCTTGTCTTTGTCCGAATGTAGTGCAGTACAAACAAATGAAGTATATTGTGGTGGAAAATGGTTTGGGTTTCAATTGTCTTGTGAAATTTTGATTCCCTGAAATGACTGTCATTTGTGTGGTGGATAATATCACTGTTCTTCCATCACTGTGTTTCCACACGTGGATTTTTTTTTTTTTTTTCCAGATGTGATGTTGTGCTGGCTTTGACTGGGATAGAGTTAATTTTTTCCATGGTAGCTTGTATGGGACTGTGTTTTGGATTTGTGCTGGAAACAGTGTTGATAATGCAGAGATGTTTTCGTTACTGCTGAGCGGTGCTTACACAGAGTCAAGGCCTTTTCTGCTTCTCACGCCAGCCCACCAGCGAGGAGGCTGGGGGTGCACAAGAAGTTGGGAGGGGACACAGCCGGGACAGCTGACCCCAACTGACCAAAGGGATATTCCATACCATATGACGTCATGCTCAAAACAAATTTATGAAGCTGCCTTAATAATAGCATTGCTAACATAAAGATATTAGGAATAAAGCTATGTTTTTATTTTTGCTCATGTCTTAACCTGACAGCTCTTTTCAACACAGAAAATCAGTACCTGGGATAGTTTTAAAGTGCCTAGTTTAGATTAATGCCTGCAATTTTTATCTTGCCTGTGAATCATGCCCAGATGTGAAGACAATAGATTTATTCTGCACATCGTTAACTCTCCTTTTGTTCTCTCTTGCCCATTTAACGAGAGGGCTCTCTAGTGACTCCAGTGGCTCTTTACAGATCTCTGTCAGGTTGTAGGGAAACTGGCAGTGAAAAAGGACAAGCCATGCTTTGAAGATTGGTGTATATATTTGTGTTAGGTTAAAAGTCTGACTCCACTCTAGTCAGCCATGCTCCTTTCAGATATATTTGATGTTAGCATGGGCTGACCTTTTCCCTAAAGCAAAATCTCTTATTGAGAAGTTGTATTTAAATAGTATGCCAAAGACCTGAGGCAAATTAGAGCAGGATAAGTTATGTTAATGAACACTCTACATGCACTTTGACTTAGCGTTGTTCCTCTTCTTTTCACCTCTACATGCTGAGTTGAGTTGTGACTTCTCTTTCAATAATCTACATCAGCTAGCCACAGGTAACATGTAGTATGGTTGCAATGTTCAGTGTGGCCCTTCTTAGGGATCTGAATTTTTTTGGCCATTCAGGTTTGGGTTACACGTAAGAATATCTGATGCTGTAGTATTTCTGTACCTGGGAAACATCAGCTTAAATAATTCATTGACTGTATGTGGCTTCAGCAGTGGGAATAGGAAAAAATAAATACTTCAAGTTGAAATAGATGTGTGGTTCTTTAAAGGTATTAAAACAAGAGCAGCAGATGATTTCTTGCTTTATAGATTTTTTTAATACAGCTATGTCTTTTTACAGTAAGAGATTATTTATGGTAAGTGACAAGAGATTAGATTACTTTTGAAGACAAACATGGAGGATTACTTCCTATTGTGTTGCAGGCTTTAAACAGTGTAGSTTGTTCTTTCAGATTTTGGGTGCCTGTCTCCAAACTTCTCTGCCCTGTTTTGACAGCTTCTAAAAAGCCAGAGTATGCACTAATTCAAGTGAGAAATAAAAAATTGCAATATAAGTCCAGGTTCCCAGAATGATGGACAGCTTCTGAGGGTGTAGCTGAGGCATCTGGGCACTTCCATTCCCTCACCCCTGAAATGGGGATAGCAAGGACTGCCTTCGTAAGAAATTGTTGAGACTTAGTTAATAGTCTGTGGATGCTGAAAAGAACTGTTCAGAAAGCAGAGCATTATAATTGGAAATGGCAGAGTCTCAAGTGTCAGAGTTTAGGTTGACATGTTGAGGTTGCATGATAACCAGGTGGCAGAGAGGACTGTGGAATCTCTTGTTTGAAAAGTCCAGTGTTGTTTTAAATGAAATGCTGTGGCTGGCCTGTGTTAAACAGCATCCATACTATGGTGTGAGCTGCCAGCTGCACAAAAGTGGGATGAATTTTCCTTTTTTACAGAGAATTTCTGTAAAATGAGACCTTGTTTGTTGCAAACACAAGCGCTAGTGTGCCCAGATCAAGTAATTGCTCTAATGATCTTAGCCTGCAGTGACAATCATAATTAAATAGCCTGATACATAGTAATAGTTGCTATTACATCAAATTGTTCTGTGGAGGCTGAAGAGGGTAGAGGATAGAGCAGTCGTACAGTGCCCAGTAAAGTACAGGGTCTTGCGGGGAGGAGCCCTTCCCCTCTCCCTGCTTGTACAGGTGGAAGATTTTCTCTCTCCTTTGCACACGACAGGGTGGTGATATGCTGTGTGTTTGCATTTATAGGAAACCTGCGTGGATTTAACATGACAGCACCAGCACTGCAGCAGTTTTTCCCTCAGGCTACAAGACATTCCCTCCTGGGGCCACCACCTGTTGGGGTCTCATTAAAGCCGACTCGGCTGGGCTTCCCCAGCCTTCCCTTCCAGCGGCAGAACCGGACCTTTCGCAAGGTGGGCTTGTAGTTTCCAACTGTTCGGGAGCTCTGTGCTCAGTTTGCACTTGCAGCAGTTGACTGTATTGCAGGTGGAGAACAAAAGAGAAAGGAGAGAGCCTTACAATGAAAACTACGTTTTGCACCACGCTGCTGACACAGAAATAGCTCCATCCCTAAGGTTCTTGTGGTCCATATTTACATTTATGATGCGAAGATTTCTTGTCACTTCTTGCCCAAGAGAGAGAATTCCTCATAGCAGAACTGTTTAAACCTAAGATATAAAAGGAGCCTTTAGAAATACCAGCTTCAAAGTAATTACAATAGAAGAAATCCTGGCTGAGTGCTTTGCTCTTCACAGAGGCCAGAGTTCTGCCCCATTAGCCTTCCAAAGCAGTTTGTTGTTCCCAAACTACTTGCTTCTACCATGGACACCTCACTCTGCCTCTTTGGGCTGTTTTCCGTTTTTTTAAGAYCAGGATCATATTTGTTCTTGTGGATTTTGTAAAATATAAAGGTTTTTTTGTAAAAACCTTTCTCGCTTTCCACTGTTAAGACCTCTTTTGTATCCTGAAAATGGTTCTTGGGTTAATTGACTGGTACTTCCCTCCTCTTAGATTAGCTTTTTCCTTTTGACATATTCTGTCAAAAAGATGTGCTGGATAAGGTAGACTTCCACTCTTGGACTGTCCTTTCTCCAGAGTCGAAAGGAAGGGGGATTATTTGGGACTATTCTTTTTCCCTGCCTATGCACTTCTTGCCAGAGTCCCTCTAAAGTGATCCTACTCTCTGCAAGCAGCAGGGTCTCCTACAGCTGCTACTTAAAGCCCTGAGGAAACGTCATGGGCTGCCTGTGGAATTAAAATGCATTGCTCTGTTTAACCATGTAAACTTGCCTGAAGCAAGACAGTCCATTGTAAACCATCTATTCCTTTCCATTACCGTGTGTTGGAATTCCTGTTCCTGCCCCACAGTAAACGTCTGGTGCTTTGGGCAGTGTATTGGGTTTGAGAAGGGACTGAGAGCTGGCAGTGACGCTCTACCCATTGCAGGACTTCCAGAGGGTCCCTGACAGGAAGCGGGAACTAGATCCTGGTTCTTCATCTCAGACACAAGGTGATGAGAAAATGGAAATCCCTGAGGGAGTGCAAGCAGGGTCAGAGCAGAACAACTCCTTGCCATCCACAGGTAAGGGGGAGCCTGCAGTGAAACAAACGCTTCTAGACATGATAAACTTCTCTTTGCTATTCCTGCAGCAAAGATTGGAGGTGGCTTTAGTCTTAATCAGCTACATTTCTCTCTAATTGTAAATACTTAAACTGCCTGTGACAGCCCTCTGATATGTGCTTCATATATCCTTTTTTCCTGGATATTTTTGTTTCTTATAAGCTAGCTCCACATCTCTTGCATGGAAGCCTCTCAGAAGTCACTTTGACAGTGAGCCCCTTTTAAGATGGGGGAAAAAATAAAACTGGTTTGAAAATTAAAGCTTCCACATTGCCTTACCCATGCTGAACTCAACATCTCACAGAGTCAAACACATGAAGCAGAATCAGTTGCGATCAACATGCTAAGGAAAAGATGAGTTGAAAGAGTACTTGTACTCCGGTTGTCAGAACAGAAACTGCTGGCACTGGATCTTTTACAGTGTCGGATACAATACAGATGTGGGAATGTTATTTCTGACTGAAGAGTGCCTAATCTAAAAATGCAGGCATATGATGAGGTTCTGACCAGTGTATATGCAGTGGGGAAAATTACCTGATTAAATGGTTGCCCTCAGGTAGATACGCCACCTTGGCTTATATTAATGTTCCTATGATCTGGGCTCTTGTCACCTAGGTATAGGACTAAAACCCACTTAGTAGACATAAACATAGATTTCTTTCTGGACAACACCTCATACAGTGACATCTGCAATAAAACTCAAATCTCTTAGGTCATTATCTAACCTTGTCACTACAATTCTCAAATTCAGAATAAGCAAGTGTATAGTATTACTTGCTCTAACAGAGTTTTATTGGCATTGGCCATTCAGTTAGGGAACATGCTCAAGGTGGCATGGTCTGCTTTGCTAAGGAGATCTCCTTTTGTGTTCCTGCAGAGCCAAGAACTCCAACAGAATCTGTGTTGAACACGGAGCCTGCAGCAAAAAGACTGAAGAGGTATTTATTGAATGGGGTACTGAAATAGTTACTGGGTTTAGAATTATTGTCTAATTTTATTTTCTAATAATTAGGGCTGTACTGTACTGGTCTGATGCCTAGCATGTAGGAGGTATTTCAGATGCTCATGGACAATTCAGAAAACCTCGTGATGCTTGCTGAGATCCAGGGTGTTGTAGGGTCTCTGCTATGGGTGATCCGACTATGGGAATGAAAAATAAGAGATGCCGCTCATGTAAACGTGCAACAAAGTGGAGTTTGCTCATGTGTTCTCCTCCCAGGATTCTTCTAAGAAGCAGAGAGATTCTTTTCTATTCTGATTCCTCTTCTGATTCTCTAATTTTCTTCCCTAAATGTCAAAAAGGGAAATGAGCAGCCACGTATCAGCAGAGAGGAAAAGCCTTGGAATATGTTAGGTTACAGTAGGTGTAGGAGAGGGTAGTTTATTTTGAGGAATGAGGAAGGGAAGGGAATCAATACTTCCTAGTATCCAAGCCTGTATCCATGAGTGCTGAGTTCTGTATCCCTTCTGCAAAGATTGTCTTGCCAGTACCCCTGTCTGTTGGGTAAAAATAGACAAAGGCAATCCTATTATCTGCAAGGGATGCGCAGCGTGCAGGCATGCTGGCCATGGCAGGCCCATCTTGGCACTCCCTGCCTCCGTGGGTGCAGGAGGGAACAGGCAAGGCTGTATTGCCATCTAGTGGGAAGGCATGTCACGGAGCTCCTGGTGCCATCTGTATGGTGCCGTACCTCTCCCAGAACTGTTGCTGTTAGCTGGTGCAAAGGGAGGAGAAGAGGGAGTGAATACAGATTTCTGGAGGCATTGATCTGAGAATTCTCCAACATATGTTAATGACTATGAGTCAGGACTCCTGGGTCCTCTTATGTTCCCTGTTAACAATTCACTGCATGGTTTCGGACAAGTTTCTTCACCTCACTGTTTCCCATCTGTAGATTAGAGATTAATGGCTAGCTTTAGGGAGAATATTCCAGGATTACTTTGATGTTCAGATATTACCTTGATGATGTAAAACATTAAAGAGTGATAAATACTATGTGAGCAGGGACCATCGTGAATTATGGACTTTGATTAGCAAGAAAGTGAATAAATTCAATTAAAGCTAAGGCAAATGCATTTGAGCGTATGCTTTGTTAATCTGTTTGCCAAAGCTAATTTAATTTTAATTACATTAATATTTAGTAGGGTATTAATCAAAGCCCTGTTACATACACTGAAAAAAGAATCAAGTCTGAGGAATGACAGATCTCACTGCAGCAAGCCTGCTATTAGGAAAATCCTTTCCTAAGCAGTAGTTGGGGACTGCCAGATTTGATGCATATATTATGGCTGGTATTTACTTAGAATAGATCATTCCTTAGCTTTTTTTTTAAGTGTTTCTGTTTACTTCCAATGAACTTCAGGTGATGGATTTCTGAAAAAAATAGTTTACTGTTCTCATATTGCCCCTCACAGATGAGAAGGGCATTCCCTCCATTCATGTCGCAAACTTTTGTTTCATGCTTCATTGTTCCATTTCCCTTTGGACAGGAATACCAGCCTCCTTCTTCATTTCAGGTTTTTCCCACTTCTGCCTTTTCTCCTATGTACCATCTGTATGCCTGGAACAACATCCTCATTCCAGTGCAGAAAGCGCTCATCATCTTCAAATCTTCCTTGAACACCCACTTCTTCTAGCATGGCCTGACAARTATCCATATAATACCATTTCCTCCTTAGATCATGCTCATGATGGCTTTTGCTCCCTTAGATTGCTCCTTAGATTTGCAGTTTAGACTGCAAACCCTTGCCCTGGAGTGCTGTCACCATCTGTGTGTGGTATAGTGTTGAGCCTGCTGGCAGCACTTGACAAATAATGTTAATGCCAGCCACTCTTGTTTTCTTCGTGTTTGCAGTGCCCAAACCCTGCTGCATATTTATAGTCATGTAACCCAGTTACATTATCACTTATCAATCTGATAAATTATGSGGTGTGTGTGTGTTTGGATCACTGGATGCAGTACCTGCACAGTCTGCGTTCTTGCTTGTGCAGAATGTGCTGCTCTCTGTTGGCAGAAGGACACCAGGGTGGGATATCGAGCTGGCCTGAGAGAGAAGACATTCAAGCCATGGTGAAAAGTGTTAGCCCTGATGGAAAAATGGGGGATGGAGAAAGACATTGTAAAGTACACTTTGTGCCCTCTGGAAGTCAACTGTTCATTCTCAGCAGTTCCCTCATGATCTTTTTTCTCCTTAGCAGATCACCAGTACCAAATAAAACAAAGCAAAGTCCTTTTGATTTGTGTCTTGTCCAGCTCTGCTTTCCCCACAGCAGAACTGTAGGGACTCTGGAACGAAACACGACTGATACGAATAGAGCAGGCAGTTATGATGAAATCCCTGTAAGACACCATTGAGTACCCGTTCAGTTCTGACAGGTCCCTGTTTGTTCCCTCATGCAAAGAGCAGCCTGGAGTACTGTCCGGGTATTGCAGTTTCCCTGCAGGTCACCAATCAAGACAGGAGTGAGCTCTCAGAGCTCTTATTAAGAATATTTCCTGTATGAACTTATTTCCCTGCAGGCCTTTTGCAGGAGAGGGCAGTGATCGAAAAAATCAGTTGTAACCTTCTTGTCCAGATTATTTGGCTGCTGTTTCTGAATCTGTTCTAGAATGCCCACTCTTCATTGTTTTTATGTATTTCTGCTGAATCCTTATTGATTTGGGGGTTTAGTGGAGAGTGTGGTAACTTAGACCCCAGCCTGTGCCTTGGTGTGTTTTCTGAATCTCTTCGTCTGTAACGTGGCAAATAAGGTTATTTTCTTGATATCCTTGAAGTGTGACTGAGGAGTCTGCATTAGAGGATGCCACAGACAGCAAGGAAGCAGGAGAATCAAGCGCCTGTGTCCAAGCTGATGGTGAGTTGCTGGGCACTGTGATTTGCACTTTCAGGGCACTCTTTGCTGGAACTGCACCTGTAAATAAGCATCTGTAGATCCTGTGGGTCTTGTCAGAAATGTCCTTCCTCCAGTCATACAAGATGGGGAAAGGAGGAGAGAATCTAGAAACGAAATCCAAACATAGTCCCCTAAAACCTGTTGCCTACCAAATGCAAATGATGGGAAGTTTCCCTCTTTAATAAGGATTTCTTTGGAGAAGGGTTTGTGAACTGGGCTTATGGCCAACAGCACTGTGAGGAAAGCTCCCTGACTTCATTCACCTGCTGCTTTGTTTTTTCTGTCATTGCTATTTTGATTTAAGGCAGCAAAGAGGACTCTCTCTTCCTAGGTACAGACAATGCAAAGGAGTACACAGCTGAAGATCTCTCTAAAGAGAGGAAATTCTCTGAGGAACCAAAGGCTCCTGAGGTGAGTAGACACCACTCCATGCAGGGGTGGTGCAGAACATACAACCTCCCCCTCCATCCCAGAGAAGCCCGTTGCCACTGGGAACCAGATGGCACCCACGTCTGGAGCTCTGTCTCCTGCTGTAAGCTGTTGTCCCTGGCAATGAGGCATAATATGTCTGCAATTAGTGCACAGTCTGCTCTGACTTGCTGCTTTTGTACCTCTGCTAGCCTGTACCTTACCTACTGCTGGCTGTTTGTGGATGCTGGGGTTCGTTAAGATTTCAGTATTCATCTGGAAAGATGAAAAGTTKAATTGAAAGTGCCACTGAAAAATATATGTATTGAGGGCCATAGCTAAATACATCCTTTATGTTGCTGAAGAGCAGATGTAAAAAAATTCAGGTGATGGTAGTAAAGATGAAGCTGCTGTGGTACTGCCATTACAGGAGGTATGAGCAGATAGTGGGAGTCTGTGCTTTTGAAAGGCAGCTTGGAAAAATGAGACACAGGTGAAGCCAGCAACCTGAGAGTCTTCTGCATGAAATACCTTGCCCACATCCTAGATGTAAAACCAGGATCTTATACTGTGTAAATCTGTAAGCAGACAAAGATTTAACCTGTGGTGTGAATCAGACTTGATAGTCTTCCATAACTGGAGACATTTGTTGGTGTGATTGAATGTATCATCCTGCCCTTGTTTGAGTTCCTTACTCCATCAGGTGTGGTGCCGAGTTGCTTTTAGTTCTGCAGCGGAGAAACGTGAGCTGATCGTGTCCCTTACGCGTTGTTTGTTGCTTCAGTCTCCAGAGACTGTAGAAACAACCATCTGTACTAATAGGCCTGGTACTATGACACAGGGATTGCTGATTTAGCAGTGTTGGGAGAAGGAGTGTGTATGAGAGTCTTTCTGATCATCCTCCTGTGGATTCAAGCTTAAATGCATTTTCT
The DNA here is from genome assembly GCA_035582835.1 of Phoebastria nigripes. Classification (NCBI taxonomy): domain Eukaryota; kingdom Metazoa; phylum Chordata; class Aves; order Procellariiformes; family Diomedeidae; genus Phoebastria; species Phoebastria nigripes. The sequence goes on along the minus strand of JAYKAV010000289.1, from coordinate 654,184 downwards.
TAAGGGGTAGAGAGCTTAGGTCGCATACAAAAAGCAGGTGTAATTTTTAGTGTTGTCTTCTGAGAGATTGGACTTAATCTTGACTCCTTCTTTTGGCAGGTGTTGAGCTCTGGAGGTTCACTGAAAGTGACTATCCAGCAGAGCAGTGAGAGCAGAGCTATCAGTACAACAGCTCTGAAACCAGGGCACTGGACCTGTGAGGTGGGCACAGCTGATCCCAGCCCTGAATCGGTCCTTAAATTCTACTGTTACATCTGCAAGACCAACTGCTGCAGTCAGCAGGTAAAAATCCACAGGTCTGACTGCGATACGGGTGGTCAAGAGAAGTGAATTAGATGGCCAGCTGCCATGGGGATGTGCAGCAGGAGACTTGTGAGCAAGGGCTCATGCTTCGGGAACAAGGAACATAAAAAATGATGACAAGCATGCAGATAAAATAAACCTCTCCTGAGGAGTTGGGAAGCAACCTGCTAGAGAGCGAATGTGGGTGGATCCAGAGGCAGCCATACTCTTAAGCTTTTATACCATTTCATTGTTAAACAGTGAAGAGAATGGAAAGCATAGCTTATACCTATTATTTTCTGTATTTTGAATATATTTAAATGGATTTTTCTCCTAACCTCTCTCTCAGAATTTCCAATCCCACATGGCTGGAATTCAGCACCAGCAGCGACTTGGAGAGATTCAGCACATGAGCAATGTTTGTTTTGTTTCACTACTGCCCATGGTGAAGGAGCAGAAGGTGCTGGCAGAGAAAGATGGGTACGTGTTGGTCTGCGCTAGAAAACACAATCTGAATGTGGACCTACCTGGGTTCTAAAATTCCTCACTGCACCAGGGTGCCCCTGTGTTCTAGGTAAGGTACAAAATCCCTCTGGTTTCAGGGGCCTTAATCTCCTTCAGGCAACTTTCTTCCTGCTGAAGGATATCAGTGTTGACTTTGACCTGCTGTGTAGTTTTTAATACAGTAGATCAGGTTGGAGACTTGTTTTAACTGGTGCCTTTCTGTCAGCATGAGCTAAAGCAACCTTTATAAATGGCTGGGAAGTGGAGAAGATAAATCTGAGCCTGTAAAGATAGGAATGCTGGGGAAAACAATGCCGAGAACAGGTTGCAAACTGCAGTATTCGATGGAGAATGTAAAAAGGTGTGACTTACAGATATATCCGTTGTCATTTCAGAGAGACCCAGCAGAGATGGTGTAACACTTGTCAGATACACTTCACAGGGGATCTAATCAAACATCGCAGGACTCAAGAACACAAGGTAACAACCATAGCATGGACTTCATCTTTGCACTGACCTTTTGTGGGGATTGAGTGGAAGTGTCTAGCATCTTGGGCTCCCCAAGCAGCAAAGGAAAAGTGATTGGAGTGGAGAGATGCACAGAAAGTTCTGCCAGTAACATTCTCACTGTCTAAGGGCACTGCCATGCTACCTCCTGCCCCTTAACGCTGGCATTCCAGTTGGAGCTTCCAGTTGTCATGCTGTGTCGGTATGGCCTGAAGCACCTCTAGTTTATAATTCTTGGCTTTTCTCAATAAATATGGCCTATCATACTCACCCAATCAATTGAATGGAGGAATTGGTGGGCAGCCTGTAAACTTCAAGCTAAAATTTAGGCAGGCCGTTATATTTATCAGTTTTTAGGGGAGAAGTGCCAGAACACCTTTTATAAACCACATTTGTTTTGCTCTGCATCTTTTCCATCTTTTTGGCAGATAAGAGCTAGGGAGTCCTTTCTGCTGAAAAGACTATTCTCTTTTTGTGGTCTCCCTGTTTTAGACGCAGGGCTGTGACTTTGTTTCACTCAAGATTTATCTGCATTTCTCCAAAGTGGTGCCTCTTGTGACTTACTGTATCATCTCTCTTTCCTTAGTTGGCCAAACGCTCACTTCGTCCTTTCTGCACTGTCTGCAGCCGCCACTTCAAGACGCCTCGCAAGTTTGTGGAGCATATGAAGTCCCCTGAGCACAAACAGAAAGCCAAAGAGGTAATACTGTGCAGGACTGCAGGCAGCTACACTGTGGAGCAGGTTAACTTTCTGCTTCCCTGACTATCACAGGGATGAAAGGAAGATGTGCAGTTCTTCCAACCCTGTTTTAATTTTCATCTTTGGCTGGACTTTGATTGTTAGAGCTTAAAGAAATTGAKTGAAAAAGGGACAAGGAGTTAGATGTGTCTAGAAGCATGATAGCTTTGTGCCTCTCTTGCAGTCCTGTCTACTCATCAAATACAGTTTGTTCAGAGTCTGGGGTCTTCCTTGGTTAAATGGAGAGTTAAATCTGATCTTTCTTTTCTGTACCTGACAGGTGAGGCTAGGAGAGAAGGAGTTGGGCAGCCCAGAAGATTCAGAGGAGTTGATCACAGTGGATGCTGTTGGCTGTTTTGAAGATGATGAGGAGGAGGAGGAGGAGGAAGAGGGGGGAGCTGGTGAGGAGGAAGACCTTGACGTAGTGCTGATGGAGAATGAGGATTCTGCTGCCAAGCAGGTATGCCATGCAGAAGGAGAAGGAATGATCTACCTGAGAATCTGCTGTGGGCTCCTGTGACTTAGTTGGTCTTAGCTGGTTGAGCTCAGGGTTTCAAGAGTCCAGTCACCTTGCACCCTACAGCAGGAGGATGAGGGCTCTGGGATTCTTCCAGAGCACAGGATGATGCAAAAGAGAATCAGGCACGACGTGTGGGATGCAGGAGGGTGTTTCTGCTGTGCTGTACAGCTCCTACTGGTGCCTTCAAACATTACCTTGTTGCTGAGGAGCATAAGCAGCGTTTTTTCAAGGGAAAGGATTTCTGACAGACATTGACGTAGTCTCTTTGAATAGCCCAGCAGCAGCTTGGTCTCATAGCAAGCATATGTGTGGAGGTTTATCTTGATAAATATCATTTTCCCAGTAGAGAACAGTAACCAAGAAGGAGGTACATGGCTAAGCTACTTCAGGCTTGGAGTGCAAGGGGCATTTTTAACCCTTGTAATGAAGTGGCCTCCTGAGATTGGGTTTTGTATCTGGCCCTAACTAGATGCTGTGCAACTCTTTCTGGTATGTGAGTCCTCTGTTTTGCTCCCAAGCTTACCAGAAAAATATAAGAGCCCAGGAAGGGAATTGGCATAGATACAGTAGGCACTAATGTTCTTTTGGTTTCCAGACCGGGCTGAAGGAAGTGTCTTTGGAGGATTACGAAGGAAGCGAGAAGTATTGTCCAGACACAGCCTATGGTAAGCAAGCAGAGTTAAGCAAAGGCCCACAGAGCCTTCTCTGGCCACATGCTCTATTTGTTAAGAGAGGGTGGTCTCTACCTACTGCTGTAACGACTTCTTGGGCCATAGTGCTCCAGCATCTGCATCAGTCTGGTGCAGGTCACTGCTACCTGGAGAAAGGGCCAAACGTTGCTTTATTACTGTGTGATAAAACATAAGGATGTGATTGATGTTTGTCAGCTGCCTTTTGCTTTGAAGAAGAAAGGACGAGAGCCAGATACCTTACTAAGGTAGGAAATGGAACGAGTAGGGCAGGAGTACTGAAGAAAGTAGGTAGCAAATGAGGGATGCTCTGGAAAGATGGAGCCTGAAAGCATATTGATGAGAATGCTTTCCAACAGAAATGCAGCTTGTATAGAGATACTGAGCAGTACTGACAGTATCGAGCTCTCTGCCAGAGCCCAAACTGTGCATGTTTCCTCCACTTCAGAACCCCCACGCTCTACCTAGCAGTTATTCAGACATGTTGCTGGACTGGTGGGCAGTGTTGCCTCCAGATGGCTGTCTGTGGTCCCCACCCTGTAAGTGATTCTGACTTCAAACCTCTAACGGCCACTCGTTTTGTGAGGAGGGCAGCTCTGCAGAGGCTGTTTTGTGCCCAAGGAGAGCTCTGTTTACACCAATCTTCCATATCGCTGTAACCTTCCACTATCGTGGCAGATGGAATAATGATTCATGCTGTGAATGTTCTCTGCGTGTTCCTCTTGCGCGCCTGCTGTCTTCTGCTTGGTTTGATCCCATTACATTAGATCACATGTTCTCTGTAGTTTTCCATTGTTTTCTTTTTTCCTTTTTTTCCCCCTTAATGCTCTGTGTAGTTTCTTTGCTCTGGCAGTCAGATTTCTCTCTGAATATCAACCACACAGCCATTCCATGGTAAGATGAGATATTCAGCAAGTCATCTTGCAAATCCCTGATTAACAGAAGCAAAGCTTTCCACTTTTCTTTTTCTCCCTCCCCTCCCTTTCCCTTTTAACATGCTTTCATTATTTGAGTTTCATTCAATGTGATCTGTGATTTCCCTTCCCCTCCCGTTTCGCAGGCCTGGATTTTCTGGTCCCCGTCGCAGGTTACCTCTGCAGGCTGTGTCACAAATTCTACCATAGCGACTCTGCTGCCCGGCTCGCACACTGCAAGTCCCTGATGCATTTTGAGAACTTTCAGGTTAGACCCTTCGGCAATTGCATGGCCTGGCATTTGTTACCCCCGTGTGTGTCTCTTCAGCGAATCCACCATGTTAGCTGTCTTGTCTTCGGTTCATTTCCATCATCCTTGGTGTCCATTGTGCCATAGCTTTCTCCTGGTGTGCTCTATGTTTGTCTCCCATCACCCCTGTAGATCTAAAACCAGTCCAGTCCTGCTTCCCAGCTACTGCTGCTGTCATCTTGTTGCCCATTTCTGGCTGGAAATCTTCCTCAGAGTGTCTCCTCTGTTTGCTGAACCTGTGGAGTCTGTCGTTCAGTCTAGGCCTCTTTTCTGTTAGACAGATTACAGGTGGGTCAAGATGGGGAAAGAACAAGAGATGGAGGCTGTTCCTTTTAAAGAAAGCTGGTACATACGCATCTTTTCATGCGGTACTGCGGGAACAGCTCCTTTAGCCAAAATTGTGGGTGTGATTCATCCATGAAGGGGCCTGGTAAAATCAGGTATTCACCTTAGAAATCTGGAAATTTAACATTACAGACTCTTTATGTGATGGAAGCTACAAGCTGGTGAGAGTCCATTTGGTCCCCAGGGTCAGCCTGCAACAGGAAGTCAGTCTGTCTGTCTGTCTGCTACCCTTTCCTAGAAGCTCCTTAGCACAAAGCTCTGCCAACTGATGCTGTTCCTTTGCTTTACTGGCTCCACCTAAAGAAGCCATATTGCCCCTTGCTGCTTTCGTATCCAGAAGCTTTTCCTACTGGGCTGGCCTGGAATCTGCCTCCATYGTTCTGTCCTTGTTGACTTGCCAGGGGGTGAGGGGCCTGGATTAGTAGCTTGTGGTGGGTACGCAGGGCTTGCACTGTCTCTGCCCTCTCCCGTGACCACTGCCTGGGCCCTGCCTGTGCAGGAGAGCGGTATTCCCTGACCCTGGCAAGGAGGGAGGCTCCCACACTAACTTTCCTGCACCCAAAACCTGCTCCAGCAAAAGCCATTGTGCTTCCCTACCACAGATGTATCCAGCTTTTGTTAGTGTTTAAAAAAAAAAAAAACTTAGTATTTTTCTGCTAGTCTTCAGACAGGTTAACTATTCCTGGTCAACTGTCACTGCCTCCAGAAAGGGGTGGGGTGCTGCAGAAGCCAGCACTTAGAGCAGTGGATTTGGAATGGCAAGTAGCAGGAGAAGACCACAGCTGTTCCTTCATGGTTGCTCATCCTCTCTCACTCCTGCAGCTAGTCATTTCAGGAAGGAAGGAATTGGCCTTGCAGTTTTCCTGGCATATTTTATATCAGCTTAGAGTGAAACTGCAGCAGCAGTGTGTATGCCTCCCATTTGGCCCACTTAGAGCTGAAATTGGATGCTCTTCAAATGGGTGCCAGAGTGACCTGGAGGGATTATTTATGACAAGAGTCCAACCTTAAATATCTGCAGGCAGATAACTATTATTCTTGGCTGCCTAGGTGCCTTGGGGTTGTCACAGTCTGAGTTAAATAATTGCCAGTTTCTGGGGTACTCTCACCAGAGTAGCTCAGGAGAGGGTTTCAAAGCAGAGAACTGTCTGCTGGTGAGGCAGTTCACAGCATCACTCTGAAAACAAATTGGCATGCTTGCACCTGGTTTAGTTTGGGTACAACATTATGACTCGACTGATCTAGTTCCAATGTGTTATGATGTTGCGCATATCCCATTATTTGAGGACAGGGAAAGAGCAAGCCTGCAATGAAAAACTGAATTAAAATGTAAAGCTGCCTGTTGGATGTGCTGTAATTCCACAGTGCAGACTACAGTAGCACTGCTTAAGGCAGTGGTGAAAGCCAGTGCGCTCAAAATAGTTTCCTTAAATTGTCAGGTCTGATGCTAGTGCCAGTTCAAGGGACCCTTTAGCGGAAAGTTGAAAGTGAGTTGATTGTGGAGGGAACTGTTGTGGAAAAGAGGGAGCTTTGTTTTATTCCTTTAGTTCATGTTCTGTCTGGGTCTTGAAGACCAGATTCTTACTGCACGTTAGATAGCTATACAGAGTTGCTGTTTTTCTGAAATCCAGTCTTGAAAATGGCTAGTAGCCATTTTAATGTCTTTACAGACCTCTACTGGTTCATCATGATAGCTAGTGCAAATGAGTCATTTTATTGATGATATGCTTATCTTTATTCTGTAGAGAACCTCAGGACCTTGTAACAAGATGATATTCATGATATCTTAGTGTTCCTGTCAACAGTTTCACTGGCTGCACAGATTGTATCAGCAGAGTGAAAAATCTTAAGCTTTCAACTTAAGTCTTGCTTTAGCTGATAAACATTAAATCACATCTCTGTAGCTGAGGGCAGTGCATAGCCTCATGTATCCAGGGTACATGTCCAGCGTTATGTCCTGGCAGTAGCTGAAGCAAGAGCTGTCACTTGCACTATTACATCTACAAAGTCCTGAGTCTGACTGAGATTAACAGTTGCCAGAACATGATTTTTGTCTCAGGAGCCACAGGTCTGCCATGCACTTGCTCAGCATTAAGTAATGTGAGAGGGACTTCAATTTTTAATATCGCCACTTTTCCTCACAGGAGCTGACCTTGAAAGCCTCAGCAGCCAGGCCAGGAGAGCTGCCGAGACAAGTCGTGCCCCTGCAGATTCTAGCTGCCACTCACCACTGTTTTTGTACAGGTTTTCCTGGACCAGCTGCTACTTGCTGCAGTGACAGTAGCTGAGCTCACGTTGGTTTGTTTGTATTTGCAGAGATACAAGGCAGCGAGGCATCGTGCCACAGCTGCCTACCCCGAGGCTCCTTTGCATTCCCAGGGCTCCAGCTCCCAATTGCTGGATGATCTGAAACAGCCTCCTGCTACAACAGCAGATCCCAGCAGGAAGATGAATGATGATCATGGGATAGACAAGGAGGGTACAGAGCTGTCAGCCCTGCAAGAACAAGCTTCGAGGTCTCCGGAGGGTAAGGGTGAGCTGGCCACCTCTGTAGCAGAGGGCAAAAGCCTAGCCAGCGTGACTGACGATGTATGTGGAATCATGGTTGTAGAAGAAGAAAATCTACAGGAAGAGAGCAAGTCCACTACCACTAGTGCCAATTGCCCACTCCCTGAAGAGAACCGCACCATAGGGGAGTTGTTGGGACACGCTGTGTCTGAGATGGAGGAAGCCAATGCAGCCAGGCAAAGGGAAGGCACAGACGACTGCCAGGATCCAGGGAACGGAGGGGGTTTAGGACAGAATGAGGCAGCAAACACAGGCCAGGAGGCAGCGGCAGAGCCTTCCTCCCTAGCCAAAGGTGAGACAGCCAGTCTTACCTCTGCTGGGTGCAGACGCTCTACTAGGCGCAAACCCAGATAGAGTGGCCTTAAAGGGAGAGCCCTTTACATATGATATTTGCTGGAAATGTTTATTTTCTGAGTCTTTTAATAGAGCAAAAACCTTCAACTTTACTGCTGTTTTTATTTTAAGAATAAAATAAGCCTGGCTTTAGCGTGTCTAATACAGGATGGTGTTGGTTATTACTTGTACAGTTGGGATACAGCAATTATGTGGAAAGACTGAGGCTTGGATCATTGAACTTGAAAGACGGTAATGTGATTTCCATAGGGGACAAAGTTAATGAAGTAGATGGATGCAGACTTACTTTTCACTAAGAATTCTTTGTAGTTCCTCTCTTGTTTCCTTTCCAGGCAGAGGAAAAGTTTATCTCTTGGGAGCCTGTGTGCCCAGTTCTGCCTCTCAGAACAGTTTCCTTTCAAAGATGCACACTCTTGGACAAGCACTGTGTCCTAAGCTAGGCAAGAATATGCATCTTGGTCCTTTGTTAATACTACAAGGCTTAATACAGTCTGTTCTCCTAGTGGAGACTCTCAGGAACAAATTTTGTTTCAAACTGATTTTAATAAAACAGATTTCTTATAAATAACTTCTTTAACTTTCAAAAAAACTCCTTTAACTCTACAGAAGTAGAACAATGCTGGCCCCAGGCCATCCTGACAGGATCACAGTTTCAGACCAGAACGCTCATGCGTACTCTTGTCAAAATGTACAGGGAGGACTCTGCTCACAGCCCACGGCAGGCAGGCCCCTGTCTCTTTGCTCTGTATAGCTAATGCTGTGGTGGGGGCTAACCAGGCTGCTCTGCCTCTCTCTAAAGCCCGAGTCCTTAATGGCAGCTTAAGGAGTTAAGCAGCTTCCAAATATAACAATCAAAAACATCACCCTGGTAGCTTGTCTTGGAAGGGGACAGAAGACTCCAGTGATCTGGGACCATCTGCCAATATTTCTTACATCGCAGTTAATGTGAATAATGGGGAAGCGGTAGTTTCAAGACAGGAGCTGGCTTAGGGTCCCCCTCTCAAAGTCTGTCACTGGAGTTACACTTAGGGGCAAGCCTGGAGTCAGGACAGCCCCTGCCTGCTGTGCTTTTTGAGGGTAGAGGCTAGAGCCATAACACTCCTTGCTTGGATTTAACAGTGCAAAAGAGCAGAGATCATTTTTCCTCTTTGTGAAGAGGGCCTACTTGCAAACAACCTGCATGGCATCAGGTTTCCTACAACCAGCTTTAACCAAATGTCGGTGCCAGGCTCGTGTTGGGGAGCAAAAAGAACCAACTCTCCTACATCCACCTGTGTGCTTCTGCACCTATCACACAGCTAAAGAAAAACAGAACATGTAGGTGAATGGCAGGACACAACCACAGGAAGGAAAAAGTAACAGGCACGAGGTACCTCTTCTACTCAAGTTTTACATTAAATCGGTGACCAGTAAATGTCCCCTTAGCAATACCAACTGAGAGTTTGTGGCCAGCACGCTAGACAGGAGGCTGTGATCCCTGCACATCAGCTTCCATGTTCTGCTGCTCAATCTGCTGCTGGAACTCCAGGCGGGTCTGGCGGTTGGACTCCAGCAGTTCTTTCAAGCAGGCGTGTAGATAATCATTCTTCTCCTCCAGGTGATCCAAGCAGGAGCTGATCTGGTCCAGCATGGAGTTTATTGCTGCATATTCTAAAAGGAAGGGAAATGAGAGATTGAACAACGTTAAGTATATTGTCACTGCAGTCAGTGAAGGCAGCGAGAGCTCTTGCAAAACATGCCCGCAGCATTTTGGCTGTGCCTTATCTGCCACTGGGTGCATGAAGCAAAATGCAACTGAATCCTGCATGTGTTGTGTTCACCGATCAAACGAGACCAATGGGAAGCTGGAGGACTGGTAACAAGATCTAAGGCAAGGTACCTGTGGGCAGTCCAAACCTGTTCTGCACATAGCTGACAGCCTTTGATATCATACATAAAGAGCTGACCACAGGCCGAGTGCTAGCGTGCAGCAGTCCGCATTGCAACAGTACCAAATAAACCCCAAGGACAAGTTAGCCTTTTTAGCCGCCTTGGGAGTCATCTTTTCTGATGAGGGTGCAGGCATGTTAGCAGCGTGCCAAAGCGTTTACTACATTCTGTGAATTATTTGTGTAAGGCTCCCAGGCTGGGATGTGCTTCACAAGGGCCTGGCTGGGGTCAGACTGCCAAAACAGCACAGCTGTTGCTGTGGCCRGAGCAGGGATGAGCCCAAAGGTGCTGTAGGGGCACCATTATTTCCAAAGGGAGATACGTGTGGGGGGCATCAAGTTCAACCACAGGATTTTCATGCACCGTTAAGGCTTTGGGTACTTCAGATTAAAACCAAACTTGTTTGGGATGATCCCGACAGTTGGCTCCCTAGGTACAGTTTCTTATTCACAGCATTTGTTTCAAGTGCAGAAGTATTAGCCTCAGTACAATGGCATTTCACAGTGATGCGTATTAGCACTGGTAATCAAATGAAGATAGCTCTGCTACTCTGATGAAACACTTGCTTTTGGACTGCTCCAAGCAATATTCACACAATCCTAAAGAATAACAAAAAACCAAACTGAAAAACCAGGCAAGATAAACCTCTGATGACAAGTTACTCAGGAACCCTGKGGGGTTTCAGGAGACCCCCGGCAGAGCCAGTCCCACGTTCCTTTCTGAAGCCGCACGGACTGAGCGAGTGCAGGGAGGCAGGCATCAAGCTGTGACCTGCAGGCTGACGTTTGTGAGGATCATGGGCTGCAGGACAGGGAAAGATGCCTGCGTGGGTGGGACAAGCCCACACCTCACCGGCTGGGGCTGGTTCCTCTCCACCCGGCTCCTCTGAGCAGCTGGGGGAGTGCTGGAGCCAAGCGTGACACATGCGGTGCCTGGCTGGAGYGCGGCTCTGCTTTGACGGAGAATATAGAGAAAGTGAGGAGGATAAGGACGTGCTCTGGGCACCCTTGTCCTATGGATGAGGGTCAAGCTGTGCTGAAATCCCCCAGCCTCAGAAGCCCAACTTCGCCCCTCTCAGCTGCCCCCTTGACACTTTTGTAGGCGGGGTGCCCAGAGCCCCCAGCACACCAGGCCCAGGTGCTGCCATTACCAGCAGTTTTAAAAACTGTGACTATTTAAATATTGCAGTCATTTGCATTCTTAATAGCTGAGGAGAAGTTTCATTATAAAAAAAAAATGTCCTCCTTTTCTTATACTACTTTGGAGCCGTTCACAGCAGTGTTGCAGCCTTCAATTCTTTGGAGAATTGCGTATGTTGCATTTAAGCTTGTTTATAAAAGTTTGGCCTCGCAGGTATATGCAGAGGTGGCATTATGAGCAAGAGCACTGCTGATGTCCTTGCATTTAAAAATCAATCCCACAGACACATTCTTTCCAAAAAGGAGGCAGTTATCAGTATTTTGCAAACCCTGTTTCAAGGTACATGATCCCTGAACGTCCGTAAGTTAGAGCTCTTTACTTCAACCTAGTATTTGGCGCACCACATTCCAATTAAACGGTGAGCAGATCCCAAGCAGATATGGTACCTACTTCTGATGAGTAACATTATTCAACAACTTGGCAAGAAGTCTGTAATCACAGCAGGAGCCTAATTGTTCTCAGTGCCTAGCGCTCAAGCGAAGGCTATATACGTTTTGGGAAATGAAAAAAAAATTAACAATTTTGAAATAAGCTGTAAAAACATTTTATTTGATTGCCTTCTGTTAGTTGCAGGCTTGGTGTATTTTTGTGGAAACTTAACCACATCCCCTAATGAAAACGTTGACCAGGAGTATGGCAATTGCGTTGTTTACTCCTCCACATTCTTACAAGAACAGTTGCCAAAAATAAGGTTTCCTGTCTGGCATCAAGGAAAGTGATCCACAGCTTCAGCTCCGCGAGACCAGGAAATAGCTACAGACCTTTATGACCAGCTACTGCACGCAAAGCCCCAGCTAATTACAGGCAGAACAACTTAATGCAGAGACTCGATGTAGATCAGTTTTAGTGACTTTCTCTGTCACATCCAATGTGTCTCTTAGCTCTTCAAAAAGTTTGAAACAAATCACTGTGATGATGCACAGCAGTGAACGCTCTTGGGGTGTTTCAGGGCAGAAATGATCCTCCTGTCACGGCAGGTGGATCACAGCCACGACGAGGAGATTCACCTGCGTGGGTCACCTCTGGAAACTGAATGGTGTTTTGGGGAAACAGCACGACCCAACTCTTCACCATTTTCAAGAGAAGAGTAGCAAAGTGCTTACTCTTTGAAAGATTTACTCCAATTTTAAGAGTGACCTGTACATACGCATTACAGCTCTGCCGTTGTCCCACTTCCTCCATCGGCTTTTTCTAACTGGACAGGACAGTATCAGAAATTTCACACCTAGGCACTGCAGAAATGCCCAAAAGTGGAATTTGCCAAGCTAATTGCATTAAATTCACTTTTTCCAGCCACGACTACTTCTCCCAGATCTGCCCACGTGATCTGTCCTGCGGTTTCAAGATCCGAACGTCCTCTTTCTCCTTGGTCATCCGCCCCCCGCACACCAGCAAAAGCACAGAATAATCCTTTTCACAAGAAAGAAAAAACAAAAAAAAAACCACCAAAAAAAACCCCAAATACCCCCAAGGCAGCATGCAGGAGCTCAGTGCCCCACCGCTGGGCGGGAATCATCCCAGCCCCGCCGCCCGCCCCGCCGCCCCCCTCCCCCCCCGTCGGGCACCGCTCCCAGCAGAAGCAGCAAAACATCTGGGAGCCCCCGGGCCTTGCCACCCGCGCCCGCAGACCCGCGGGGCCGGGCCAGGCCACCCAGCCGCCCCGGGGCCGCCGGCTCGGGGGTGGCAGCCAGGCAGTGCCCCGGGCCGCCCCGCGCACCTTCCTCCCCGAAGCTGTCCCCCTCCTCCTCCTCCTCCTCCTCGTCGTTGCCGCCGGCGCCGCCCACCGGCACGTGCGGCTCCCCGTTCGGCCCCGACATCCCACGGCCCCGCGCCCCGCGCGTCGGAACCGCCCGGACGGCGCGTCGGTGCGCCCGCAGGGCCGCTAGCCAATGGGAAAGCTCGGCGCCGCGCGCGTCACGCAGGCCGGCCGGTCGGCGCTGGGGTAAAGCCTGTGGTTAGCGCGCAGGGTGCGGGGCGGGCGGTGCGCGGGCGGGAGCGGCGAGCAGCGCTCGCCGGCAGCGGGGCGGTCCCTGAGGGCAGCGCGCGGTGGGGGGTGGGCAGCTCCGCGCCCCACCGCTTCCTCGGTGTTTTCCTCGAGCGCGTTCCCAAAGCGAAGCTGTCTCCCTGTCCCGCGGTGTCCTCAGCGCCCCCCTAGGCCTCCCACCCCCAGGGCTGTCCCAGCCACAGCACACAGCGGCACAAGCGAGTGCATTTGGGCACGAAGTGAAGCTGTCCTGCGGGGCCGCCGTCGGCACCCAGCGCTTCTTTCCCAAGACAACTTACGATCTGTATGAACAGGCCTGCACCTCCTCCCGTGAGGAGCCCCCGGGCTGTTCTGCGGCTGCTGAGCCCGCAGCAGCAAGGGCTTTGCTGCTGAACTCCAAAATGCAGCCGCATCACCGGCCCTGCTTCATGCCCTCAGTGGCTTGAACCARCCTCAGGTCACCTTCAAACCTCCTCCTCCCTGAAGGAATGAGTGCAATTCACTTTGTCCTTCCTTGTCTTTGGCCCAGCATCGGTCGTTACCTTATGCGCCCGGAGGAGATCTAATTGCTGCGTGGTTTTTTCATCCCCGGGAGAGATGTCACTGGGATGAAAATAACTTGCAATTAGAGCATCAATTCAAGCAGCGCTCCTGAGATAAACCCGGTTTGAGAACTCCCTTATTAAGTGGGTATTTGGAGCAAAGGAGAAAGAAAAGGTTATGTCCTCATTTAACATCGCAGCCAGCTCTTCTCTTTTCTATGGGGTAACCCCACTGCGTGCCGCCGAGTTGGGCCCCGTGTTGTGCCCAAAGTAGGGGAATTGAACATTAGTGTAATTAATGGACGTAACCACGCTTTAATGAAAAAGATGTCGACTTCCAGTGCGAAGGTTTGCGCTCGCACTGTGGGTACGTGCCGGTCGGAAGCAGCAGCCCCCGCCGGGCAGGACGTGCTCTCAGAGAACAGATTATTTCCACTTCACGCTTTGGTGTCTTCTCAGCGAACCCGGATTTTATAATTGCTGCGAGAGAGCGGGGCCGCGCTCCCTGTGGCTCTCCGCAGCCAGACGGCCTCGCCGTGCCCGCCTCGTGTGGAGTTCAACACCGTTGAGGATTTTTTTACCTCAGTGAAGAACCGGCGCCGCCATTTCGGGGGCGGGGGACGCGCAGAGGGGCGGGGCGGTCCCTTTAATCCCCGCCCCAGGCGCCCGCCCGCGCCGTGCCAGGAAGATGGCGGCCGCCGGCAGGGCCTGGCGGGCAGCCGCGCTGCTGCCGCCCTGGCGGCTGCGGGCCCCGCGCCGAGCCTACGGCGCCGCGGCAGGAGGAGGGGGCGGCGGCGGGGGCCGCCTGCTGCTGGGCGCTGCCTTCGCGGTGGGCGGCGGCGCCGGCCTCTACCTGGCGGCGCGGCACCGCCTGCGGGAGCACTCGGCCGCTGAGGTAACGCGCCGCCGGGCCCCGCTCGCCGCCTGAGGCGGCTCCCCCCTCCCGCCCGCGGGCTGCGCTCTCCTCCCCTCCCGGCCGCCCCCCGCGGCTCCTGCCGCCTCCACCACCGCGTGCTTCCCCCGGGCGCCTGCCCTTCCCTCGCCCCCGAGCCCTGGCGAGGCCCGGGCACGGCCGCGGTGGCGAGCCCCTGGAGACGAGCTTCAGGGAGAGCGCGGAGCGGTTTCTTCCCGCTCTGCGGACGAAGCGGCTGCTTTTGCTCCGGTTTCGGTGAGGAAACCGCTTAAAATTGTGTAAAGGAGGCCCCGGCCGCATTCTCCTTGAGGAGCTGTGAGGAAAGCCTGTCAGAAAGCGAGAGCTTGCTGGCGATAAGAAGCAGCATTGTCTGTTGGAGTTGTTGCTTTTTCCCAGCACCCACGGAGGGTTGTGTAACCCAATAACTTGCAAATGAGAAGCAAAGYGAGATGACTGCATTTGTTTTATAACGTATGACTAACGATTGGCATGGTCTGTCAGATCGCTGAAGTACAGCAGTGTTGGGAAACATCCCTCCCCCGATGCCTCACTGCGCTGCCCCGGGTTCTCCCTGCCTTGTCTCAGTTGTGCACAGGTTGGCTAATCCCAGGAACCTGAACTTGGGCCTCACCCTGTGACCTCTGGGGGCGGAAAATGGAATTGAAAAAGCTATTTTGGTTTTGATTTAAAGTTTATTAAAATATGGTTGTGTTTTTCTTTAGTTTCAGAATTGTGTGTAGAGGGGTAAGCTGTCTGGATTTAACCTTTTTTTTTCTGGCAGTGACTACGAGTTTCCAGCAGATTAAATAGGTGTTTAGAAAAACAGGTACTTGGTCCCAATGGAAGGGAATGTTTGTGATGCCATTTGAAGAAAGCATCTGTTAGCCAAGATATTTTGATGATCAGATGTTGAAACTGAATGTCAATGGCTATGACTTCATGACAAAAATAAGGGTGGAAGGAAGGTAATATTTATATTCTTAGTAGAAAATGGAAGCTTCTGGTCTCTTCCTTCTCCAGCTGCCTGCAGGGAGCCTGCAGCTCACTCTCTACCAGTATAAAACATGCCCTTTCTGCAGCAAAGTCCGAGCTTTTCTTGATTATCATGGACTGCCCTATGAAATTGTGGAAGTGAACCCAATAATGAGGAAAGAGATCAAATTCTCTTCGTACAGAAAGGTGCCTATCCTGCTAGCCAATGCTGGAAGCCCTCTGGTAAGTCTTACTGTGTTGAAAGCTTGATTTCCCTACAAGCAGTCGTTTGGAGGCTTGTCTCTGTCATGTGTCTGTGGTTTATCACATGCGGTGTAATCTTTTAATCATCTTCTATTCTCTCAGGAGCCTAAGATTTTTTTCTTGCTTCATGGTTTCCTATACCTTGGCCTTATTAGAGTTTTTTGTTGGTCTTTCTACAAGACATGTTGTTTGTGTAGTGACTCTATAATCCAGTGATTATCTAGCTTCTATCAGCCCTTATGGAGGACATATCATTTGTACCAGTGGTATCAGGAACTGCTTATATCTTGTGGGAAAAGAATGAGATCTCAAGAAYACTGAAGATTCAACTTGGCTTTTTTTTATGTTAGTGTTGCTCTCCTCCTTTGCTGCCAAGAGCCTAAATCCAAAACCCATTAGTATTGCATGTGTGCCTGGCCCTCAGGTCCTCTGTTGTCAGAATTAAAGGGAAATTTGAAGTGATACTCTGAAATGATCACAGAAGAGATCAGAATGTAGGGCTGTCTTTAGACATGAAGGGACYCCTGTGGAAATGCATGGGAGGAGGAGGGACTGCAGTACTAACTTGGAGCCTCAGCATGCAGGGGAGAAGGTTTTGAAGAATATCCTTTTCAATTTCACCAGCTTCTTTTAAAAGTTTGTTTTAATTCTGTTTTTCAGCAATTGAATGACTCTTCAGTGATCATCAGTGCAATAAAGACCTATCTCATTTCCAAGTAAGAAAACGGGATGATGACAGAAGAGTTGAATGTGAATGGCCCTAGTGAACTAGAGATTGAGAAGACTTAGAGTCGGTCATAAGTATCTTGCTGACCTTGGTCTCTGAAACTCTGGGTGTTTGGCCCAGCTGACCTGAGCCTGGCTGTGATAATGTGGATGGTACCTGCATATGTTGTGATGTGTGTGCAGTGAAGCAAAGCTTTTACCTTTTAGAACTACTCTTTTTCACCTGTGAGAACATGGGCTAGTGTTAGTCCTGGACCTAAACTTACAATTACCTGCTTATAACATCTAGAATGAAATGAAATTGCTGTGCTTGTGGCCTGTCCTTTAGGTCTGTGCCACAAAGCGCCTGAGAATGGTAGGTAGTTTTATGCCTGCAAAAATTTCTGTTCTGACACAGAGAAAGGTATGTACGCTAATAATAGCTATTTGCAAGTAGCTGTTCCAGTCTCTTTTCAAAATTTATTTCAAATAGAATTTGGAACCTTGTGCACTTATTTTTAGAATAATACATTTTAAAGTGTGTATCTTTCAATCTGTCCTTTGCTCTTGCTCATTTTTGTAGCAGCCAGATCAGTTGCTAACTGTGTTTCCGCCCACAGGAGGAATAGCTTAGAAGAGATTGTGTCCTTCTATCCTCCTATGAAAACTGTGACTGAGCAAGGCAAGGAGGTATTTGAGTATGGGAATAAATACTGGCTCATGCTGGATGAGAAGGAGACAAAGCGAGTCTATCCTGTCAAAGAAGTGAGAGTGTAAGTGCTCTTAAATTTCTGGGCTCTCCAAGTAGGGTCACAGCCTCCTCCAGACGTACTTGGGGATGGTGTAGATATAAAATGCTGCTGGTGCTGACAAATCCTGTCACACCCCCATTAGTGTTTAAAACCTCAGTAGTTAAGAGTGGTTTTGCTGTGTTTCTTACATAATTTGAAACAATGCTGTTAGGCGGCCTAGTTGCCACCATCATGGTCATGCTAGCCTTCAGGTGCCTCCAGTTTCCTTCTTGGCCTTTCCTTTATGTCGCAGGGGAGTGCTATGGAGTGCTAGTTTCCCTTTCTGCTTTAGTTCTCATATTGGGAGGGGAAGCTAGTGCTCTATCTTAGTCTTAATTTTAGTTTGAGATTGGAGGAGCCTTGCCAAAGATAACGATCCTGAGTGCATTTCAGAGAGGTGACCAGAGCACAAGGCTGGGCAGGAGTTTTTGATACATTCGTCCTTGGCAGAACCTCTGGGTAATGCCACTGTGATTCTGCCTGCCTCCTGTAGCCCTGCAATCCGTACCTCATTCACTGAAAAGTTTCTTTCTTTTGGATGCTTGCAGGGAAGAAATGAAGTGGAGAAAATGGGCAGACGATTGGCTTGTTCACCTCATCTCCCCCAATGTTTACCGTACCCCCAGAGAAGCCTTGGCATCTTTTGATTACATTGTCCGTGAGGGAAAGTTTGGCACCGTGGAAGGTTTCTTTGCCAAGTACATGGGGGCTGTTGCCATGTTCTTTGTTAGCAAGAGGCTGAAGAAAAGGTTGGTACCGCTGAGCACCAAGTACACAAGAGGAATAGCTCCTTAACCTCCTTAGCTGTGAACCCCAGATGTCAAAGGGCAGAACCTCAGTGTTTTAAACCAAACCATTTAATCTAATATAACAGCTGTACTTCTTTAACTGGAGGTATTGAACCCCTCTACTCATCTGCTATTTCATCACTAACTGCCCCCTTCACTCTCAAATACCTTCCTAATTCCCAGGCAAAGACCAGCCCGTAAGATTAGAGATGATAAAAGGTTAAAGAAAGAAACAAACTAGTGTCTTCAAACTAGTGCTTCTCTTTATCCAGACATCACCTTCAAGATAATGTCCGAGAAGACTTGTATGAAGCAGTTAATGAGTGGGTAAAAGCTGTTGGCAAACATCGACTGTTCATGGGTGGAAACCAGCCGAACCTTGCTGACTTGGTAAGGGGTGAATTCCTGCGTTTATTGTTCGGTGTATTACAAATTATCCAGTTGCTTATCCATGTGAAATGGTTAATACCAATATGGGCAGAGAAGGCGAGTTCCATGAGAWACATTGTCCATGTCCTTTTTGCAGTAATACAATTCCCACATGAAGAGGACTTAGAAATATTTGTGTTACAGAGGGCAGTATTTGTTGTTTTCCTCCAGAGAAGTGTTTCCTAAGATGGAACCTGCAGTTCCCATCTGCAGGTGGATGTTACTGATCATGTGGAAGCATGATAGAAGCAGGTTGCAGGCCAGGACACCACGCTGGCTCGTGAATGCTGATGAATAAAGCCTCACGCCTGCACAGGTTTTATTACATTCAGTGCTGCTGGGGTTTCCTTTGCAGGCCGCAGTGCAGAGTGGAGCAGGATTCATCCCCTGCACCAGCAGGTCTCCTTGGAATGCACGTGAAGCGTTTCACACCAGGGCTCGATGCAGAGATGGGACTAATAACTGCCCCATAACTGCACGTAGATCCTGATCTTTCCTTACTGTTTCCTCATGGAAAAACATGCATATTCTTCACTACCTTTCTGCCTTTCAGTCTTCCTTGCTAACCAGAGTGGTGGAGTAGATGGCAGGAGGGAGAAAGAGCCTTACTGGCTAGGCTATTAAGACACTCATTGGTACCCTAAGCCATTCTCCACTGCTGACTCTTTCAGTGTTGTTCTAATCCTTATCCTCTGGCACAGGCAGTGTACGGGGTCCTCCGAGTCATGGAAGGGCTGGAAGCCTTTGACGACATGATGGTCCACACTAAGATTCAGCCTTGGTACCAGCGCATGGAAGAAGTCATTCAAAAAGCTGAAGTTGCAGTCTGATGCCAGCTGCAGCTGCCTTCCTGAAGTACTTGCATGGTAAAAAAACTTCAGAAGGAATGGCATTTATTTTTTAAGAGTTGAATGGACCGGTCACACCCCATGGCCTGACATGCAGGCACAGAGACTGTTCCGTTCAGAACATCAAGTTGCAGTGAGCAGGAGGGATCCAGCTGGGTGTGTGTTTGAACACGAGATTTAGAAGGACGGGGACAGGTAAAAGGAAGGGATCTTGGACRCTGCTGGAAAGGAGAAGCTCTGAACTGAAGAATGCAGTAAATAGGCTTCCTTTAGGCGAGAGCCATTCTCAGAGCAGGTTACTGTAAAAGCAAGCCGCTCTTGGCTAGTAAGTGTTACAGCCGTATCAGATATGGTAGGTCTGAGCCGCTTTTGCTTCAGGCTGTCTTCCGCTACTCATCCACGTCATCTGAAGTGTTTTCCCGACTGACACACTGGATGCTAGTTTTTAAGTGACAATTTTTCCTGCAATAGAGTCCTGTAAGCCCAGTGCTGAGGGAACTGGAGGAATCCACAGTACTGGGAAAGGCATCCTTCCTGTGACAGAAACGATGCTGCACTCGGCAGGTTGTATGCTTTTACTCTTCCATGTAAAYGGTTCTTTCAGTACTTGATTCTGTACGGTCTGCAGGGATAAAGGCTTGCTTCTTTCTGTGCCCTTTGTGAGATCTGTGAGTTCTTACCCATTACGCCCGGAAAGCACACCCTACACAGAAATCACTAATGCCGAGCAGTTATTTGAAAGATTTATCTTGCATGAAATTGCTCTGCAATACCCCTGAAAATCAGTCTGTTCTTGTTTTTGACAAAGAAGGATTAAGAGCAGTCTGCATGCCCGGGGCATCTCTAGATGCTTCCGCCATGCAAGAGTAGCAAAGGATTTGCCATTGCAGCAATCGGATTAGGAACCATCGCTGCAGGTGACRTTGTGCAATACAAAGTCTGCTGAGCTGTGCTGGGTAGAAATGCCTGATGTTTGTCAAAGTGAGAGATGATGCAGGTTAGAATGGGAGTGATCCTCTGTGCAGCCCAAGGCTTACATTTCAACTTAATTGTCAACTTGAAACAAGTTCTGTTTCCCCAGAAGAAAGGGCAGGTTTTGGGGAAGCTGGTTTGTTGAGATGTTACAGGTGGAGCTGAAGTCGGTCTGTATTGCAGAACAGCGTGGGTTCTGTTGGGGGGCCTGGGGGAGGGGGGGGCACCTTTGTTGGGTATAACAGCAAAGGTTGCGGTAGAGGGGTTGGGTTTTTCCCAAATGTGGGACTGGTTACAAATTCAGTTATGATCTGACACAGAGCGGGGAAAGAAAATGTTTACAGTAAAAAGGGCTGGGTTGCTGGTCTGTGACTTGATGTATTTGTTTGTTAAAGCTGTTCTATACTGAAACCTGTGTTCCACCGTATCAGAGGAGCAAAGTTCAAGCAGGTAGTGTTGTTTTAAAAAAACTGTATTGAACATATACAGAGAGGGGCTTGGAGAAACCCCTTCTGATAACTTAGTATACCCGTCCGTGTAAACCCTAGAATGAAGAGAAGCGTTTCACAGCCTCCGGAGCCGGGAAACAGTAAGTGAGGAGCCGAAACACCGACGGCTCCCCCATGCGACTTCTCTTCGGCGCCGCTGTGCTGCCGGCCGTGCCGCGGCCGCGCTCCGCCGGGCCGGCTCCTCACCCGGGTGCAGCCCCGACGCAGCTGCGCTCGGTCACGCAGCCCCTGGGGGGGGGGGGCGGCCGGGGGTTCCCGGGGCGCCGGGCCCGGCTCCTCCGGGCCGCTTCGCGTCACTGTGGCGACGGGGCCCGTTGCGGGGCGGGGCCTTGTGACGCGGACGGCGGCGGCGGCGGGCCCGGTCACGAGGCGGGCTTGAATCGCCCAATGGCGGCGGCGCGGCGGCGGCCCCGGAAGTGCGGCGGCGCCTCCTGCCCCTGGTGCCGCCTCCCGCCGCCCCCCTCGCCCCGGCCGCGGGGTCTCCATGGCAGCCGCAGCGCCTCCCGCCGCCTCCCCGCCGCCGAAGACCTCCTGAGCCGGCAGCGGCTGCGGACCCCGCGCGGCCCTTCACGGTGAGGGGGCCCGGCCGGGGAGGGTGGGGGTCCCCTCGCCGTGTGGCCGCGGGGGTGTCCGAGCCCCCGGGAGTAATTGCTTGGGCGCCTTCCCCGCCGTGTCAGTCATGAGAAGTGCCTCCTGCCTTGGGGCGGCCCTTCCCGCTGGGAGGGAGAGCGGGAACCGTCGGGCGGCTTTGAATATACAACGGAAAAGGTGCTCGGTATCGGGGCAGGCGTTGGGACGGGCTGCTCGGGGCGGTGGTGCCACCCSTGGAGGTTTTCCAGCCCCAGCTGGGTAAAGCCCGGCTCTGACCTCGGAGCTGATCCTGCTTTGAGCAGGAGGCTGGCCCCAGCCTAGGTCCCTGCCAGCCTGAGGTCGCCACAGATTTTTTGAAAAGCCGCGGGAGAAGTTACTTGGACTTCTGAAAAAAACCTTGTTGCTAGGGAAAGCCGGGTGACGGCATTTGAGTTTCACTTGTGGTGATTCAAAAGCTCTGTGTAAGTTCTCAGTCGGTGCTGTAGCCGATGGCACGTTTGGTCCTGAGGAGGGTTTAGCCCTTCCTTGGAAAGACGAGGATTAAAACGCCCAGCGGTGTTTGGAGATGTTCATAGCTAGAAGCTGGGGAATCCTGTTCCGTCAGAAAACTCTCGCTTCCTCCTCCTGATCGAGGGAGGTGCGGCTGTGTCTTCCCCCCTGTAGTTTTCATGAATCTGACGTGATACACAGGTGTGTGTTGTCTTAAACACATCCTGCTTGAACACAGATGCAGTATTCTTAGTTTTACTTAAGAGTGGGTTATTACATGAACCTTGGCAAGCYGACAAATTAATCAATAAGCTATAARGAGTGATCTAAATTCTAGTCTAGCAGAAGTATTGTACAAAATCCTGCTCTACTGCATCAAAGTAACGCTTTACTTGTAACACTTGTTCTTACATAGCAAATTGTGAAGGGGTGTTACCATACGGTTAGCTAACTAAGCCTGATATACCACCACTTCATCACTCCCTGGTAGACATTAGTCCTTTGGGGATCCCTCCTCCCTCGCTCTCCTTTCTTCAAGTCCCCCAAGTACCACCAGGCAAGCAGCTGCTCGCGCTGTAGCTGACTCCCAGTTCTGTGTGTGCTACTGGTTGCCAGCCGACACACGCGTATCTGCTGGGCAGGCAGTGGGCCACGTTGCAACGCGAGTCTGTGGTGCTGGGTTTCCTTCAGCACAAGCTCTAACTTGGATGCATCTCTTCAGCCTGCAAAACTGTATAAACCTTTATAAAAGGTTCTGTCAAGAAACTATAAAACTTCTGTCAAGTTTTACAGAATTTGTTGATGATGGCAGAATTTAGGGAGGGTGTGGGGTTGGGAGGGGACGTACAGGTACCCTGGAACTGTTCAAACCTTGTTTCCTTATGAAACTGGTTAAAAATTGCAGTTAGAATTTGAAGGTTTGTACCTGTTTGAGTAAGGCAATCGTGTAATTGTACAAAACATTTCCATTGTTTAAACCAACTTTCATCATCAATATGTAAGGAATTACAATCTCGGTCCTTCCCTCATCTCATGCTTGTCAGAGGAAGCCAGGACATACCAGCTTTTGTTGTTTGGGTTCATACATTTGATGTGCTTCAGCCTGCGTGTTGCCTTAAATCGAAAGGAAGAGGATGTTCAGAAATTGGCACCTTTTCCTATTAGTGGTCATTTTCTTTTTTCTCTATCAGGTGTCCCTTATCCACCAACGTTGAAGTGACTTCAGTCTCTGCACAGAGCACACTGTCCAGAAGACCTAGAAGCTTTAGAATAACTGTAAGTAATTTTACCTAGGCTGACAAAAACCTTTCTGCCAGAATCAGATTAGTGCTGCTGGTGGATTTTTGTAAGATTTGCAGTTGCATTATACCATTACCTCAACCAAAGCATCAAGCTCAAAGGTGCTGACTTTAACCTTGCGTCTCTAGGCTTTTCCGTGTTGTGTTAGATATTGGTTAAGGTTATGTTTTTTTCTGAAGATTATAGAAATGCCGTGATCCAAAAGCTTTTAAGCATTTGTTTAACTTCAAAAAGACACTTAAAGTTAAGCACATGTGAAAGAGTTTACAGGTTCAGGGTTCTCGGATGGAAGGATCTGATGGTTTCCTGTTGATTTTTCTTAACTAAACTGTTAAGTTAATGCTCCTCTTCTCCCCCCTTCAAATTTCTCTTCATAATCAGGTTGTGTTGGTTACTGGAACCCTTGATTTGCTCACTTGCTCTAAGACTTTGAACTCCGATGACTCTTACAGACACCTGCTATCAATCCAACTGTATTTGGTCTTTGACAACCACGTTAAAAGCAGAGAAGTTAGTTGTATTAATCCTAGCTTTACAGCAAAATAGTGTGCAATTCAAAATGGCAGATGCTACTGAAAGCAAGCTCCAACTTTAACCAAGGCTGGCCATTGTTGCTCTCTGGCACAGAGGGAAATGTTGTTATTTCCAGTTTCCTTATTCGCAGGTTTCCTTTCATTGTATTGCCCTTTCCCGTTTGTGGGAGAAGAGCCATGAAGAACCGTTCCTCATCTCCCCCTTTGCACGTCCATGTGGATGAAAACACCCCTGTCCATGTCCATATTAAAAAGGGTCAGAAAACCACGCCTGCAAAATGCCAGGTAGGAGTGTRTAGCTGGGTGTTTGTAAGGGCTACAAAGAGGAAGGTGAACGGTCCTAGAAGCACCACAAAATCTTCAAGGTCTGTTTTACCGTTGTATTAGAACTGTAAGACTTGACTTCGTAGTYAGTGGTGAATTTTCATTAACACGTCTTATGCGTTTAAGACGATTTAAGTGTGGTATAGAATGTATAGTTACTTTTCATGTTCAAGTGTGTGATTGTGAAGAGTGTTGCATGAATGTACTGCATCTAGCCATACTGTCAACTGACTGCGCAATAACCTTTCCTTCTGGCTGGTGTTAGCCTCCTCTGATAGCTGCTGGCTCGTCTTATCTGATATATCCTGTGAAACCCTATGTGATATTTTTGTATGAATGATCTTTCATTTGGTTTTGCAGCACTAAAAATTGTAAATGCTTCTTTAAAAGTCTGTGATTTATTTTATTTTCTCTTTCTCTGGCAAAAGCACAAACAGAAAAAGGAAAGGGATACTGTGAACGTCTGCCGAGCTGTGCGGGTGAAAACTAAGGCCCCCTGGATGCCCCCAGGCAAAACATCAGTCCGGGAGTCCACCTGCAAATGGGAGGTATGGCTGATTTTGCTCTTTAAAACAAACTTTCAGGTTTATCGGAGGTTGGAGAGAGCAGTTGTGTAGTGAGGGAGCTGGKCTGGTCTGAAAGAAGGCTACTGTCACCTACCATCCATTTTAAGTGTCTTCTATAAATCTTTTTCATTTTCTAATATAGAAAAATTGGAAAGTAATTAGCAGCCTATGGCCATATCATGCCTTTCTGCCTCTAGAAGCCAGACAAATTTCTTTGTTTGTTGTAGTTTTACTAGTTCCCTTCAAGATCTCATCTGGAGGCACAGCTTGGGGCTGCTGTTCTTCATCTCTTCCGAAGCATGGAGCATTTGTGTAGTATTGTGTAAGATTTTCTTTCTTGTGGGTTGATGGTTTTGCCTTTTGTATTCCTGGCTCTTCCTAGATGAGAATTTGAACTGTGATTATTTTTTCTTCTTTTTCTGTTCCAGTCTTTCTGCATTCTTGACCTTTCCCTGATGGAAATGAAAGAGCTGTTTACAAGTGTTTTTTTCCTTACTAGCCTCATTGCAGTGACGCGACCTGGTCTCTGGTTTTGGCAGAGTTAGGGTTAGAATACTGTTTACAACTTTATACTAAAAGAATTATGCCCTTTATTGCTTTTCTACCAGGGACCAACTCACCGCCTAGACATTACACCTCCAGATTCAGAAAAAATGCTGTCAGTATTGCGCCTGAGTGACCTCTCTACAGATGAGGAGGATGCTGTTTACTGCAAAATGAACGAATATGAAAAGAAGATAGATAGCCTGATGAATGTGGTGGGAACGCTCAAGAATGAGGTGAGGAGACGGCGTAAAGACCTGCTGACTTCAGCTTTGTAGCTGATAGTTTGGCAAGAGGAGGCTGGAGTCAAGCCTTGGTGCAATGGAAGACTACAGAGGCCGTTGGTAGCTTTCCTAAAAAATAAAATCTGAGTTGTTTAGAAGAGCTGAACTATCCTAGTGAGATCTTAAGCCCTGCTATGAAACATTTTAAAACATTGTCCATTTAATAAGTTATTGCTGTGCTTCAGTTTCCAAATAATCTGTCGTCTTCAGAAACAGCTCTGGTACGGTAGTTCAACCCCYCTCTATGTTCTCTCTTCTTTCACATCTTCAACTGTTTGTAGTGCTCTTACCTGCCAAATGGGATGTGTGTGTCATTCATGAGGAGCAGTAGTCAACTTCTGAGCCCCGTTCAGCTCTCGAGTAGTCTGTACACAACTGCAATCACGCTACTAGCAGTGACTCTGAGCTGCCACAGAACCTCCGGAGTAATCCAAAAATGCCAGGGACTATTTAGGTTGATTTCACCCAGTTTCCTGGGTCCACAAAGCAATGGTGGAGCAATGGGAGCCATCTCCAGGGTGTGAACTGCTACCAGAGCTCCTTTCCTGCCATCTCTGAGGTCTGTCACATGTGTCATGGCTGATGATGATTTTTGGTATGTGACTTAGAGCCAGGACACTTGTGTCTCCCTGTGTTTGTGGGATGGGAGGTATTGCCAGGCAATAAGTGAATTATGCCCTTTGTGCACAGGAACAGCCTGGAAGTATCTAGGCAAAAAAAAAAAAAAAAAAAGCATGGTCCTTTGTTGTTTGGTGCGGTTGAAGAGCTGGTTCACTGGTTTGAGATGTGGATTCTGTGTATCACCTTAAAAGCACCTGCTTTGTCTTAAGTTCTATTTAAATATCTTCATCAGGCCAAGCTGCAGAAGAAGGAGGAACAGCAGCAAATGACAAAGCGTCTCCTTGAGGAGCAGAAAGAAGAACTGAATGAGGTCACACAAGAGCTGGCAGAAACAGAACAYGAGAATACGCTGCTCAGGCGCAATATTGAGCGCATAAAGGAAGAGAAAGATCTGACTGTGTAAGAAAGCTCCAGTTCTCCATTTTTACTGCAAGTAGTGGTATTTACAGYGCGCCTACCTCCTTTATTGCTAACRTTATTTGAGRTTGTACTTTGTACCGTGGGTTGCAGTGCTGCTGAAGAACTGATGTTCTTGGATTTTTTTGTCACCTTTTAGAAGGGGGACTTCAGATAGCAATAGCTGCAGAGAAGGGCTCTAGCATGATTACTGGAATGGAAAAAACTACTCTGAGAGGAAYGTGAGAGCAGTTGGCTTGTGTGGCCTACTGGAGGGTCATCCTAGCTCTGCAATTAATATTTTGAAGGTTAAGAGATGCTGTTTGAATTGGGATGATATTGGTAGAACAACAAATGAATAAACATGGAGCTGAAAACTAGAGGAGAATTCTTGGCCTTTGTGCAAATCATACTGAGACGGGAGTGACAGCCTCTGAGAGGACTGAACCGTGTTTTTTTTTCCTTAGTGACCCTGAAGGTCTCCAAGTCTGAYGTTTTTGCATCTGCTTTGTATCTAAAGAATTAGGGAAGTTTGTGTCTCCAGGGGGGCACTAGTGTTTGAAGAGAGTTAGTTTTCCTTTTTCCTTAAGAAAGATCACTTGGAAGTTAATACTGTGTGTTCCTTTTTCAGAAAACTTTGTGAATGCTTCTGAGATTACAAGCTCTGGCTAAAAACTTTGAGCTGTATGTCTTGGTGTGCTTTCCTCTTCCATGTTCAGCCATTTGGAGTCTTATTTCTGATGTGGCTTAAGTGCCCAGAAAAAGCATAACATTGTGTTTTGGGTGTAATAGTGTGTGCAGGCTTTGGTATAAGCCGTATTTGTCCCCTCTAGATTCCTGTTTCGTAGCTGTGGTCCTAGCAAGCTCCTGGTGTCTACTTCCTGGCTTCTGTYGGAACAACTTCCACACTGGAAGAGGGTCAATCTTAAGTAGTGTTTGTTTAGAGCTTTTATCCTCTGATTCGAGGGTTTTTATGAGTTTTAACCCAATCAGCTGTGTATCAATAGTGGCTGGTACAGCTGTCAAAGCTTCTTGTTTCTCTGATGGCTGAATTCTCATTACAGGCTACAGAAGAAGTACTTGCAGCATGAGAAAGAGTGTTTGATGTCCAAGCTGAGCGAGGCAGAAAGGGATGGAGCAGCAGCAGCCAGGCAGATCCATGCCCTGAAGAACACAATTGGGAGACTCAATGTTGTAGGTGTTGTCCTTTTTTGTTCTTGCCTTTACTATGTTGTCCTGTTATACGGCTGTCTTAAAAATGTAATGTTACAGTTGCTGATCCAGAAAAATGTAAGGAAAAGTGGAGGGATTTAACATGCTTAAGGTGTTTGCTAGTTGTGTTTGGAAGTGGGGTATTTACTTGCAGTCGCCATCTGCACACATGGTGCTGACTATTGCACTGCTCATGCCTGTATCAGCTTCATACATGAATTCCATGTGAACAATTCTTTTCTCTTTTTTTTTTTTTTTTTTTTTTTTTTGGTTTGGTTTTTCCTCTAGGAGAAACACATGAGCAGCTCAGACATTAACACACTGACAAGACAAAAAGAGCTTCTGCTCCAGAAATTGAGCACCTTTGAAGAAACCAACCGGACACTACGAGAACTTCTCAGAGAGCAGCACAACCGGGAGGTGAGCAGTGCTGTGTGCTTGAACTTGGATGATTACAGGAGGCTGTGTTGTCTTGTGGGTTGAAATGGAGTTTGAGAGCTTTTAACTCCTCTTCCCACCCACCCCCACCCCGACGCTGCTGTTGACCCTGTGTCATAAAGGATGGACAGTTTKTTGTTGTGTGGTTTTTTTTTTGTTGTTTTTGGTTTTTTTTTTTTTTWTCCCTGCCTACATCATAGAGTAAGACTGACTTTTCTGCTGTGAGGATGTTAGAGCATCTAAGTCTTTGACTGTATTAAAAGGAATAGGCACTACTGTGTTGCCAACTCTCTCTCATCTCGATACAGCTGTATCTGCTGATCATGCTAGTCTGAAATGTTACTGCTACAGTTGCGCTGGCTGAAGTCTTGAAGACTAGATGTGGCCTTAGCTAATGGGAGCCTAAGGATGTTCAGAACTTTATTTTTGTAGGCTGTAAGAGCAGTAACAGAGAAATTGTAAACAATTCTGTACTGCTTATACAGAACAATTCTATACTGCTGGTAAGAACAATACAGAAATGAAATTGCTATTCCTCCTGTAGTTTATATTCCATTTGAGCAAAAGCAGGCTGATGGTAACAGTTCTTTCAGCCACCGGTGAGACTGGATAAAAGGACTGAGTTCTTCCACATGACTTTCCCTGAGTAGCGGGAGAGTTTGGAAAGGTCTTCAATTGCCATCATGCTTTTTATTATAATCTTTGACTGAGAAGTGGAAGAGCTTTCTGAGATAGGTGATGATATGTGAAATATTTAGCAAATTTGATGCTTCTGGGTATCTTCTGAGAATTGCTGCTGCAACTGGGAGGAAATGGTTGATTTGCCCGGTTCCATTTAAAGAATCTGTATAAAATTGACTTTTTAGTTCACAGTTTTTCTCATGTATTTCTTTTGTAGAAGGATGCTCAGAAGATACTGGAGCGGCAAGGAGTACTGCTGAGAAGGCTGGCTGACTCAGATGCAGAGAAAGTGGTAAGCAAGCCACAATCTCTCTTCCCCCCCCTCCAGTTTTGTGGTGTTTTGTTTTGGTTTTTTTTTTTAATGATAAAGCAGAGAGATCTAAAATGCCAAGCTCTTCTTTGTCTTGTATTCAGCCATCAAGTCTTACACTAATGCCTTTTAGATCAATAAAAAATATTTTGGCTTTTGTGGTCATCAGAGCCACTACATTGCTCCTCTGGTTAAACAACCTACATTTCAAAGTGGGTAGGTTTTCACAGCCTTTGAAATATGGGGGCTTAGAATGGGGGTAGCACAGCTGAGACCTACGTATAAGAGCACCATTAGGATTTACAGTATTCAGCTATAAAGGAGAAGTTAAGCCTGTTCTTCCTATGTTTAAGCACAAATGATTCTGCTTACCTTTTCTGATGGTACTGAGTGTACAAAGCAAGTGTACAAAACAAATGTTTTCTTTGTAGAAACATCTACTACATGTTTCTTTAAAAAGAAAACTCTGAGGGTGAGAGAGAAAAAAAATATCTACTGCCAAAATACCTGTGACGGTCAGGATAGAATTCTTCAGTTTGGAAATCACCTTCCTGTTTCTGTATGTTTATCATGTTATCCTTAGAGCTAGAAAAGCACAAAGAGAGTAAGCTTTCTGTATCTGCTTCTCTCACGGAATGAGTGAGTGACCTAGTGCCAGTTTTTGTTCATTTCCTTATCTGTAAACTGAGAAAAGAGTTCTTGCATTGCCAGAAGTTATAAAACTTGCTGTGAGACACAGGTAATGCCCTTTTTTTGTCAGTGGAGTATATAGTCCTGTCAGGTCCTYGTTCTTGACTGGGTATCCTATGCCCTGTTACACAAATGTATGTGTATCCCTTTTGCTTTCTGCTTGAGGAGAATGCAGCCTGTTTTTCTGGGGCTGAGGATGCTGTTGCTGTGGGTACCCGACAGAGGGTGCTGTGGATCAGAGGGTCTTGGGAGGGAGGCAGTTGCACCTCTTTCCCTCCACCTGCCAACCTAAATGGGTTTGTTACTTAACACCTGAGTGGTGTTTGTTTTCCCAGCAACTTCAGATGAAGCTTCAGGAGAAAGAAGAAGAAGTGGACAATCTTACCGTTCAGATGCAGGCAGAAAAGGTAGTTTCCTTTTTCTGTTTTCCCCTCCCTGCTCCACCTTCCAGTTCTGTAGAACCCCAGATAGTCCAAAATATGGGTTTGTGCTGGCAGACGATTACTTTTTAAGGGATCAGATGACTGGCTTCCTTATAAAACTAGAGACACAGCTACCTATTCCCACACAGTTGTAGATTCAATTTTCTGCTAATAAAACATCTATCACAGAGATGAATAGGTAGTATTCCCTTTGCTTGGGCTTATCACTGAATTGCCTTTCTGTTTGAGGTCCTGTTGGTTCCTGATGTCAAATTCCAGTCTGTTCCTCTGTTTAGGAAGTAAAGAAGGAATGTAGTGGAAGAGATCAGATATGAAGGATGTTTTGCCCTAGAACAAATTTTCAGGGTGGTCATTCACATCTGATGTGAAATAAATGGCTACTCATTTGTTGCCCCTGAGTAAAGGAGCTGTGAGGGTCCATCTGAGGAAAGCGGAGGTGGCTGGAGGTCCTATCAGGTTTCTTCACTGAATGATTACATATTAGAAAGTGTTCCTTCTGTTAGCTTGTTGAGGAGAAAGGTGTGTGTCTTGTTTGCCTCTTATTTAGGACCAGGCAAAGACAGCATGTGAACTCTCCAAATCAATGGAGGCTGTGAGAGGCCATTTACAAGCACAGCTGCGAAATAAAGAAGCTGAGAACAACCGTCTGAGTATACAGATACGGGTATGTTTTCAGTGGCCCCTGGGGATTGTSTCTTCATTTACTCTCATGAACTGAATTGACTGACAAGGGAAGTGGCACTCACCAACTATTCTTCTGCTGTGTCTGGTAGCCTGAAATATTGGCTGGTGATGTTTATATCACTAACACACCCCATACTTTTCAAATGAAGTAAGAAAAGAAAAAGCTTTTCATTTCTGATGCATGAAGCAAAATCAGAGCGTTAAGGTCTATGTGCATTTATTAGATTTTTTTTTTTTTTTTTTTTTTTTCCCCCCTAAGTTAATTCCTACATAATTATTTATGTGTTGGTTGGTTTAGTCAAGCATCAAGACAGATCGTAAACTCTTTAATTTGCCTTCTGGGAAAAATGCTGTGCCATGAGTTCCTGTATTTGATCACACTCATGCGTACTTTCTACAGTCTTAATGAGGAGGAGAAAGTGCCCCTGGTTTATCTTGATCAAAGTCTTCTGTTTAACAAGACTGTTGTTGTTGATGTTGTGATGATATTATGACGAACATACGTGTGTTAATGGTTTAGAGGAGCTTTAATTCTGTTAAGGTATATAGCTGCATAAAGCAACATTATTATATGTGAGCATTTCAATTAATAAAGAGAATGTTCTTGGGTAGATCAAAAGACTGGTAGAGCAGTATTTATCTTGGTCAGGAGAGGAAACCAGTATTCTAGAGAGCAGCTTATGAAAGAAGAAAATAAGACTTTTGGAAGGAAGGGAAGCATTAGGACAGGATTGTGTAGGTGAAATGTGATTGCAAGTACCTCCAGGCTGGAGGTTGGGGGTTTATGCCCAGCTCTCTCCACCATTTCTAGGAAATTAGTTGCTGCTTTGGGTATGCAGGTGTAAGGACGTTATTCCATGTGGTGTGTTTTCTTCCCCCCTGCAGAATCTGGAGCGCGGTGAAGCTCAACATAAGGCAGAGGTGGAACACATCAGGGAACAACTGAAAGAACTAAGGCAGAAGGCAGACGGTGATAAAGAGGCCCTGAAGAAAGCCATCCGCGCACAGAAAGAGCGGGCAGAGCGGAGTGAAGAGTATGCAGAGCAATTGACTGTCCGGCTAGCAGAAAAGGTACCTGATAATACAGGAGGAGAGACCTCATTTCAGATCATGCATCTAAATCTTTGATTTCTGGCAGCAGCCCTGGGGAGAGTCTCTGCTTTCAGCTAATGAGATTTATTTCTGTCTTGATGCCTTGTCCCATTTATGCTAAGTTTAGAACAAATCCAGTTTGCTCAGCTGTCACTATCTTCGCTGCATGTCCCTACCTTAGGACATGCAATAACTTAGATCATACTAAACTAGCAGATCTGATTTTTCACATGGTTATTTAGAACCATCTGGGGTTGACGAAAGCCAATGAAATAAAGCCTGGTAGTTTTGGCTGAAAATTCTGAATGGAGTTGGCTGTTAATCGAGAAACTAGTTGGAGCAGAAAAGTACAAAGACTTAGAGGTGTGCGGGAATTTCCTGTTGAAAATGACTGAAGGATATCAAGCAAAAGTAGAAAAGTTAGGACTAAAACAAATCAGAAGGGATCGTGGATTTCACACTACTTGATTGTTTTTTTTTCTCCGTTGCTTTTAGAATTCCAGGGACCAGAGCCACTAGTAGCATCTTAGCCGTGCTTTGTATTTGTGACAGTTCATCTGCCTTCAGAGAGGATTCTTCTTTCGCTGCTGTTATGTCTGTTGGCTGACAGTAGTGTTGGAGAAGACCTCTCTCTGAAGGATCAGGAAGAAGAAGAAGAAATACTTGTCCTCAATATTTTAAAAGTCTTAGTGAAGTCTCTGCACATACCATGCTTACCCATATCAGTATCTCGTCTGCGTGTTCTGTGTCCAGTGACATTTTTGTCACCCTTGCTCTTTTCCTCCTGTATTTCTTTTGTTTGACAGGACAGTTATGTTGCTGAGGTGCTGTCTACTATGGAGTCCTGGAGGAGTCGCTACAACAAAGTAGTAAAGGACAAGAGTGGCCTCGAACTGGAAATTGTTGCGCTGAACAGGTTAAAATAGAATTAATGTGGAGAAACAAGCATGAGTGGGGATGAGTTCTAGGTTCAAGGAKAAYTTAATTGAATTTAATTGGATAATTTCATTAAATTGAATAACTTAATTGGATTGTAAATATCCAAGCAAAACCAGCACTGCCTAAGGACTAGAGCAGATTTTGGAGAGATTGAGAGAGAGAGAGATGTGGCTTCTGCTGCTGACTTGCCACAGCAAAGGCAGGCTTTTTAAGGGTTTGCTGACCCTTAAAACTCTCTGTTCCTTTGCCATTTTGTAATGCTTTGAAAGAATTAAGGTTATCTTTCTTTTGAGATGTGTTTGAGATGCTTGAATGGAAGGGATTAGAAGAGACAGGCAGCATAGTTTGTGTCCATTTTGTTTTGAAGCTAAATAAATGTGTTGGTATCACTGCAGTACAGTTGCTGCTGCAGGAGAGAATAGGTAGGTACGAGACGAGAGAAGTACCTCTTTATCCTGTGTATCTTGGAGGCAATGCATTTGAGCTCCAGGGGACAACTCAAGTTAATTTCCAGCAGGCTAAGAAGATTGAGGTGGTAGAACAGTGTAACAGATAGGTGCGCATACATGACTGGAGGAGCAAGATAAAAGGACAGGGAAAAGCCATGTTTCTGAAGCAATTTTCAAGGGTTAGAAGTCTTATTCTTTCTTGTCGCTTAAGGATTAATTTTCTTTCTGTAYGGCAGCCGTGTTGCAGACTTGCTGGAACAGCAGGCAATCCTGGAGGGCAAGATGCGGGAGGACAGAGAAGCTTTGGTYGAKAAATTGCATCGACAGACTACAGAGACCACTTCTTTCAAAATGGAGAACGAAAGGCTAAAGGTCAGTTATTCCAGGGGTTTGAAGCTGAAGTGGTAGGGAAACAAAGGAGAAATTAGAACAAGTTGCTTGGTCTCTGAGGACAGAGTTGAGYTGCACCCATTGCTGCTGTTTAGTTTCAAACCAGTTTTACCATAACCTGAGTATGATAGGGCAGGTATGCTGGGAAGAGACATAAGGAAAGAAAGTGAACGTTCTGGGAGGACTGGGTTTCTTCCACGTTTTGACTAGGAGTATCTGCAATCCAAGCACTGTTTCTTCCAGCTGGGATCTTACCTCTTGTCCTTACACCTTCATGCTGCTGKCCAGAGAACAAACGACTGTAGCTCATGCAGAGTGAATGGTAACCTCCAGAATAGAAAAAAAGGCTGGCATATTTCTCCTGTCGTCTCTTACCACTGGTGATCTTGTAGGTGACCTACATAAATTTCTTCTTGGAAAGCTAGGCTTTGATCCAAATAAGGAGTGGCCCTAATCCAAGTAGCACAGCTCATTCAGGCAAATGGAACGATTGCACATCCATCACAAACCTCTGTGTTCTGCTGGTGTAAATTTGGCAATCCACTGAAGTCTGGAAAGTTTTGCCAACTTACACTGACAAAAGTCTTTTTTCTTAGTCTAGACAATGTTAGCTAGCGTGGCAGTTACTTCCAAGCACTCAATGGAAGATGTTTTCTTTCTTCAGGCTAGCGTGGTCCCAATGGAGGAAAAGCTGAACCAAGCGCAGGTGGAAGTGGAGCAGCTCAAGAGCTCTGTCAGGAACTATGAAGGGTTGATTGAAACCTACAAGTCACAGGTAGGCATCTCTCAAAACCTTCAGCCCTTGCACAAACATGTTGTCTCCCTTCACTGTTGTGGCTTATTCTGTAATGCCTTAACCCTTTGCTTGCTCTTGGAGGGATGCTGCAGTTTCATATGGTTTTGGTTCTTTTGTCTCTATTAGCCTTACTTTTTCTCAAACGGCAGCATCCAGACTGCCATGTGCTGTATGCCAAAGTGTGGAAGACTTGGCTTCTTCACTATGTGGTGATACCTTGGTCTTTAGGAAGAGCTGACTCCCACAGCAGAGATCTTGATTAATGGCAAACAAAAGACTGGTTTTAATTATTTCACTTTTCCCTGCTCCTTTTCAAAAGGTAAAGGAAAATAGTGAGATGCTTTCTTCTGCCTTTTCGTGTGGCAAGTACTGTTCCTTGGCTGCTTTTTTGGAGTGATTTTGGATATTGTGGTAGTAGGAGGATAAGGCAAGAGGGGAGAACATTTGATGGAAAGCCCAAATGATACAGGTGGCAGAAGCAGAAGGTGCACTTCCAAATACAGTTCTGGGGTGGTGGTTAGTGTGGCAAGAAACTTGTTGCTGATCCTTGAGCAGTTTTAGGTACTCCAAAGCATTGCACATTTGTTGAAAACTATATGTAACAGATAAAGTATGTGGGTTTTTTTGAATGTCCAGGTGTTGAAGACCCAAATGGAAGCAGATGACGTGGCAGCAAAACTGGAGAAGTGTGATAAAGAGAACAAGACACTGAAGGATGAAATGAACAAGGAGATTGAACTGGTAACTATTCCTCTGAAGACTGATATGTTGTAGACATTCATGGATCTTAATGTTCTGAACGTAGTGAAAAATGGCTGTGAATAGGAAATAAAAGGCTTATCTTGAGTTTGCCTTTTCCATTCGTTTTTCTCAGGACTTGTTTGTTCTGCAAAATTTATTGAACATTTAGCAGCTTCTTTTTGACTATATGGCGTTCTTCAGAGGTATTTAAATTGCTTAGTGTGTCTTTTGCTGCAGAAATAGAGGTTTAGAACAGCGGACTAGGTAGGTTACGCCATTGTCTGATGTGGAACAGCTGTCCTCAAAAAAGAGCTTGTACTTCTAGTAAAACTGAAGCCCGCGATCCAAAATACTCACTCATTCTCACTCCATTCATAGGGACCTCCAAATCCCAAGAGAAAGCCTTTTGGAGTAGGAGAAGAGCTTAGGCTTTGAATTCCAACACTGGCCAAATATCCACACAGTGTCATCATGGTTGCAGGCTAACAAAGTTTCATAGAAGTTGAGACATCTTTTAGTCTTGACCTTATGAACATTTGAAAGTTCCTCATGTTGTCGTCTTTGATTATAGGCACGTAAGCAGTTCCAGAGCCACCTTGCTGAGCTGGAAAAGCTGCCCGAGATCCTAAAGATCACAGAGACACAGTTAGCAGAATGTCAGGACCAGCTTCAGAGTTATGAGAAGAAGAATGCGGACCTGTCTGTCATGATTGCAGATCTTCACCAGCAGGTAAGGGACTGGCAGAAAGTACGTGCAGCACTGCAATCCGCAAGTCTTGAGACCCAGATGAATTTCTAATCACAGGAAGGTTCAAACTTCATCTCTGTTCTCATCTCTTTTTGAAAAGATTAAACGTGCACTGCAAAATAAAGGTGTGTGCCGTGTCTTTGTGCAAGAAGTTAGCGGCGTAGCTAGTAGCATTCCTTACTATTGGAAAGGTTTCTCATCCCTTGGTGCAGAACCTTATTGGGACTTGAATAGCAGCAGTGGCAACACTTGCTAATGCCAACACTCGGTTCTGTTACTTTCATCATCATGTCAGCTTTCCTTCCTGTGGTTTTCTGCTGATGGTGCTGTCCCAACCTTGTTTTCTCACCTTGATTTCAGGTTGTTTTCCYAGTCCCTGTTTTTTATCCCCAGAAGGACTGCATAGGTATTGCAGGACAATTATAGAGAGGCATGACTTCTACAACCATGCCTCAGGACACAGCAAAAGATCTCGCAGTCTGACTGCTTTACTCTGATTGGCTTGGAATTATAAACCTTCCTGGTATTTCAGGCTCTAATGCCTTTGTGGGCTGCTGTCGTGTATATGGCTGCTTTTAATGTGTGTGCTTTGCTGTGCTTACAGGTGGCTGCTCTGCATGCAAGTGTTTACGGACCTGGCTTTTCATTTGCAGTACAGAAGAATTTGCTCATACCTTTCCAAACGTTAACTGGAAGCACCAGCAAAATGGATGTTTAGTGCTTGGCTTTTCTATCCACTGTTCCTTTTCTGGGGCTCTCCAGAAATTATGAATTGAGCATGTTTCCTTCTGGAGAGCTGCGTATGTTTTAGGTGGTTGGTCGTGTGTGTGTAGTGACTATTCTGTAAAGTAATTACTTACTGTAATTTTCAGATTGAGCTCCAGGGGGACAAAATGGAGATGACAAGAGAGAGGTATCAGTCTGCCCAGGAGGAGAAAAAGCAGCTCACCTTGAAGGTGGAGGAGCTAGAAAGGTTAGAAATACTAGGCTCTCTTGCTCTCTTAACCTTCCATTTCCATCCTCTTCCCATTGTTTTTTCAGGGGATTGAAACAGCTTCAGTCTTGTTGCAGTCCCCTACGTGCCTCCAGGATTCTGTGCATTTGCTTATCCCACAAGGATCTCTAATCAGTAGCTGTCCACTGGAGAGAGCGTTAGAGGTTTTTGCAGCACCTTTTCTGAATGTTGTTAGAAAGGATGATGGCTTACACAGCAGATAAACCAGCTCCTTGTCCAATCTAGCCTGACAATTTTGAGGTTACTACATATTACAATATTTTTGCCCATGTTTATAAATTCCTTTTAGTGACAATGTCTGGGAAAATGCAGGTATGTGGATACTCTGTATGTCCTTCAATCTTTGAAATTTTGATTTGAGAAATGGAGAAGTGTTTCTTGGGGCTCTTGCCTTTCAAGGGGGAATAGCATCTATTCCCAGACTAGTCAGGACATGACAAAAAAGGCAGACTGAAACACACTCCATTTAAAATGAATAGGTTTCCTTTCCTTATTGTCTGAACCTAGAAAACTAGAGACAACGAGCGCCCAGAACATAGAATTCCTTCAGGTCATAGCAAAACGTGAGGAGTCGATCCACCAGTGTCAGCTGCGGTTAGAGGAGAAGACCCGTGAATGTAGCTCCTTGGCACGTCAGTTGGAGATGGCCATTGAGGATGCCAAAAGACAAGTAAGTAATTTCTTGTGTTTGTGAATTTTCCCAAAACTACCCAGACTGTAAAAGGGGGACAGCAAGAATGCTGGAGATACCTCCTCAGCCTATGACCCAACTCATGAAAATCATTGTGTTCAGTGAAATACAAATAATAAAATGTGCTGGTACTGTTTGTCAGCACTTAAGCCATTGAAAAACTGAGCCCCGCACTCTGGTTTGCAACAGAAGAGAGGAAAGCACAAGGCTGAGCTGCTGCTTATGTATGAGAATGCGTCCAATTAAACTTCATAGGGCTTTTGTGGGCAATGGGGTAGGGAAAAATCATTCTTCCATAGGCCACCCTTTAACAAAGTTGTTGTTCTGTTGTTACACGTAGGTGGAACAAACTCGAGAACGAGCAACGTCTCGAGAGAGGGCAGCCCAGTCCAAGATGTTGGATTTGGAGACCCAGCTGAGTAGGAACAAAACAGAGCTGACCCAATTGCGTCGGAGCAAAGACGATGTGAGTGACTTGCAAGGGATACTCTTGCTGTGCTGGCGGTGTCCTGGCAGCAACTGGAGTCCGTAAACCAAGGTCCTATGGATTGCTGCAAAAGTTGTGCAGAGCTGTGTCTGAATGTGACATGCTGTTGTGATATGTGTCCGTGTGAGATGTGTGATAAGACATGTCTGTTATGTCACTAATTCAGGAATGCAGACTCTCATTTGCTTCTTACAGCAACGATCTGAATGAACTTGCTCTAAACTTATGTGTGCATAAGAAAAGAATCGGACCTTTCTTAAGTTCAAATGAGATTTGCACCGGATATCATGGACAGATTTCAACTTCATTTACTGTGCTTGGTTATCTGAGAGAGAATGCAATTTCTCTTGTAGAGGAAAGGATTTCTTCTAGAAGAAAGAAGGGGAATCTTTCATAATGTCCTATTTACCTTGCTTGTTTACTTGAGTTTTACTTGGAATTGGGTTGGCACATGGATCAGGTCAAGTTGCTTTTCAGAAAAGAGTGTGTTTAATTCCCCGTAACTATAGCTAATCAGTTTTAAAAGCCCAACTGATTAGCTGTGTTGTCTCCTGTTTTTATCAGCAGGTTGCTGAATGGAGTTGGAAATGAGCAGAACAAATTATAAATATCATAGCACTGTCTATGGTAACGTCATCCACTGCTGTGCTCATGCTTGCTGTCCTCAGCACTTTTGGGGAACAGTTTAGGTTTGACGTGAATAGGATGAATGTTGCTGTCTTTCAGCCTGTGTTTTGTGCTTCTTTATGTAGGCAGAGCGCCGGTATGAAAGCCGCCTGCAGGATTTAAAGGATCGGTTGGAGCAGTCGGAGAGCACCAACCGCAGCATGCAAAACTACGTCCAGTTCCTCAAGTCTTCCTATGCCAACGTTTTTGGAGAAAGTGCCTTGCTGGGCTCCCCCAGCCGCTCTCGTTCTTCTCCATGAGGACGATGCTCTCCCTGCACCTCTGCTTCTGAGCACAAAAGGAGCCCTATTTCAAAGCCATATGTTATTTAGAAAATAGGGTGGCATTTCAGGGTTGCTATCAGGAGATGTTTTCCTCTTTTCCTTGCAGCATGAGACAATAAAATGATGGAGGCATACGACCTAAGTGTAGGGTATCGGCAATACCGGTTTGGTGTTGGAGGTTGGTGTTACACCATGAACTGTGCCCCAAAACCGGATGGTTTTGCATGTGGTGGAAAAGGTCCTTTTCATCCTGTAAGGTCCTGATGGTTTCAGCTCTTAAAACCTGTTACTGGTTTGTTGAGCATGTTAATGTTTATAAGAGCTCTTCTCCTTTTCATGTTTCTTTTTTCATTCTGTTTCTTTGTTGGGGAGATCATGTGGGGTTTTCTTGTTTTATT
Source organism: Phoebastria nigripes (assembly GCA_035582835.1). Taxonomy (NCBI): domain Eukaryota; kingdom Metazoa; phylum Chordata; class Aves; order Procellariiformes; family Diomedeidae; genus Phoebastria; species Phoebastria nigripes. The sequence goes on along the minus strand of JAYKAV010000289.1, from coordinate 614,806 downwards.
TTTTTTTTAAAGTATTGAACATTGTATTGATACATTGGATGATAGGATGGTGGGAGAGGGTCCACTCACCAGAAGCGTGAAGCTGAAAGTCACTTAAGTGCCTGGGCTCTACACTTACAAGAGGCCATCACCTGAACAACCACCGTGTTTGTGAAGAGTTTTATACCAGAAATAATGATTTTGGGTTTTTTGTTTTTACTTGATTCTTAATTCCTCACCTTTTTTTCTGAGTGTGATGCTAATGTTGCTTTACTCCTCTCGCCCGGATTTCCTGATCCTGAATATCCCCAGGACTGAGCCAAACCCACCTGAATTCAAAGGAAAGATTGCGGTTTAACCTCAGTGGTGCTTCAGTCGGGGTCTTGGTGTGAATGCCACGCGCGTTCAGGGTGCGCATGAAATACTGACTTGGTCTTCAGCCAATTAAAGAGTCGCTACGGATACTCAACTTCTCTGTCGAACCAGCCTGCATGTTCTCCTGGAAAATGAGGTCTTCGGTGTGTTGAGTCCTTAAAACTCATGTGCTCTCTGGTGCCCTATTCTTTCCAGTAAATGGTTCTTATGGGGGCAAAAATAAACACTTTTTATTTTTATCTCTTTTGTATCCTGTTTACATGCGCTGTGGTCATTGGGCAGTATTTGTCATAAAGGTTTTCTAAGTTAATCCTTTTTTGGTCGTTGTGTGTGTGTTTAACACTTTAAAAATTCTAAGGGTGCTATGGTAAAACAAACAATAAACTACGTTTTAATTGGTTCTGTTGGGCGTTTCCTCTTCATTGTGCTGTGTCGAGGGTCTTCTGGCCCTTATTTTGGAAAAACAACCCCAGGCCCGGGCTGTTGGTGCTGGTGATGATGCCCCAGACCCTTTCCACGTTCTACGGATGGTGGCCTCTCCCTGCAGCCCAGGCTGGCCTCCAGCCCTCCCTCCCGGGGCTCCTCCGGGAGAACGCAGGCAGTAAGGGGACCAGCGGCGGAGCTGCCGCTGTTTCACGGCCCTGCCCCTTTCCTCGCCGCAGCCCCGCGGGAGGTGCCCCGGGCGGGCCTCGAACCCGCGGTCCCGCAGCTCGGCGGGGAGGGGCAGGGCCCCGCCTGCCCGCCAGGGGGCAGCCACCGCCCTCACCGCCCGCTCGGCACAGGGCGGGAAGCGGCCGGCGGCGCCCCGGAAGCGGAAGGGCGGGGTGGGGGTCACCCCGTTGCCGGGCGCGGGGGAGCGGGACGCCATGGAGCCGAGGCAGCTCCGCTGGGAGACTCTGGCGGCTCTGCGCTCCTCCAGCAAGGGCCGGCTGAGCTACTGCCGCCACTGGCTCCAGGACGAGGTGAGGGCTCACCCCCGGCGGGCGGCCGGGAGCCCGCCGCGGCTTCCCGCTTTGCTCGCAGGGGTCTGTGTGTCCTGTGGGCGGCTGAGGGGGGGATCCGCGACTCGTCCCTCCGAGCGCTGCCCCAGCGGTGGTGCATCGGCTCCTTGCCTCGTTGACAGGCCCTAGGGCTTGAGATACATAAACCGCCCTTGTGGTGTCTTGGCTGCCCGCTCCTCCTGGCGTGTCAGCGGCTGGGCCCCTCCGCTCCCCTTGCAGCAGGTCGGGTCCTGGCTCCTTCGTCCTGGCCAAATGGTGTAGAGGAGGAGGAGGAGGTGTTGCAGGAGAAGGTTCCAGTGCAGCGGTCCTGCTGTCCTGCAAAAGTAGGGGAGCCCGGAGAAAGTGTTGAAAAGGCAGCAGAAGGAATGGGTAGATGGGGTACTGAGCTGCGGTTATAAGGCCCTTGCTGACCTGTGCGAATGTTTTCAGTGTGCGTTTGTTAACATGTCGTTGCTTTCTTGGTACGTTTCACGTTTACGGAAGATGTTTTCTCTCTAGGATATCTTGGAAGGATGCATGTCTCCTCTTGTGCTGTCCCCTTATTCTGGCTGGGTCCTAGACAGAGTGATTGGGCGATCAGCCCAAGAAATCGCACCCTCCAGACCTTCAGCGCCTAAAGAATCCGCGCCCCTCACAAACCAGTCATCTTCTCTGGAGAGGATCGCGTCTGCTAGCCACCAGGGCTCTTCACCACTTTCATCTACAGAGCCATGTGAAACAAAGGTAGCTCTCTGATTAGAATCCATATGTGAGCAGCTGGGAGAAAAAATGTGCTAACTTGCTGCCGTAAATTGTCGGGTAAAGGTTGGTTTGTGCTCTGTTCATTTGTGTGGAAAAACGTGCCTAGTTTCAACTTTTTGTAGGAAAAACAGGTGACGATAAAATTGGCATTAACAAGGTTTTCATAGAATAATGTTTGATAGCAGGCCAAAAGCAAACTCCGTTTTCCACCGTAACTAAGGAAAATGTAGTTGGAGCTGCATGGTTATATGGATGAGCAGCATGGGATTCATCCATTTGGAGGGATGAGGTCACAGAGTAGGGTCAGGCCTGTTGTAAGAGTCCGTGGGTAACCCCCTTGGGCTCTCTGGAGCCTTTGAATGACTTAGATGTGTTATGGCTCTCCTTTACAAGGCAAAAGGGTAGGAAGCTGGGCAGTGAGCAGTTGGGTTGTGGAGGTAATGAAGTTGATGAAGCACCTGAAAAGAAAACAAATGTCCGCTATGCATTAAACAATAACAACGTTTAGCACATAACAACGATACTGAGCAGCAAAATTTTGCATCATCTTGGCCCCATTTAGACTTAAGAAATACATTCTGAGGAAAACATCTTAATGAAGCAGCAAGATCTGATAGAAGTTATAAGGGAGAGTCTGAAGGCTCCTCCTGAAGAATGATTCAAAGTATAAACCTGTCTTGACTTCTTCCAGTGTAACATTTTCCCTGAAGGTTAAGAGAATGTGGGGAGTCTATCTAGCCTTTCTCGGTGATGGTTAGCCTTCGTGAATGTCCTGTAGGCTCTTGGTATCTCTGCTCCCAATTTTAGTGCTTGGGAAAAGTAATTATCCCAACCTCATATATAGGTGCTGGAGGATGCTCAAAATGGTGAGGCTACACTACTGGGGGTGTATAACTACTCTAAAAAGTTGTGCATTGGTTGACGCCTTTGTCTGTTTCTCTAGAAATGATGTGCAGTTTAGGAGACTTGATTTACCCGGTTTCCTCCATGAGTTGCTGATACTATACTCAGTCACTGATTTTGTTTATATGCTGACCACACAGGGAAATGATGACCTTAGTCTGGTGGAAATGGATCAAGGAGTCTTTCCAGCAGTTCTGCCATCGAAAGTTACAGAAGTTGAAGGCTGCATCCGGATGTTTGAAGAGATGCATAGGTTGAAAGGAAAGGTAAAAAAAAAAGTTGAGGGTATATGTGAATCACAGGAGAGCTACATAACCAGATGTAACAAYGCTCTGGTAAAAGCAGCAGGACAGTAAGTTATCCTAAATGTTGGCCCACTTTGGGCAATTTAATCTGTATTTTCTTCTGTCCAAATTCCGGTGATTACTACATTGTGGTGCTCGTGGCCCCTCTGCAATCTGCAGGAGGGGCTAAGGCAACGGCAGGAGCAGCAAGAGCAGATGGTGAGGGCAGTGTACGACCTGGCAAGTGAACAACTGAAGCGCTTTGATGAACTGAAGGAGCTAAAGCAGCATCAGGAATTCCAAGATTTGCAAGAAGTAATGGAGAAGAGGTGAGATGAGCTCTGGTATCCTTAAAATATTAGAGTGTTTAATCAATGTGAGGATTAATTCTTGTGCCTGACAATTCTGTGCTAGTCACTTGTGCTTGAAAATCTCACCTGCTGCTTTTCTTACATTAACTATCCTGTTACTGTTTGTCTTTTAAAGTAGATCTCTGGCTATTGTTGAGGTTTCAATGGTTAGAAAAAGACTGTATTTGTGACAGTTAAAGTTCCTTTAGCCTGGCTTATTTTAAAAGTAACTTGCTGTGTCTTTGTATTTTGTCTTGTACATGTCTTGAATACAGTTTTTCTGTCTTTATGTGTATTGTAGCTCAAAGGAGGCTCAGGGACAGCAAGAGAAGTTGAAGGAAGAACACCGACACAGAGCAAAGGTCTGAGACTTGTAAGAGTTGTATTTCATAAAAGACTGTGGCTGCTCGGTCACTGGGAACTGGAAAGACCAATTGATTTGTTTGTATTTACATGGCAGCCCTGGAGTGAGAATGTATTTTCTGGTGCTGTCGTAGACACCTGCTGCATTGTTGTGGAAATGCAGTAAAGGCACCTGTGTTGGAGGAGCAGGAAGGACCTGTAAAGCTAGAGTCATCAGACCAGGAAGGACCTGTAAAGCTGGAGCTATTTAAGTATTTTGTGTCTCTTGTGTCTTTTTCTCCCCAGGTATTAAACCTAAAACTGCGTGAGGCAGAGCAGCAGAGGCAGCGTCAGGAAGAGCTGGAGCGTTTGCGTAAGGAAGAGGGCCAGGAAAGATTGCGTCGCCTTTATTCCATCCAGGAGGAAGTGCTGCAGCTTAACCAGCAGATTGACCCCAATTATAGGCACAAAGACTTGCCAAGAATCGATCTTTCTGCATACAGTAATCGTGGCAACCAGATCTGTGGGCTGGTGTCAGGACTCATCCGCACCACAAGTGAGGTAGAGGCTCTAGAGTTGTTCTTAACTTTGGTTGTCACTCCTTCATAAAACTTCCTGTAGTAGTCTTCAAAGGYAGCTTGTTAGGAGGCCGTTAAATAAGATGTCACAGAAATGTTTTTAGATATTAGTCCTATAAAGCATCTAATTTAAAAGAATTCTTTTCTATGGCACTCTAGCTGTTTTCTTGAAAATGGCTTATAAAAATGCATGAGGATTTCTACAGGAGAAAGATTCAATATTAAAATACTGTAAACTCTTGATGCTGTAAATTTCCTTTTCGAGACAACCACGGAAGCGGAGTGGTTCATAAATTGTTAAATACTGAACACGTTATGATTCTCCTATACTCGTAAGCCTTTTTGCAGTAACTAGGTTTCCTTGAGAATTTTTTTCTCTATGTAAAGGTGGGATACAAACCTTGAAAAATAAAAAACTGTGATAAGGCTAATTCTCTGTTCCAGCTTGTCACAGGTGGCTTTCTGCAGAGGAAGCTGTCTAGGCTTTGCATTGGGATTTCCTTACACTTGTCAGAGTGTGTTATTAATTTTTGTTGTCCAAGATCTTGTGAGATCTAGGCATGGGCTAACTTTATTTACAAATGTTATGACCAATGTTATGTACAAGTAAAGGACAAAAAGATATTTTCACCGAAGAGGATAAAATGTGTAGTTGGCTCCCAGATTATCTGAAGGCTGATGCTTCAAAGGCTCCTTGCTCTTGCCATTGGTCTACAGATAGTGGAACGAAAGATTGATGCTGTATTACCTCCTCTGCTTCTTGACAGAGAGGTTTCCCTACTCCAGTTGATGTGGCCAATACTGAACGAGCACTGCAGGAGATGCGAGGGTTGATATCCAGCATGCAGCAAGAAATCACTGCAGCTGTGGAAGAAAAAAGGAGGAGAGCTGAAGAGGAAGAGAGACAGAAGCAGAAAGAGTTACTGAAAAAAGAGCAGATGAAGGCTCAGACTCCTGCCCCTGCACAGCAGTCAGGTGGAAAGCAGCAGAAGAAAGGTTGGTTAGGCTTTTTTTTTTTTGCCTTCCCCCCCCCCTTCCCTCCTTACACACTCTTCTACTGTTAGGCTAAATGCTACTTTGGAATCTTACTGTTGTGACGACATACCTTCTCATAGCCTTTACTTTTAGTGCAACTAGCAAAATGGGTATAGGACTGCTGGTGGCAAACTTTTGAAATGAAACTGATGCAGCATAAATTGACTGTATTAACTGGAGCAAAACCTGCTTTTCCTAGACAGCATGTCATATATTGGAATATTAGAGAATAACATTGTGCCTTCTTGTGAGCGTAGATGGGTCATGCATGATGTGACAAAACATACAAGGACAGACCACTGAAATGGCTTCCTTCTTGAGAGTAAGTTAAGTCCAGATATCCTGCATATACAAGCTACTAAGCTGAAGAAGGAGGACTCCTGTATAGCTTGCAAACTTGTAGTTCATTTATGAACGTAACTTTCTAAGCTAAATTCTGGGAAAAAAGCACTCGTGCAGCTGTTAGTTCCTTGTGGTTTTTTTTTTAAAGGTTTTCTTAAGGTTTTCTAGAGTTTTGGGTCTTTCTTAGTCTTCTGCTATTTTTTTTTTTAATATCAGGACTTCAAGTTAAGGCAGAAGAAAGTATCATGCAGTGGTACCAGCAGCTTCAAGATGCTGCTGAGCAGTGCGTTGCTTCTTTCAGTGGAATCAGCAACTGCAAAGACAACAACGAGGTATGAACAAATGATTAACACTGCTGAAGAGTGATTAGCTTAATTTCTAGGGGAAATAGGACAGCTTTCATTTAAATAAAAAAAATTTTAAAAATTCTAACTTAGCAGCCTCTGTTAACAGTCTGCTCATCCAAACTATCATACTAGTTTACTTGTCTGTAAAGGTTTTTAAAGTTGTTTGTTTGTTTGTTTGTTCTGCAGGTTAAGAAGATAAAAACAGACTTGCAGAAAGCAGCTACGATCCCTGTGAGCCAGATCTCTAGAATAGCAGGTCAGGAAAATGCCAAGAACCCAATCCAACTGAAATGCCTTTTGCTGTAAAGATTTTAGTAGGACACAACTTATCCAATGTTTCTGTAATTATCCCTACAGCAGAAAGCTGGTATGCATACAGTCCGAGTCTTTGCAGCGCAGCGTTTGCTTATGTTTTGAAGGTCTGTTGCTTTCCTCAGAGGCATCTTGCTTCATCATGATTCAGTTTCTTTAATCAGATGTAGTAAGCATTCAGTTTGAGATGCCTTGCCCTTCAGGATGGAGGTGTAGTTTTTGTGAAGTTGATGTGGTCTGGTTAAGGCTTGTCTGCTGTTTCCTCATTTTATGTCTCCATACATTCCTTATATATTTGCAGGCTCTCAGCTGAGAGAGATATTTGACAAGATCAACAACCTGCTCTCGGGAAAGTCTGTTCAGAGTGGAGGGCGAACTGTGTCAGTGACTCAGCATCCACAGGGTCTGGATTTTGTTTATTACAAACTTGCGGAGAAATTTGTGGTGAGGAAATGCTCTCTTCATTGAGGTGGCAAAGGTGCTTTAAGAAGTTCTTTTGGACCCTGTCCTCTGTCTTCGACTACTAAGAACGAAATTACTAGGTGTTTAGCTTGCATGTATTAATGTTCATATTGATTAGAGAAAGTGGTTTTTGGATTAAAAAAAAGTGAAAGAACTTAGTTTCTCTTTCCCTCCACTCCCTTATTTTATCTCTTCTAGGAGGAAGAACTATTTTAAATTCCAGGCTTACRTGTTACATATTCTGAACTAGTTAGGTACAGTGTTAGTGGAAAACAGGTTGATAGTTAATTTATGATCCATCGCAAAACTCTATATATGCTCAAAACCTTACATCTTGGCAGAATTGGGGGCAAAAAAAGAAAAGCTAAGGGCCAAGAGGCAAACGTCTGTCCCTGCTGTGTAGTTAGCACCTCCCACGAAATGAAGTGTCATTGTTTAAGTTGCTTTTTGAAGTTGGCCGTATTTTTTTCTAGTCTTTATTTGCTACATTTGGGCTGTTTGAAACTTTCTTTTGCCCCTGCAGTGACAAATATATGCAAAAATTAGCCCATGGAGTAAAACTGTGACTGATCTGTAAACATTTGAAAATGATCGTTTGGAGTGAAAATACCTGTGCAACCTTGCACTTTGTGCCTGTATTTGCTAACCCCTTTTTTATGTCCTGAGCCAAAGTTTATTGTCATCCTCTGTGGGAGCCGAGGACGTAGGGCTTTATGAGCTATTGGCTACATAGCCATGGAAACATTAGGATCCTTTAGTAGAGGCTAATTACACAAAAAAAAGGATTTTTTTGTCTGAGAAGCGGCTTGAAGGGGTGGGGACTGACTTTCCTTCCCCCCCCTCCAGAATCAAGGAGAAGAAGAAGTAGCTTCTCACCATGATGCAGCTTTCCCAATTGCTGTGGTGGCCTCAGGAATCTGGGAAATACACCCTCGAGTTGGAGACCTCTTTTTAGCTCATCTGCACAAAAAGTGCCCCTATTCTGTGCCATTTTACCCTGCATTGAAAGAGGGGACTTCTATGGAAGAGTATCAGAGGTAAATTTATTACCGGTCTTTTTCAGCATGAACCCTGCAAGGGTGAAGACTGTATTCTTCTGAGTGAACTCCACTTTTCCCCATCTCTGGTTACGTAGGCGCTGTGATGTGCTATCATAGACTCTGGAGATTCACTCGCAAGCATGCAGCTCCCCTGACCCCGTTTCCCTGGAGGATGCTGTGTCCTTCAGCTTTGGAAGTGCTCTTTCACTTCTTCTTCCTCRTCCTTCTCAAAGAACAGTTGATAGCCATAGCTTGATTCAAGCTGAAATATCCAGTACAGAACCTAAATATTCTGCAGGGTATAAAATAGTGGAATATATGATCCAGAGGATAATGATCAGCCTTTGCAATAATTCTTGTATGGTTTTGGCGTATCCCTATTCTCAGTACAGTTGACTTAAAGTAAGCTGAGAACTGCAGGGACTCAAGTGAATGTGTTTTGCTGTACTAATACTGGAACRTCTTCTCATACTTAGGATGCTTGGATATCAAGTTAAGGATTCTAAGATGGAACAGCAAGATCATTTTCTTAAACGCATGTCAGGAATGATTCGTCTTTATGCTGCTATCATTCAACTCCGGTGGCCTTATGGAAACAAACAAGGGGTATGCGTGCATGGCATTATAATTTGAACCTTGTTACTCTCCCAAGAGTCTATTAAATGTATTGTGAACTTGATTTGTAGTTAAGGTGTGCTGAACTTAAACCAGCTCATAATATATTTGAAGGGAGCTGGTCATAACCATAATCAACAAAGCAATGCAAAGTAGTTTGTAGCGTAGACCTCTACTTCCTTTCTTTATGTTTTCATAATGATCAAGTGTTATGTTAGGGTATTGTAAAATAACTTTATAAAGAAGAAAGTGAATCAGAAAACTGCCTGTTTTGATAATAGCATTTTGCAAGTCGTAAAACAAGYGGTGGGTAGCTTTTTTGTTGCTTTACAGACACATCCTCATGGGCTGAACTATGGATGGCGCTGGCTTGCTCAGATGTTGAATATGGAGCCTCTGGCAGATGTGACAGCTACACTTCTTTTTGATTTTCTGGAGGTAAGTGATGTGGATTACTAATGATTAAAGACATCTAAATTGGTGACATTTTAGTTTCTGAAGGGATTGCTGAGATGAGGTTCATTGTGATTTTTAACAGCAGGTTTTTTTTAACTTGTCCTTATTCCTTCAGAAAGGAATGTGAATATTTCCACATTCTTGCAAACRTAGCTTTGGAGCAGAATGATTTAAAACCAGAAGTTTTTATAGATGCAACTTCTGTTGTTGTATTTGGTTCTGTTTAAGGTTCCTGGTATTTTAAGAATAGTTGCATGTTCTTAGGAGAATTAAGGTCTGCTAAGCACTTGGCATCAGTTTGTACAATGCAATGAGGTCCTGTGGCCTTTCCAGCTGAATTACTTCATAACACAGGATGGGGTTTTCAGGTTGAAAAGGACAGAGCCTGATGTATATTAATCTTACATCCTAAGATACAGGGTTGTGCTAAATAAGAGCCAGAGTTAAAGGCTAAAGTCAGGGGAGACAAACACTGTTGAACACAAGCAGCTTCTATGCTTATCAAATGCCTTCTAAAGAACTGTGAAAGTCGAAATGAGAAAGTAAAGTACGAAGTGAAATACACCATGGGGATTCTGTTCGTAGTGGTGAAGTCTGAGGATTGTCCTGTAAACTGTCTGTCTGAAGAAAGCTGATGAATCTGCACTGCAGTAGTCAAGGYGGGGAAACGACCAGAGTATGCCCTTAGCAAATGGTATTAGGAAGGCTGTTCTTTTTGGAGGGAGGCTGGAGTGAGGGGAAGAATAACGTAAGATTGGTATCAGCGGCCACCACACAGCCAACAAGGAAAAAAGGTGATTGTGGTAGCAGTAACGGCATTTCGAGGATTTGCTTGTTGTATTGTAGGTGTAGCTATGTTTCGTTAAATGTCTGGATAAAATATTAAGTGGTTGATATTGAACAGGTTCATTGAAGTTGTCATGCTAGTCTGAAACCCAGTTCTGGAACCTGGTCTTTGTGGATTTCTGTACCATAGGTGTGTGGCAACGCTCTCATGAAACAGTATCAGGTTCAGTTCTGGAAAATGATGTTGCTTATCCGAGAAGACTATTTCCCAAGGTATGATACCTGTGGTTAGGAATGTGAAATAATCCTTGTTTTTTACTTTGTGAGTGTTTGCTCTTAAATGACTTGTCTGTCTTTTCCAATCTCTGCCMTTTACCCCCACCCCGACTTGTAAATCAAACCCAACTTTCTAAGCAGATTTTGAAACATGCTGTTATTTCTGCAGAATTGTAGCAATTACCAGCTCTGGACAGATGGGCTCTTTAATGCGTTTCCAGCAATTCTTGGAGGTAAAGTGTTTTTCTTCCGATTCCAAGTGTTTTGGTTTTGGTGTTTTTTCCCTTCATTCAATATATGCATCACTTTGATAATGAGGCTGGTGCTGCTTGCAGCATACCTGATAGTCCACACCCGTCACAATGATGTAATCCGTCTTTTGTAACTTTCCAGTTACTGAATTACCTTAATGATAGTTATGGTGTCAAACATCTCGCTGCTCTCTTACCTCACATCTAATTTTTCTCAGTGAAAATGTATTTTGATTATAAATGAAGTTCAGTGAGACTAGTTGCAGTGAGAGGAGATGTACAGGTTGAGGAAGATTCTGCTGAGTCATTTCTGTAACAGCTATTTTTTATTAGTGGTTTGCTTATTTTTATCTGTTGTCCTGATTAGACACATGAGGAAGTAGATACTTTGAACTGCTTTCTGTAGCATTTGTTTAGCATTGTATTCTGCATCTTTTTTTTTTTTTTTTAAAGCAAGCTTGTAAAACTGTAAGATACTTGATTATTTAAATTGATTTGTGAATGTTGACTTAGATTATGATATTAAAATATGATCGCTTCAGAGTTTGTACTTTCATTTCAAAATTAATTTTGGTACATTTTATTAGCAATGCTTTGAACGTGTGCAGTAAGAGCCCTCAAAATTCCTGAGAAGAGATGGCAAATTAAGATACACATTTCTTTTTCCTTTGTTCTTTGTCTTTCCCTCTCCACTAGGAATGTCTACAGCAGAAGGAAATTCCATTACCAAAAGGCGCTCTGCAGTCTTCTTTCTGGAGATCATAAATCAGTTTATATTTCTTTCTTCCCGGATGTCAGTGCTTTCAGACCTGGTTTCCCGTTTACATGTAAAGGCAAAACAAATATATTTTGTATATAGAGGAACGAGGAGAAAATATTCCATCAACCTGTTAATGTTTAATTCATCGAGATTTATGTTGGGCAGAACAAACGTGTTTAATTTGTTGCAAATAATTGGAAGTTATTCTTTGCTTTGGATTTTCGTAAGTTTTTGTATAGTAGATTATAGAAAATTGAAGGCTTTTCCTTCGTATGTTTAAACATGCAGAAGACGTTTTAAATATAGCATCCTGATGACCTCTGGGCTTCAGAGATTAAAGACTTTTGCATTGAAAATTTGGACAGTGCTGTTCTCTTCATGGAAGTGAAAATACCTCACAGCTTTATGAAGTCTTAACAGAGTAATCAATCTCAGAAACTTACTGCTAAAACTTTATTTTTGTATTTATTACGTCTGTCTTTTATAATTCAGTTTTAATTATGCTGACATACTTGCATCCTGTTTGTCTCAACAACATCTTAAAACTACAGTGAGATTGGTAAAGGCATTTGGCCTAGCAGTGTTGACACTTGGCTCTGGTGAATGTAACTTCACTCCAAGAGGCAGTACTCTCGATTTAAGAGAGGTAGACTCACTGTTTTATAAAGGTTTGCATGGATAATAGTAACTTAATGAGGGAGGAGCAGAGTTCCTGAAACTACAGAATTTCTGTGTCCGTTATCCATCAGATGGATGGAAGCTAATAATCCATTTTCGTATTTAAAAACAGAAAAAAAAAAAAGAAGAAAAAAAA
>JAYKAV010000289.1:585519-602745 GCA_035582835.1 Phoebastria nigripes | reverse complement strand
AAAAAAAAAAAAAGGAAAAAAAAAAAGGAAAAAAGAAAAAAAAGGTGGCAAAATGGTGCATTCGTTCTAGCACTTCTGCTGATGTTCTGCCATCATTTGAGGGGGAAATGGTATCTTTGGGTTACCTAAGGTGCATTTCATAAGGGCTCTTTTTATGTAAATGTATTTCTTCTTTATCAATGTTACGGTATTTTATGTATCAAGTACTGTAATACTTTTGTACCAATGGTGGATTATTCTGAGAATAGTTCATTCTAGAAATCTGTTTAAATTAATATTAAAGTTTGATTTTTTTTCTTTTTAATCTGAAGCTGATGCAGTTTGTTCTTTCTATAGAAGAGGGATGGTCAAGAAAATCTACAGCTCCTTGGTGAATACAGGAGATAGATAGTATGGGAGATCAGAGCGATGGGAGATTTGTCTGATTTATGGTGCACTGTCCTTGAACTATTTTGGTGGCCTCTAACACAAGAAAATTTGCTTCCGAGTTCCGTAGTAGTGCGTTATTTTTGCAATATACTGTTGCAAGTTAAAATTGTTATTTTTACCAGATCGTTTTTTGCTATTCCTAGAGGCATCGTAATTTGAAGCTGTAGACAGTGGAGTTGAGGCCGTATGAGAATCTGAATTTGATTTTTATATAGCTGTTGAGATTTCTGAGGAAAGGTTATAACATGCACTTTAGAATTCAGGCCTTTAAAACCTTTAACCTTGACTTTAAAATTGACTGGTAAATAAATTAAATTTGTATTTGGTGTATATATTTTGTAAACTGACTCTGGAATTCTTTAGACTGGTGATTGTTCTGGGATGCTGGAAATCTCCTTCCTGTATCCTTTTACCAGATAACACTGAAGTAATATACAACTTTCATTAGTATACTTGAAAATGTTCGGGGTTTTCTTATACTGAGTGGAGATGTTTTAATTACATCTTGCATATCTACAATTATGTTGGAAACTCACTTTGCCAAGATAGTAATTGGTACTGTCTGTTAGAAACAATTGTCTGCCTGTGCCAAAACACGACGAGTGATTTGATGGTATGTACAAGATACAATAGCTTTCTTCTTTTTTGCTGACAGGTACTAGGGTTTTCTAACATTTGGCGGGGGGGGGGAGGGGGGAATGTAAGTCTATTTTTTTTTTGAGTAACAAACATGATATCCTTTTCTGCCTCAGTAAGAACTTCCAGATATTTATATGCTATTTCAAAAACATTAATAAGAATTTCTAATTGAATAATGAGTGCACTTCAAAAGAATCATAATAAATCAATACTGATTTTTAGATGCAGCTTAAGGTTGCATCTACTGCTTGAACTGATGGTTGGCTTGTATTATGCAATTCTCTTTTTTGTCATTTTAGCAGTTTTGAATGTTAGCCATCTGGTGTTACGAAGATGCAGTGCAAATAAGGTCTTTATGCATGTATTCATGGTATTTTCATGTGCATATTCATATCAAATATGACAAAAGAGAGCATCTCAGATGTGAAAACACTGTGCATTCAGGACGAGATGCATTAAAATGGCCGTGAGTCATACTCTTCCCTGGAGACAATAGTTCCAGGCAGTCCCACGGGTTGCGATGCAATGTCACTGCAAGCGTGCTTTTTCCATTTAAGTACTTTTTTATAGAAGAGAGTGTTATTAACTCAAAAATCATTCAAACCCACTCACTACTTTGATCCCATAAAGTTCTTGCTGTCTTACCAGGCCTCTTAATTTTTTTTTTTTTTTTTTTTTTTTTTTTTTTTTTTTTTTTTTTTTTTTTTTTTTTTTTTTTTTTTTTTTTTTTTTTTTTTTTTTTTAGAGCTAGGTTAGAGTAGAATTTTTTTTCCATGTCTATTTTAAACATCTATACTGAAGTCTCATTTTCTTTTGAATTTTATGCATTGGCTTTTCAAAAATAGGTTTCTCCTGACAAGCGTTTGCAGCCTTTTGATGCTCTGTCCTTGCCAGCCTTCTTTGTGATTGTGACATTGCACGCTACTTCAAAAAGATGGCCTTACCCGTGCGTATTTTTAATAATGTAAAACTAATGAGGTTGCTGCTTTGAGTCTGGCCTGTTGATTTAAATTGTAAAACCTGTCACCCATCCTCTGGCCTCTGCAGCCGCAGCACGGACATTTTAGCTGATTCCCAATGTAAGCTTGTATGTTTTTCGTGTCCGAGGCTGGTCACTGTAGGGCGGTGAGGCAACGGCCAAAGCCCCACGCCCCGCCACCGCTGAGGGGGACAAACGCCCTGCGCCCGCACCGCCGGCACCCTGCCCCGCCTCTCGGCTCTTTCCGGACTCGCTCGGTTCTTTCCGGAACCGCTCGGCTCGCTCCGGCCCTCCCCGCATGCGCCGCTCCCGCAGTTCGCCTGCTGAGCTCGGGTAGGTGGGGCCCTTCCCTCCCTCCCCCCCGATTCTTTCCGAAGCTCTTCGGCCCTTTCCGCCGGCCGGGAGACCGTTCTGCGGCACTGACGTCATCTCCGGGCCGCCTTATAAAAAGGCGGGCGCGGGCTGCGCGCGGCGTCCGTGGCGGAGGGCGCGGAGGCGGCGCGGGAGCGCAGCGCACCGACCCGGTGAGGCGGCGGGCGGGGGGGGCTCTGCGCTCGCTGCGGGGGCCGCGCCCGCCTTCATCCGACCCCGCTCGGGTAGATAGAGGCCCCTCCACACCCGCTCCGCCTTCCGCCGATGCGGAGACAGGTGTACGGGTGCGCGCTCCCCTCAGCCGCGGGGGAGGCTGAGGCCGGCGCCGCGCTGAGGCCGGCCCTGCCTCCGGGGGCTCCCCGCGGCGCCTCGGCTACCGCTCGCTCTCGCCCTCCCCGGCGGCAGCGGCTGCTTGCCGTGGGTTTTTTTTATCGCGGGCAGCCGCGGCCGCAGAGCCGGGCCACGGCGGCGCCCGGGGTCTCTCCGCGGCCCTCGGGGAAGGGAAGGGCGGGGGAGCAGCCCCGGGCGCGGCGCGGATAAAGGGCAGGCGGGCAAGGAGCGRCGGGATCCGCCCTGGGCAGCCTCGACCCGCGGCAGGAATTTCATTCAGCGCCCTGGGGAGGGGATAAGCAGGCGAGTAAATAACAGTGACAGCGGATCTCCGTCTCTGCGGGCAGAGCGAGGGGCCCCCGCCTTGCCCGCCCTTCCCTTCGCCCCTGTCCGGTAAGGTTTGCGGTAAAACCCTGCCTCCCCGCCTGAGGAGAAATCCCGGGAGGCAGGCGGAGAACCTGACGCTCTGCGGTAACCCGGCGGAGGAGATTCATTGCACAGCAATGGCTTCCCTCAGCTCTCACCAGCCCAGCCCTGTCCAAGGTCAGGAGATGCAGCAAAGAGTGTGAGGGGAGAGAAGAAAAGAGGGCGATCGAGGGGCTGGGTGTTTCGGTCATGGCTGGAGAACCCTTTCCTCAAGGAGCTAGACAGCTGTGTGAAATGACGAACACGTAAATAGCTTGCACAACAGAGTTGTCCGGCCAAGCAGGAAGACATCTAAAAGAAATCCTCCCAACCTGTGTTCCTTTCGTATATGTGTCATTTTGGTATATAGGGCAAGCACTACGGTTACCTTCATAAAAGAATCAGGATTTTTTATTAATTAACTTTTTTTTTAAATTTAACATAAATCAAAGTAATGACAGTCAATTGTTTCTCAATTTGTTGCCCGCATACACCTTATCTGGTTACAGTGATATAAATCTACATTGCTAGTTCATAAATATGTACCAATAGGGCAATCATTTGCCCTTATATTTAAGGAAAAGCATAAGCAGTTACCACTCTACGTTTTTTCAGCAGGTCCATGTTGACTGTTTAGGATTTTTAGTAGCTATTTTATCATAAAACAGCTACGTGTTCCAGTCTAAAATGTACGTGACTATTGAGCAGTCTTTCATACATATTTAAATAGGTTCTGGAGAGCAGTTGTCTGGAGTTGGCGAATGAACACATTGGGGGGGGGGAACCCAACTCAGCCTGAAATGGTTCTGTATCTTTCTGGAAAAAAAATAATCCATTTTCTTTTGGCATTTTGTTTTCAGCAAAGTGCCAGAAGATTCCGATGACTGTATTCACTGAAAGGCCTTGGTCAGGGATTCAGATTTGTTCAAAACAAATATTAAATTCCACTGTGTGACTTCTATGCATTTAAATGCAACTAGCAATGAGTTCTTCCGTGAAATCTTCATTTGTCCTTACTTAGAAATTGTGCAGAGAAAATAATGAACAAAAGATTGAAAATGGGATGCTTTCTGCTGCATTGTGTGCAGGTTCTGTAACTGTAGTAATGGAATGGTTAAGCTGTGGAAAATACTTCAACCAAGATAGCAGGTTACATTGTTCACAAGAAGTAGTTTATTTCCATTCCTGTTGAAAAAAAAAAAAAAACCAAAATCAACATCTGTACTGGTCAAATTGAAATAGAAATTTTATTTTAAAATCAGATTTGGATGATATGCTTCTATGAGACCCGTAGTTGATGAAGTTAGCAAACATATTTGTTGGTTGTTTTTTTTTTTTTTTAATAACCAAAAAAAGGTAGCAACAATAACAAAAACGTTGAATGTCAAAGACTGTCTTTTAAGCATTTTTTACACGTTTTTCTCCGGTATGGCAGAAAGGTAGGAGAAGCCTTAAATCTCTTGAGACAGGGTGGTACCTCTTGATGTGAAATTCCTATTTCTCAACTATTACATTTATAACTAGCCTTAGTAATTCAATGCAAATAGTTTAGTATCTTTGCCCCCTTATTTTTGTCTACTTGATCTATTTATGGGGTTGTAATTTTTTTATTCATAAATACATTGCTTTTTGGGGGCAATGAATTGCTTCCCCTGTATTGGAGGAAATAGTACGAATTCCTCCCTTTTCTCCACTGCATGTTAGTATAGTGTGGGAGTTTGTTTTTTCCATTTGTCCCTGGTGTGTAGGCAGCAGAAAAATGGGGTGGAGCAGACTGCAGATGCCGTTGATGGAGATTGCCAAGCGTGGTCCGGCATTGTGCTCCCATAGCTGACCATGGATCAAATGGAGTGGCAAGCTGCCTTCTCGCTGCTGCAACTGATACACGTTGAGCTATGCACATGCCACGAGAGATACGCACTAGCTTCAGCAGGCACAAAGGCACATAACTGCAGTTGTCCATGAACTGCTTCAGGGATCGCAGCGTACTCATGGGGAAAATGTAGGCTTAGGGAGGCAAGGAAATTTTCAGCTAAAAATTCCATGGGTTAGATACACTTAACAGCTGCATAATTAACCATCTCAAAAAATACCTTCTGTTGCAACTGCTACTTGCCCATTTTTTACTGTGGTAATTGAAAGTAAACATCTTTGTAGATCTTTATATTCAAAACCTTCTTTCTGAGTTTGTGTCTTTAAATTAAGCCACCCCACTTGATTACGCTGTAGCAAGAAGCATCATTTGCCACGTCCAGATAACTTTCTTTGCTGTCTGTTTTGACCTTCAGATTATGGTAGTATTTTTTTTTTTTTAACTAACTGGAAAGGTTAGTACATATCAAACTAATTAAGTTTTCCTGTTGATATTTGTAACCTTTTTTGCATGGGGAGGTCTGTTGCTCACAATAGCTTGTGTAACAACAACGCCAAATTGTTGTATGTGCCAAGGAACCAAAAGGAAAGTGTGAAACGTGTACTGTGACGGAATATGTATTTTGAAAAAAAAAAAAAAAAAAAAGAAAAAAATAATTAAGCCATGTCCTTATGCTAGTCATTAGTTGAATGTTATCTTGATTTCCCCCTCCCTTTTAGACTCTACATTCCTCCATCATGTTGTCATCGTTTCGTAAAGTCAAAGTCCAGGTATTTTTACATAATGCATGAAGTGTCAGCGCCATACTTGCCTGCCTTTATTGCAATGACTTATTTGTAACAAAAAGCCATTCATTTGAGAGTTTGTTCTGTATAGCAGGTGCTTTATTTGTACTTCAGTGTTGAGTCTGATCTGCCTTTCCTTTAATACTTTGAATTTCCTAATTTCTGTCCGTGATGCATGATGTGTGAACATTTTGTAGTTGTTATAGTTCAGTATGATYGGCTTTGGTGTGGATTAATCTTCTAAGAGATTTTTGTTTTAAAAAGTACTTGAGCAGTGTCTCTTTACTTACAGCATCTAAAAATCAACCATAGTAAGATTTACGTTGTAGAACATGATGCGTTTGAAGTGGGCTTTGGTTCCTGTTCCATCTGCTTGCACAAATTTATACTCCTTGTATTGTTGTGGTGTAACTGTTTATACATCTGTGGTGTTTTCTGTTCAGTGAGGGTAAAATAAATAGGATGTATGGACCAAACTTCAGCTGGGTAACACAAGCAACTAGATTTTATTTGGAAATGATAGTCATGTAAATGTTTACACTACAATTAAAGTTATAATGAAAAGATAACAAATGGGAATGGAAAATGCTGGGGTTCATTATATAATATCACATTACCTGTAAACTCTGCGTTTCTGCAATGCGGTCAAGGTAATTTGCTTTCTCAGGAGTCTCAGCAGAGTGCAGTCCTTGCCAGCCCTGCATAGTTTTATCAAAGGTCTGTGGTGATATTAAAAGCAGAGCAAAGCCAAAAAAACCCTTGTACTTAAAGGCACCAAATTCAGATAGGCAATTCAGCTGCTCTTATTTGAATAGTGGAATTAAAATTTTAAGACTAAATGCCTAAAAACGAACAGGTCTTTAATAGTCTTGTGTATTTCAAAAGTGCATAGTTAAGGCTGTGTACAAACCCCCTAATCAGCCGAAATCACTAGCTTTCCAGCTTGCTTTAGTTCAAATATAATTTACCTTTATTTTTTCTTTTAATGCTACAGTTTCTTGTGTCCCTGTGATAGCTACTTAAATTTGGGGGCTTGTTTGAATTTTGCCTGTGCTGCGGTTAGTCTGTATGAGACTACGGCATTAAGCAGCGACTTCAGCACATCTTGGGTTTTGTACTGCAGCACTTGACTTATTTTTCTGGCTTGGAATTTGTAGAGGTTTGAGGCTGTAGGTGACCCTTCCTTAACAGTAACTGGGGAGTATTTGGACACAGGGGTCTGCTGCACGTAGTCCACCCTTAGAATTTCTTTTATTTTGTAGATTTAAGTTCATAACAAACCAAATGACTGGGCATTAATTTTGTGTTTAAATCTCTAGTATAGGGTATATGATATGACATCCTTCAGTTACTTCTTTGTAACGCAATATGCTCATGCAGTTCCCTCCACAGAAGCAGGAGCCAGTGCAGTGCATACTTTTCAGAAGGATTCTCTTTTATTTACGTGCAGTGYTAGTACATACTAACTTAGCACTAAACCGCACTAGGCAGTCGTGGTGGTTTTGTGTTTGAGACATATGTAGTGGCTTACTTCCCTAGCGTTTTGAGGAAGCTGTGAATGGAAGAAATGAAAGTTGGAAAAGTGTACGTTATTTTTTTTTTCCTCTGTCCTTTCCTTTTGAAGGTTATTTTCACATCCAATTAAAATTTTTTTGCTTAAAGAAGAAAGACAGCAATCCGTTCCCGTCCCCCAAGAGGGAGGCGAGGGGGAGTAGCCAATATCAGTTAAATGTTCTTTTGACAAGACTTACGATGTGTAATACTGATGAATGCAAAAAAAATGCATCAAGCTGCTCGTGTGTGCGTACTTGGGAAGCAGGGAGTGTTCTGATAGGGAAAGTACTTGTATTACAGGCTATTACTAGGGTCACGTATGCTGAATACATGTAACGCACATCAGGACTTGTCTTAAGAGAAAAATCATTATTTTACTACATCTCAAGATAGTGATCTTTATATACTGATATCTGATTGCGTTTCAGGCAGAGGAGTTTAATTCTTCAAGCTTCATGTAATTGTTTTTGAAAATACGCTAAAATTTTCTGTATAGTGCTGAATGTATTTTACATTCGAGTTTTTAAATCCCCGAAAACATGTTTTGGTAAGGGAAATGCTGACAGCTCTTATGTGCGTCTGCCCGGGTGGCACCGCTGTAATTCCTGTTTAACCCACCTCGATACCGCTGTTTCCCGAATGTGAATGATGTTGCTGACATCATCGTTGTTGCACTGCRGTGTCTATAAATATCTGCAGTTGTATATTCCATGCAAATTTTAATGTACCCTTATGTATAATTTGTATCATCTGGGGAAGGCTAATCATTTTAGATTGAAGGATGAGAGTAATAAGTTTGTTTTAGTGGTGGKTTTTTTTTTTTTAAATCTTAAATTTACTTCTTTTTGTTGTTGTGTTTTTGGTTTTGTTTGTTTGTTTGTTTAAACCACCACAATGGTACAGTGCAAAGAAGCATTTCTGATTATTTTTTTTAGTTAGGCATAATCTGGTGAGTGGCTTTCTAAAGTTAGTCTTACAGCATAAAAGTACAGCGGCAAATGCCTTCAGGACAGTTAAGATCTGCTGGTTTGGGGATGTCCTTGTGATGACGCCTGCCTTGGCTGTMTGGAAGGCCGAAGCTCTGGGCAGGAGCCGGCCGGTGCCGTTCCTCCTGCCCGCACCGCCTGGAAGGTTCGCTCTGCCTGACCTTATCAGCTGGCGCAGGCAGCGCCGGGAGGGGCCGGAGGCAGCAGCCATGTGGGGAATGTTGTCTCTGCCCACAGCGCCGGGGACGAGGCCGGTTATCTGGGGTCGGGCTGGGCGTTCGTGTACATCCTAGTATAAGCTATGTTTTTCACGTTAAAAACATAAAGCGCAACTTCTTGTTGGCGGTTCTCTTGCTAGGGGTGCAGAGGTGTATCATAGATGCCTTCGAATGATGTAGTTGAACCAAGAAGGTTTAGAGACATCTTGGAGAACTGCTTTGTATTCGAGGGGGGGTACTGCAGTTGGAGCGTGAAAACATCGGAGGTAGACTGCATCGTTCTGCAGCATCGATGACTTTTGAGTTCAGAGCTCCCTGGCGACTGCTGATCGCGCTCTGGCAGAGCACAGACTTGCTGACGTCAGCTGATCTGCTGCAGGAAAGAACAGTCTATTATTGCTAGACCAAAGCACTTCTTTTACAATTGACTAGCTTGACTTACTGTAGTTATAAAAGGAGCCTTTCTTTTAACGAATTCCAACAAAAAGATGAGCCAGATTGCAAGACTTGTGTGGTGAGAGGCAAACCAGCTACCAGGCTAAATTACAGGCTGTCTCCTATTTGGTTTTTTAAAACGTAAAAATAATTTAAATGGTAATTTAAATAATTTAATTATTTGCATAATTTAATAATTTAAATAATTTACTAATTTAAAGAGATTTAAATCACTTGGGCTGCGGAGGTTATTTCTAATACTGAAATATAAGTTGACAGCAAAAGACTGTACAGCGTTCTAAAGACTAACTAGGATTTCATTTTCTGATGGTAACACTCATAACCAGAATAAGCAGAGAGACGGGCTACAGTCGTGCAGCACATTTAGACTAACTGCCACTTTGTTATTCCTGAACACAATTCAGTTTAAAAGGAGTGTCGTCGGAATTCAAACACAGCGTGACAGCGCAGGAAAGGAAGTTTTTAGCAGTAACTTGCTCTCCTGGAGGAAAAAGGCTGTTTGAAAGAGCGCTTGAAAAAACAGCTGCTTTCTCAGGGAAACAGATCTGTAGTTGAGCTCAAGTTATGTTCAGGGTTTTGATCTTTTAATACTCAGATACACTAATCAAGTGGAGCCTTTGGTACCACTGCCAGATGAAGCCTGGGCTTCATTTATTTAATACAGTCTACAGAGACTGCGTTGTTTATTTTTTTCCTTGCCCTCTTTTGACAATAATGAACGAAACGCCCAGGCCTGGAAGAGAAAGCAAAGCTGAATTTTCTTTCCTTCCTTAAACTGCCGCAATGCAGTCGGGGCTCAGAGTTCACGGAGTAACGGCTGCTGCTGAAAYGGCTGTCCTCTTGCAGGGTGGGACTGTTGGAAGAGAGCTCGGGAATGTGTGAATTCGCCCCCATATGTTCCTTTCTATCAGATGGTCCCTTTACAAGTGCTTGGAAACCAAACAGAAAACAGGGCATACAGATCGCTTTCCAACCTGTGGGGTTTTTCATACAATTATGCAAGATATGTGTCTAATTAAAGCATGCGGCTAACTAATGACTAAACAACAATTTAATATTTAACAACGTATTTTAAGAGATTGCCCATGTCTTTTAGTATGCAGTTGTAGACTGGGTTTCTTCCCTATCTTTGATAGGATTGATGGGAAGTACATTTAGCTTGATGCTTGCAGAATTTATAAAAAAAAGCATTAAGTGAGCTATACATGTAAACACTTGTACATCAAGACGTTAATTGCATAATTGTTAAGCATGAAGTGTTTGTTGCAACAGTTTCTTGATATGCCGAGTTGTCAAATAAGTGGGTAAATATCCAAACTCCAATAACAATAATGATGCTACTTCTTAAATTTGTGCTACAGTTCTGTTCTAATGCACAGATCTCTTATTGAAAATCAAATTGCTTTTTGAAAGTTTAGGAACTGAAAATTAAAGGTTATCCCAATTTTAATAGAAAGGAGATAAAGCAGAACAGTAGTCAGTTCTTTGCTGTCTGTAGTAACAATAACAGGTTTTAGTATATAAAGCAACGCACAAGGATTTTCAGTCGAAGCGGTCAGAGCAAGATCACTAGTTATATGAAATGCTCCTTGACTTGTCTAAGGTCGGATCTACGAAGCAGTGTGAGCCTCTGTATTGGCTTTTGAAAGGTTATGTAGGGAGTGGCAGGGGTAGGTTTGTAACTTTTTTTTAATTGAGAGAACAGAGAGGAGATGGGACACACAGAGGTGTGTGTGTGTGTGTATATACATATGTATGTATAATATATATAGATACGTATATATACGTACTTATGTGGACCAGTTAGCTGTTGTTTAAAGAACAGTAATATTCTTACTTTAGTTTATCTATATTGAGTATTTTAAATAAAATGTTTCCAGATATTATATGCTGTACAAAAACACTTTATATCTATGTATCTACATATATATGTGCACAGAAACAAGTTTTTAACATTTGTATTAGACACATGCTACAGTTCAAGATGACATGGCCTTTGTATGATTGCAGCCATATTTTTCCAAAACAAGTAGATGTAAAATGTCTTTGTAAATATTCCTTTCCCATTATTTTCTGCTAGAAGTGTGCTTTTATTTATTTATATGTATAATATTTATATTTTATATACATACAGTCCTACTCTGTGTGTGCAGGTAAGTAAACCACCCGTGAGTTTAAAAAAGCAGGCTTTTCTTTCATGGATCTCTTCCTACCCTACCATTGTTTTATAATACAAACAAAATGTATTTTTTTTGGCTTTCAGAAAATGGATCTGAGTGGTGTAAAAGTGTTGGAAACGGCAGAAGATATCCAAGAAAGGCGTCAACAAGTTTTGGACCGTTACCACAGGTTCAAGGAACTATCTTCTCTAAGGCGCCAAAAACTTGAAGATTCCTATCGATTCCAGTTTTTCCAGCGTGATGCAGATGAGCTTGAAAAATGGATCCAAGAGAAACTGCAGATAGCATCTGATGAAAATTACAAAGACCCAAGCAATTTACAGGCAAGTCCTACTGCCATTTTATGTACTATAGATATTAGGGCATACCAGGTCAACTGGGATAGACAGAACAAACGCATAAATGTAACTTGACCTGAGAGTGGTGAAGAAAGATGGATGAAAATACCCGCAGCCTTGCAAAGTGTTCTTCAAAAGCCTGGTTTCTTCGCTGATATAATTGGAATATTTCTAATAATGGATTAGATGCTAAATCAGCATAGAAAAAGTTACACAGTGCAATGTAATGTAAAATCAGCTTTGTTTAATCCTAGAATTTGTTGGACGCTTTGGCTCTGTAAATAAACAGGAACTAACTCCTATTGCTTCCACAAGAAAAGATATTTGTAGAAAATTAACTTGTGTGGGTGGAACTAGCTGGTGGGTTCTCAGATGTTTGAATGCTCTGGTGTGCAAGAGCAAACACAATAATGAAATAACTAAAATTGGGATGTTTGAATCCACCCGTGAAACATATGGTACAGCTATGATTTCAACTGTGCTATTTTATTGTTTGTTTGTCAGTACTGAATATGCATAAAATACACTAAAAATCTTGATGCTGGGAAATGTGGAGGAGGGCTGCGCACCAAATCTCAGTCATGTTCTTTGATGTTTTACTTGTAGGGGAAGCTGCAGAAGCACCAAGCCTTTGAAGCTGAGGTGCAGGCCAATTCAGGGGCTATCATTAAACTGGATGAGACTGGAAATCAGATGATTAATGAAGGCCATTTTGCATCTGAAACCATTAGAGTGAGTTTTAAAACTTATATTTTTCCTCTTAACAGGCTTTTCCTTAAACACTTTGTGCAGATTGCACGGATAACTCTATATTCTAAAACACTTTTTAAAATTCTACAGCTATTTGATTAGTGAAATGACAAGAGGATTTGTATTTTTAAAGCTTACAGATATTTTTCTCTTTCATGAGCACCCAGCTCGTATCTTTTCCTGGATCCAGTTCTGAGGTGAACTATCTGCCAGTGGAGTGCAGGAACTTGGACTGGAAAATCATCAGTAATTCAAAGATGTGTTGAAAGTCACAAGGCAAATAATTAATTATACTTGTGGTTCTTCCCAAAATGGCACAGTATCAAGAAGCAGTAAATTCACAAGGCCGGGTGTCAGGGATGTTGCCCACTCATTTTTTTGCTTATATATAGCATTTTAATTTTCTGCAATAATAATTATAAGTAACACAAGCAACCATACCAGTAAACTTCAGACATCTAATTTCTGTGTGCTCTGGTTCAGATCAGGTCTCTAGTTTCTGGTTAAGTTGTACTGGCCGTACATTCGAATCTCTCTGCATTTGCATTCCATGGCTTTTTCTGTGAGCTCCAAGTACAGTGCTCTGTTTATCCAGCAGCAAACGTCTCTTAGGACAGCTGCTTCCTCAATAACAAGCAGTAAGCTTTCTTCAAATCCTTTTCTGAGATCTACTGTTGTTTTTTTCTTTCTCTCTAAATCTCCCAACCTGTGTAATGACAGTGACAACGGCAATGACAAATGTATTTTTAAAATCTTTGCTGCTGCACTACATAGGTTTACATTTGACGCTGTTTGAGTGATTATCAATGTTTTAAAAAGTCTGAGCAAACTATAAATTTTAAGCCATGACTTGACTTGAGAGTTATCTTTTACTCCTTCTCCTATGTATTCTCATTTTTCTCTGGTTATGTTAGTGTTTTCTCCCTTATTCCCACACACATGTGCACACACATACATGCGCATACCTGACCAGTAAATGCTTATTTTTGTTCTGCATACCAACTTCTTCTCTCSGACTCATTTTGTTAAATCTGCTATTTCTGGGCCTCAGTTGTTTCGGTTATGGCTGCGTTTAATGCAAAGAGGTCTCTTTAGAGACCTTAAAAGCTTAAAGCTTTTTCCTTTATAAGATTTGGATGTGAGCTCTTAAAACTTTTCAAAAGGAGAACTCTTGTGATATTTTTGTAGTGATTATCAACTTAACTGATACATTGATCATTTCATTGTAACTAAGATGGTGACCAAGAAAAGCAGAATTTTATACATTATATAATAAAAAAACCCTAAGGTAATGATTATTTTAGAAATCTCATTTTGATCATATAATCTTTACCACAAATAGGAAAAAAAACGCTTTGCAGTTGGGTGATCTTAAATAATACTGTGTCTTAGCTGCTCAATATAAGTTGTTATTTGTGTTCTGTTTGGAGTGGTAATTTGCCTTTTAATGGTTCAGTCTTTCACGCCATACCGGACTGCACAGCGCCCAATAGTAACGGCTACCCAAGTTGGGTTCCATATACGAGTAGGTGAAACTTTTGGCTGTGCAGTGCAACTTCTTTTTGCAATGTCTTCTTTCTTCCTTGGTTGACAATTTGCACTATCCTTTTGTGCAGTGCTAGGAAATAGAGTTGTGTGAGCTCTTTCCTCCCTTGAAACCTACCTAACTGAACTTTCTAARTGGATTAAATGGGTATCCACCCATGCTAGATGTTCAAAAGCTTCTCTAGCRTGACTTTCAAGTTTCAGATCTCGATGAGCAAAGCGTTATAGATGATGGGTGGAGCAGATACTTTCCTGTTTTGCAAGTTGTGTTTCTGTGTGGAGGTGTGGTTTTTCTTTTAATTGTCTATAAAATTTATGGTTGCTCCCAACAGTTTTGAAAGGCAGAGGGCAGCCAAAGAGAGACTCAATATTAAAACTAGTAATTGCTCCTAGTATTTCAGTATTATGTTACTTAACAATGTTGGCTAAATACATTAACTGACTAGTGCTAAGAGAAATGGTTAAAATACTGTAAAGTGGCACAAGTTTGACTTGAAACAAAATGTGTGGTCTTAAATAAAAATAAATTCCAAAATGAAGATGAGATTCACTTATTGGGAGTTGACTTCCATGTAAAAGACTGAACATTTGAAGGGGACAGCAGCAAATTTTTGGTCTGACTTCACACTAGCATATAATTTAAATCGAATTTTACCTCAAAATGTTTACCTCACAGTTATGTAAACATAACTGTTTGATAGCTTCATTAATTAATAACAAGTGTTTAAATAGTTCAGTAATTTCTAATTTTGTGTTGTTACATCACTTTACATCATTTGAAAACTAATGACTGGAGATGAAATTGCTATGAGGTTTGTCCACCTTTTGTCTAAAGTAAGGTTTAGGATGTACAACTTCAGGGGAAAAAAATCTTCTGTTAAGGTCAGGAAGGGAATAAATCTAATATTCTCTGATACAGGGTTTTAATAACAACATCCTATTGTTTTAGACTCGGCTGCAGGAGCTGCACCGACTGTGGGAATTACTGTTGGAAAAGATGAGAGAGAAAGGAGTCAAATTGTTGCAAGCACAGAAGCTGGTGCAATACTTACGGGAATGTGAAGATGTCTTGGACTGGATCAATGACAAGGTATAATTATTACCTGCCTTTACTGTGTTCTTGATGGGAAATTTGATGTGTTTGTGTGGAAATTTTCTGTCGACATATAGTTGCTGGAGTCACAGAGAGCTTTTAAAGGCACCTATACGTTTTGTTTAGGTTATTCATATTGCATAAGCAGTAGGTATGCAAACTACTATTCCTTCTTTTGCAGCCGCAAAAAAAGGGTACTAGACTAAGGGAGGAAGCCTGCATGTTGGAGAGCATAGTTAAACATAATCAATTCTTTCTTTGCTTTGAGGAGACCTTCATATTACTCATAGTAATCAAATTCAAGTTTCCTGTAAGGGAAATCTACAACATGTAAAAGCAAATGTTTTTTATAAATGTTCTAAATGATCTGTTATAGAAAGTAGCCAGCCTAACCAGCAAGCAATGTGTACATAATTACTTAATGATTGGAATATCTTTAGATACACATTGTAAGGACATTTGCTGCAAGAGAACTGTYGGCTCTTGATTCTTTGAACTCTGAGGAAACAGACCACAAACCACACTATCAAGAAAAAAAGCCACAAAATGATCATATAGGTTTTCTTAATCATGGTTTGCTATTTTGTGTCACTGTGGGTTCAAACTATAAACCCTGCATAACTGTTACTGAATATGACGGTGCACTTTCCATAAAGAAATCTTGCATCAGAAGCCTACAGCAAATGCCCATAAACAATCTAAAAATGTAAACAAATTCTAGTCACTGTGTGTACTCTGAAATAGCATGGACAATTATTTTGTAGTTTTAAAAGTATGCTTTTTCTGTGCGTATTTTCTTTCAGTAATTTAGGTTGTTGTAATAGTGATCATCGTGCACAGAACAGAAAACTTATGATAGTAGAATTGGTTATATTCAATAACTTGAAAAATGAGTAAGAGAAAGCAAGATGAAAAAATAATACCCTTAATGATCTTGCAAGTTTTCTGCAATAAAAAACATCTGGAAAGATGTTGGGGGGGGAGTGGAGTTTAAAGGAGGAAACGTTGTAGTTTTAAATCTGACTTTAAACACAGCGATTATAACTATCTTTGACCTATTTAAAATTAGGACAGTTTGCTTCCTGATTTCTAGTAGTGATTTTCCATAGGTTATACTGAAATTGAGKTTTTTTTCCTCCATGTGCTAGGAAGCAATAGTGACCTCAGAAGAGCTTGGGCAGGACTTAGAGCATGTTGAGGTTTTGCAAAAGAAGTTTGAAGAGTTCCAGACAGACCTTGCAGCTCATGAGGAAAGAGTAAATGAAGTGAACCAGTTTGCTGGCAAACTTATCCAGGTAAATATTCACGTGTGTTGAAAATCTCTCTTGGCAAGTCTGGTATAACACAGCAAGCTTTTGTCTGCAATTTCTTCTTTTTCCCCCTGATTTGGTAGCGGATCTCTACATTTTAYTCTACGTGTGCCTAGATCCTTGGCTATCTTAATCTTAAACGGTCATCATTTGATTCACTTGTTCTTCTGCTGAACAGCTTGCGTAACTGCCCCAGCTGAGAATGTTCCTGAAAATGTGGAGAGTAGTGATTAGTAAGAGAAACTGTCGTATTTGGGGTTAAATGTATGGACAACCAGGATTAATATAGAATCATTAAGGTTGAAAAAGACCTCTATGATCATCGAGTCCAACCGTCAACCCAACACCACCATGCCCACTAAACCATGTCCCTAAGCGCCTCATCTACACATCTTTTAAATACTTCCAGGGATGGTGACTCCACCACTTCCCTGGGCAGCCTGTTCCAGTGTTTAACCACTCTTTCAGTAAAGAAATTTTTCCTAATATCCAATCTAAACCTCCCTTGGCGCAACTTGAGGCTATTTCCTCTCGTCCTATCGCTAGTTACTTGGGAGAAGAGACTGACACCCACCTTGCTACAACCTCCTTTCAGGTAGTTGTAGAGCGCAATAAGGTCTCCCCTGAGCCTCCTCTTCTCCAGGCTAAAGAGTCCCAGTTCCCTCAGCTGCTCCTCGTGAGACTTGTTTTCCAGACCCTTCACCAGCTTCGTTGCCCTCCTCTGGACACGCTCCAGCACCTCAATGTCCTTCTTGTAGTGAGGGGCCCAAAACTGAACACAGTATTCGAGGTGCAGCCTCACCAGTGCCGAGGACAGGGACACGATCACTTCCCTGCTYCTGCTGGCCACACTATTCCTGATACAGGCCAGGATGCCGTTGGCCTTGGCCACCTGGGCACACTGCTGGCTCATATTCAGCCGGCTGTCAACCAGCACCCCCAGGTCCTTTTCTGATGGGCAGCTTTCCAGCCACTCTTCCCCCA
>JAYKAV010000289.1:554432-582959 GCA_035582835.1 Phoebastria nigripes | reverse complement strand
TTATGATTCTCTGTGAAGACTAAAGTGTGGTATATTGTTTGACGTGTATTGTCCTAGGCTAATGAAGTACCTGTTTCTGTGATAGTTGCTTTGTGGCTGTAGGATTTGTCTTCATCCAATCTTGTTTCTATACTAGCCTGGTTGTCTATGAAACATAATCTGTTAGATCACTATTGAGAAGCCGTACTTAAAAAGAAACTTATCCTAATGGTGGTTAGTTTACATCCTTTCTGGTTTTGTTTTTCTGCTGTTTGTTCCCTCCCATGATGCAAGATTTATGGTGGTGGAGACCCACACAAGTAATCATTTTTCCTTTGCCTTTCTTGTCATAATCTCTTCAGATCAATTAACAGCAAATTTAAAAGGGAAACAGAAACTGATCACTTTTGCTGATAAGTGTTAAGCACATGCTAAAGGCACTGTAAAGGTATGCTGAAAGGAATCTGAGAATTTGTTTGCTTGTCGTTGTAAGGCTGAGGCATGTGCAGTCGAAACTTTCTGTCAGTTCCCCCCCMCACACACACTGTGTTATGGTTGTGACAGAAGCAGTCCCATGGGCTATCTTGAAACACTCTGCTTGAGAACTATCTTTTGATTTCTGTTGTCTTCAACATACAGGCTTGCAGTTAGGAATATTCCTTTTACTTTCAGTATCATTTACATGCAAAACCTGTATTTGAGAAATTGATTTTGAACCTAGCATTTTCCTAACTTTCAAAGGCTTCTTTTTTTGATTGAGAGCATATTTAGTTATTTAATATTCTGGTTGCATTTTGGTATTGTCTTGTTTTGTTTCTATCTGAGGAACGGCTTTTATGTTTGTAACCCTTTCTTTGGGGTAAGAATAGAGAAACTATGCAAACAAATTGTTCCCAACCATTTTTTCTTTTGCTTTCCTAAGGCTGCAGCGCTTTCTTGCGGACTTCCGAGACCTCACCAGCTGGGTGACAGAGATGAAGGCTCTGATAAATGCTGATGAACTTGCCAATGACGTGGCTGGAGCAGAAGCCCTTCTAGATAGACATCAGGAACATAAGGTATGATGGTTATACAGCCAAATCCAGTCAGCAACCCTCAACAACTGATCTGTATGTCTAACACAGTCTCTGAGTCAGAACTGCTGATATCACTGGAATCCTTTGATCATGCAACTAACACAGTACTAGAYTGCTGTCCTGATTTAATATTTTTAYTTTGTTTCTTGATAGTACATATACACTAATAAATAAGTATTTAAGAATGCTTATGATAATATTTTATAAAAAATAATTAGACCTGATAGCAGTCAGTTGGACTAATGACTGTTTTAGTTCTCCATCATGAGGAATTGCTGTAAGTAAGCAGAAAGAGTGCAGCTTAAAACCAGCCTTTACTTTAACGTACAAATTTATACTTACCTTATCTGCATTGTAAGGTAATACATTTCGTTCTAGTTTTCATGTTAAGTGTAATGTATTTAAAGATAGTTGAATGTTTATTATTCGGGTGTCCAGACTGTTGTCTCTGTGTTATTTTCAATAGCAGTTTTCATATTCTGACACTCTAAGATAAATTTTGGTAACAGCTTCTTCACGTCCCCTTTCACAGGGAGAAATTGATGCCCATGAAGATAGCTTCAAGTCTGCTGATGAGTCTGGCCAGGCTTTGCTTGCTGCTGGGCACTATGCTTCTGATGAAGTTAAAGAAAAGGTAAGTTGAGAGCAAGAGCTCTTAGAAGAATTTTGTCTCTTTCTTCTGTGTCCCTTAATTTAAAAGTTCACTTCTTGTTAAGATCGCAAGCTGCGAAGTATCATCCCTCTAGGTTACAGGGCTTTTTTCATGTATTTAAGTAATGTGTGTTTTTCATTCTCAAACTGACAGCTTCTGCCTATCTATTAGTGGGAACTATTAGGACTATTAGTACTATCTATTAGGAACTATTAGTATATCTTTCCTCCAAAAGAAAAATGGGTTATCTGTTTATCTAAGTTTAGGTTTGCTATCAGAAATGTCAGTAAATATTTAGTATTTCTAAATTTTGGTTTTCAAACTAATGGGGCCTCTCATGAAGTCTGCATATTGAAACATTGTTCAATCAGACAGTTCAAATGCCGTAAGTGAGAGTGGGCCAAAGAGATTTTAGAGGCTGAGAGAGCAGGATGGTTTTCTGAAAGAGCTTCTCTTACGAATAGGTCTGCAGTCAAAAAGAGTGGTTGTCCATTAAATATCTATGTGTAGATTTAATTTGGAAAAGGAGAGGTTTCTGACTGAAGTCAGAAGGCTGTAGCCACTACTCAAGCTTGGTAAGCTGAGAAAAGACTTGCCCTCTATGAGAAGGATRATGTCAGTAACAGGAGAATGATTCTT
The DNA here is from genome assembly GCA_035582835.1 of Phoebastria nigripes. Lineage (NCBI taxonomy): Eukaryota > Metazoa > Chordata > Aves > Procellariiformes > Diomedeidae > Phoebastria > Phoebastria nigripes. The sequence continues at coordinate 580,613 of JAYKAV010000289.1, read as the reverse complement.
TACACAGGAGGTCATTTTCAGTCCAGTGTTAACCACTTTTTTAGAGTCACAGCTTGTTTTTACATTGAGATGGAAATGAACTGGACTGTTAAATAAAATTATTATATATTCCTCTTCCCAATCCATTAGCTGACCATCCTCTCAGATGAAAGATCTGCCTTGCTAGAACTGTGGGAGCTTCGCAGACAACAGTACGAACAGTGCATGGACCTGCARCTTTTCTACAGAGATACTGAACAAGTTGACAACTGGATGAGCAAACAAGAAGTGAGTGTATATCTTTGAACTCTCCAGATATGGTTGATTTTAATTTCTGGCTAGTCTTCTGTAGAGTTAAACAGTTGGTATTTACTAGTGGCAGTGACTGCCACTAAACATGAACTGGTGAGCAGGGTGCTGTGCAGAGTTATTTATCTGACTGCCCAAGCTGCTACAATGACTGTTTCCATCTAATGCTGAAACTATGAGTTGTGACAAGTTGGCTTGAGATTCCTTTTATGTGTGTTAACCCTTGTAAAATGCTGTTTGAATAAGAAGCTAAAAAGAATTACTCAGAACCTTTGGCTGTTAGAGGTGTACAGGGAACACCATCCCAGTATATCATCCTTTACTTTTCAATAATATCATATGGTAGGAAACATCACTGGCTACGCTTGAGTTGACTTAGAGCAGCTGAGCATGGAAACATAAAAATGTGTTTGTTTCCTTACTTTAGGCATTTCTGCTGAATGAAGACCTTGGTGATTCTCTCGATAGTGTGGAGGCTCTTCTAAAGAAGCATGAAGACTTTGAGAAATCCCTAAGTGCCCAAGAGGAGAAAATCACAGTAAGACATTTACATTAGGTGATAACTACATCGGCAAGAAATAAAACAAGTGAATTTGTTGACTGGGGACAGAGAAGGATGGGGTTTGCTCTGCAGAATGGTCCACTGTTATGTGGCATGTGTTATCTCTAAATTATGTGTATTGTCTTTAAAATGGAAAATAGTGGAAAAGATAGGATAGGGCTCAATTGCTGCCTCAGAGAGCTGAGTAACCCAGTGCTTGCATATCGTGCCAGTACATGTGTGGATGAAGATTTGTCAAAAATCTGCACTCTTCCACATGTAAGATGATGGTACAGATAAAAAAGGGTGTAACAATAGTTATCTTAATGGCTTTCTGTTAGTTTTGCTGTGGTAAACTTTTGAGACTTAATCTACTAAGTAAACTTGCACAAACAATTTTTATTACACCAAATAAATGGAAAACTGTTTTCTCTTTAGGCATTAGATGAGTTTGCTACTAAATTGATTCAGAATAACCATTATGCCATGGATGATGTTGCTACACGCAGAGATGCTGTAAGTATCTAAAATAGATTTGGACTGTAGACTTTAAATCATGTTCTGCTTTATTATTTTAAATGGTATGACTGCAATATAGGATAAGTCAGCGGAGCTCTCCCAAAAGTACAGATACAGTGGTGGTTCTTACAAGCCTGAAGAATTTAAAAATGTTTACTTTTTTTTTCAGTTGCTGAGCCGCCGAAATGCCCTTCATGAGAGAGCTATGTACCGCCGTGCTCAACTTGCAGATTCTTTCCATCTGCAGCAGTTTTTCCGAGACTCTGATGAGCTAAAGAGTTGGGTTAATGAAAAAATGAAAACTGCAACGGATGAGGCATACAAGGTAAACAAAAAGACGAACGTTAGACTAACTTTTAAGGCAATACCAGGCTTGATGTAATCACTCTAATGATACAAAGCAGTGTCAGCCAAAATGTTGCTGATAGTAGGCCGTATTAATGGCAACAGGAGGAATTGCAGTTTCTCCCTGACCCCAAGGGGGATTTTCCCATCATGCTGTAATCGTGCTTATTCAGGAGCTTAAGYGTTCTGATTTCAAAGGCATACTTTTGGCACCAAATCCTCTTGTGACATCTTGGCATGTATATGAATGTAGTCTAATTTTTAAAATTCTTCAGAGACCTATAGATAGTAATTTTGGATTGAAAGGTTCTTATTCTTTCTTCATCTGTAGGATCCATCAAACTTGCAAGGTAAAGTTCAGAAACATCAGGCTTTTGAAGCAGAGCTTTCTGCTAATCAGAGTCGTATTGATGCACTGGAGAAAGCTGGCCAGAAGTTGATTGATGTCAATCACTATGCATCTGATGAAGTGGCAGCTCGCATGAATGAAGTTATCAGCTTGTGGAAAAAACTCCTGGAGGCCACTGAGCTCAAAGGTATGACTTGCTCAGAAGAATACGGGCAATTCTTTTTCTAGAGAGTTCGGCTGGGAGAAGACAGGAAGTGAGTTAAAGAGGAAAACGTAAGTCGTCTTTTCCTCTTGCCGCTCTGTCTTGGTCAGGTATAAAACTGCGTGAAGCCAATCAACAGCAGCAGTTTAATCGCAATGTGGAAGACATTGAGCTGTGGCTGTATGAAGTAGAGGGACACTTGGCTTCTGATGATTATGGAAAAGATCTTACTAATGTTCAGAATCTTCAGAAGAAGCATGCCCTGCTAGAGGCAGATGTTGCTGCCCATCAGGTAAGGGAAATAATTTTTCTTCCTGCCCTTTCAGATCTGCTCACGCAAAAGTATTCACCCCAGAGACATTAGCAGGTCTGTATTTTCATAATTTTTGTAGCTTTGGGCTTTAGTCGGCAATAATTTTGAACTGAAATGTAAATTATCTGTCTCTAAGAACAATGTCTTCATAACTTTGACAAAATTAGCTTTTTGAAAAAGTAAAATGATTCCATACTGTGACCTGCTGACAGCACAGCATTGTTTTGTGCTGTGAATACCAACTTAAAAAGATGTGCTGTGCTTTGTGTAGGAAATAATTCCCCTTAGACTCTCCATTTGCGAACAGCTTATTCTTGTTCAGTTTGTTTTCATATAGCTCTAAGAAATGGGAGGGGAGGGAGAACAGTTCTGTTTTTAAATACAGAACTTTACAGCGAATGGTTCCTACATTTGCAAATGATCTGTAGGGGAATTAAATCCACAGCAAGAAAAACAACAAAATCTGGGTTCCCACAACTGGAATTATCAGCTGTTAGCAATTGAAAAGTAGTTCAGCTAGAGTAGCACATCTGTAAAGTTAATGTAATTTCAAAAATCTTTTGTTTCTTTATTTTATGAAATTGACATATTAAAACCAATTACATTTACATAGTGTGTTGAATATTATCCAGGACATAATTATTAACAGAATTATTGCACTGGCAGTGTGCAGCTGAGGTCCTCTTCTTCTGTCACAACATAATGTATTAGCTAAGACCTGAAAATACTCTTCAAATGTTTTCAGTCACTGCAGCCATCTTACAGAGATTCTGACATAATGCTATTGCTGAATTAATTTTAGGATCGTATAGACGGCATTACCATCCAGGCACGCCAGTTCCAAGATGCTGGGCACTTTGATGCTGACAATATCAAGAAGAAACAAGAAGCTTTAGTAGCTCGTTATGAAGCTTTAAAGGATCCTATGGTAGCTCGCAAGCAGAAACTTGCAGATTCTCTTCGCCTGCAGCAGCTTTTCCGTGACATTGAGGATGAAGAGACCTGGATTAGGGAAAAAGAACCTATTGCAGCTTCAACAAACCGAGGTTGGTCCATCCCAGTATCTCCAGGATTTAGATGTCAGAATTGCTCTGTTATAACTTGTCTTTTTATGGAACACTCCCTGGAAATTTCTGAAATGTTTATTGTAATTAACATTGCCTGGAGTTACATATTTGCCATCACCCATGGTTCTTTAACTGTATGTTACTTCTACAATTCCAGTGGGTAACTTAGTTTTCATAGTGCTCTTGTCTTCATTGTGATAGTACTTATTCTGCAAGTTTGTCTACTGCTGGTTGCAGCTTCCTTGAAATTTTTGTTTAGTCTAACGACTCTGAATTAGCTGATTAACTATTTTATATCTTTCAGGCAAGGACTTAATTGGTGTCCAGAATCTGCTAAAGAAGCACCAGGCTTTGCAGGCAGAAATTGCAGGCCATGAGCCCCGCATTAAAGCAGTCACACAGAAAGGAAATGCTATGGTGGAAGAGGGTATGTCTCAATGTTTTTTAACTTTTCTTCTTTCAGAAACCCAAGTCTTTGTGCTGGACTTTGTTCTCTGGCCCTGTACAATTAAGAATCACTGCCTGTTTTTATCCAGGCAATAGAGAGGTACCTGCTAGTAGGATGAACTTCTGGTCATTCTTTCACCTGAAAATAAAAATAGATTCCTTGATGGGAACCTGTCACGATTTTCACAGATCTCCATCTGCTCTTGACAAACGCATATGAGCCCTGTATTCAACAGCTTTGTGCCTATGATATTTAGTCTCCATTTTTAAATTTATTAAAGGCTTGTACCTGAGATACATAATCATGATGTGAGAGATGATCCTCCACAAGACAGTAAGAGTCTATTCCTGCTTTTAAATAAGTATGTATCTTTATTTCTGACTGGGTGTTCTTAACACCAGAATACCAAAAAAAATTTCCCTGATTCCAGGATTCAGAATGCAGGTCTGAAATAATACTTGTCTGTTGTCAAAACTCTGCCACTGGAAAGAGATGACCTTTCCTGTTTCATCATTGAGAAGAAATGCTATGATGTGTCTTGTTTTGTTCTTCATGATTCAAATATTCCTAGTACAGTTTGATTGACAGGTACAGTGTTTTCCAGTCTGAGGCAAAAGGACAAGCCGAGTTGTGCTTTCATTATTCTAGTCAGAATAGGCTACATAGGTTTAAACAGGTCCAATTTCTGTGACTTTCACAAAGTACAAGTATTCTTCCAGTGTGTATTGTTTATGTCTCCTTAAGTCCTTCAGTTCCCTCTCTATTTGTTACCTAGGACATTTTGCAGCTGAGGATGTGAAAATCAAATTGAACGAGCTAAACCAAAAATGGGACTCTCTGAAAGCTAAAGCATCTCAGCGTCGACAAGACCTAGAGGATTCTCTGCAAGCTCAGCAGTACTTTGCTGATGCCAATGAGGCAGAATCCTGGATGAGGGAAAAGGAGCCCATTGTAGGCAGCACAGACTATGGAAAAGATGAAGACTCTGCTGAGGTATTTGAGATTGTTGTTTGAATCGGTTTTGCGTAAACACAGCGAGGATTTGTCCAGTGGTAAAAAAATAAGGAGTTCTGCTAATTTCAGGATTCTTAAGAAAAAAGGCAGAAGATTCTTGCATCAAGCTGAATTTTGGCTCAGAGTCAAAAGATGACAGTTTTTCCTGTGTCTTAGTTATTGCACATGAAATTTTGCTGTTCAGTATATTAAACTAATTGCGAGGAAACTTYACATTTGTATTCATTCTTCTATAGGTTTGGGGTTTTTGTAAAGTATGAGACTAATATCAGCAAATTCCTCATGTGATGTTGCGTTTCAGTATGAGTCTGGTTTTCAGTAGTTCATTGGTCTGGAAGTAATTTTTTGTCTAGAGTTATTTTACTAGTATGGTTCTGTGGTCAAACACCACATCGCAGACGCTGCTGGCTGACATTTCATCAAAATGAAGTGGAGTTTAAAGGCATACTTTCAAACTTAACACTATTTCCAGAGTGATACGTGGTATTCCTGGTCAGAGCAAAAGAATGTGTCTGAGATAAGGTAGAGAAAAAGCACAAGAAGCATTTGGACTACTATCTAGCCTGTGAATAGATAGAAGTAGTTATTCTCATGAGAGTTACAAGACTGGCAGCTCTGAAAAACCCACATTCCCTGTGTATGGAGCCAAAGTATATATATTAAACAGAGTAGTATTTGTAAAGTGGCTAGGTGTACATGTTGTTTCTATCATTCGCTTTCAGGCTCTTCTGAAGAAGCATGAAGCTTTGATGTCTGATCTTTCCGCTTACGGCAGTAGCATACAGGCGTTAAGGGAACAGGCCCAGTCATGCAGGGTAAGGAAAGATGCTAATCATGTTGCTAAAATTCTTGGGTCAGCAGAAGGTAAAGACAAAGCTTAATAACACTTCTTGTTTTTGAGAACTTATTGCAGACTGTACTTGATTTTCTCAAAAAAATTAGTGGTCTGTTTTTATAATCGTAACAGGCAGCTGTGTTGCATTGGAAGAAAACAGTATAATGTGGTGGTTTTCAAGGTTTGAGCCCAGGCAGCATTTAAAATAAGTCTATCTGCATTACATTTATTTCAACAAGAATCATTTTAAGACGCTACAGTAGCTTTAACTAAGGCTAAAGTATTTTTTARGACAACTACATTGATTGTAATAAACATGGAACAACAACTTTTTTTTGTGCTCCTTCTTTGTTAGCAACAAGTTGCTCCCACAGATGATGAAACTGGAAAAGAGCTTGTTTTGGCACTCTATGATTACCAAGAGAAGAGTCCCCGGGAGGTGACTATGAAAAAGGGAGATATCCTCACCTTACTCAACAGCACCAACAAGGTATGCTGTTGCCGTCTGGTTTGCTGAGCTGCTTGGCTCACGTGGTGGTGTGTGTTCTGCGGAGCGTTTTTCATTTTGTTTTTTTGGGGTTTTTTTGGGGTTTTTTTTTGTTTGTTTTTTTTTTTTAATAAGAGCATTCAAAGAAGTTAAATGTTGTCCGTGTTCCCATTCAGCACTCCTCTTCAGCTCATTCTCATGACTCCTCTATAGCTGCCAACTTTTCTAAGTCAGATAAACAACATATGCTATAGGGGATGTGTCTGTGAGAAAACTTATTTCCCTACTGTTGAGGAATTTTTGACCAAACACAAGGGGAGCCATGGAAGTAAGACCTAGATGTCTTCAAGAGACTGTTTGAAATGATCTCCATTAAAAGAGCAAACTGTTGTGAGCATCGCTGGTTTTCTTGTGTTAATACAGAAGCCTCTAATTTGCAGCTTTCAGTTGCTCAGCGTACTTTATGCTTGGTGCTTGCCTCACAGTGATTGCTTTTTTTTTTTTTCTTTTTTTTTTCCTCCTTCCCCCCCACCCCTTTCCAGGACTGGTGGAAGGTTGAAGTCAATGACCGTCAGGGCTTTGTACCAGCTGCCTACGTGAAAAAACTAGATCCTGCCCAGTCTGCATCCCGAGAGAATCTCCTGGAAGAGCAAGGCAGCATAGCATTGCGACAGGAGCAAATTGACAACCAGTAAGATCTAACTGATGAGATATGACACCCATCCAGCATTTGCTGGCTTGGCCTTTGCCTTGCATATGCCAGAAGTTTAGGTTGATGCGTCTTACACTAGGGAGTAATTCATTGGAGCAAAACAAGGAGCTCCTTTACCAGGGGCACCATATTGAGTTGTTTTATTCTTATCCTAGATTTTCTTGTTGCTTTTCCCATTTTTTAACTGTAAAACTCATGACACTAGAGCTCCACTTGCTGTCTGACTTCAGTATTTTATGTGTTCCTTTTGTTGTTGTATCTAATAACTTAAACTTGTTTGTGAGTTATATCTGTCCTAAGCAGCTCTTGTATTTGTAGTTGTCACTTCTTAATGTGTGATCTGTTTTGAAAAGCTTTCTTAAATTTGGTTACATAAAGTACAGTACCCTCCCTATATAGGGCTGCCTCTGGAGGTGACCTCCTTAGGAGCTGTGACTACTTTGGTGCTAGCTCATTACTTTTTTTCCTGAAATGTGGTGCCATTATTTGTTGCCATTACATGGGCTAAAACATGCCCCCCTCTTTTTTTTTTTTTTTTTTTTTTNTTTTTTTTTTTTTTTTTTTTCTTCTTCTTTCTTTCCCCTCCTTTCTTTTAAGAGAGGAACATGCCATTGCAAATAGAAAACTGTATGGCTGCTTGGTAATGACCTCCTAAAGCACATGGTAGTTGTAGATTAGTTCGAGCAAGGGCTGTGGGTGATAGCTGTGAGCTACTGGCTCATCTTATCAAGCCACTTGGAAGCCAAAGCTGAAAGTTTTATGCATGCTCCCATCTGTTTGCACAGCTACGCTGTCATTCTACATGAGAATTTCTTCCCACTCAGTTGTTTTGAGTCACCAGTTATTACAGTGACATACAATAATTACTAGCTTTAGCTCTAGAATTTAAAAAAAAAAAAAAAAAAGCTTGTACTAGTGAGAAGAAAGGATGCTGGAAAATTGTGACACATTGTTCAGGATTTTAATAATGTGTAACTTTCTCTATGGGTTTGCATGCTGCTTTTAAGAACTAGAAGAGGGGTACCTTATTTTAGAGCCAAGGAGAGGGGACCACCCTTTAGTTCACAATCACATGGCACAATGATCAGGAAATGAGGAGACCTTATAGAGAGAGTTCAACTGTACTGCTAAGGTTTCCTTATGTGAATTGTACTCCTGGTCTGATTTGCTTTGTTTGCTTCTGAATGACACCTAATTTTCTCCATTTAAATGTGAACTCTTAACCATCTCCAACCACAGACAATCCATGGATGGAGCTGCTGCTTTCATTATTTTTGTTAATCTGACTAATTTTTTGCATGCATTTGCTGTGCTCCCTCTGTCTGTGCAGGACTCTCATAACTAAGGAAGTCGGCAGTGTATCTCTGCGTATGAAACAGGTCGAAGAACTGTGAGTAGGATTAGCCCTTTCTAAACCATGCTGTCTCCATACTGTCACTGTTCATTCTCCCTTTGTTTGTTTCTTTCTTTGGGAAAGCTGCTCCAAAGAGACATGAAGGAAGCAATTTCTGCAATGTGAATTATTTTAGTTTAGATGARTGTCGTCGTATGTGTTTCACGTGTTCTTTATAGCCAGCCATCCAACCAGCTGCTTATCTTGTTGGTCACCTCTGTGCTGCTAAATTGGTTGATGATGTTATTTTCCATTATGCTGATTTTGCTTACCAAATGAGGCTTTAGTGATACCTAGACTGTTTTCTTTAAAAAGCGTATCTTTGCATTTTCTGAGGTGCAGATAGAAATACTAGTTTGTTTATATAAATATTTATAAAATACATATACCAAGTATTACGTCACATATGAATACCTTGGAGTTTGGGAAGGGTGGGGTTATCATAGTTAAAGTAGCATTCATGTTGGGTAGTCAAAAAGCATTAGTTTATTTATATAGGATGACTTTTAAGAATTATAACATCAACATAATTTTCAAACTTCAAGTCTCCTGGAAAAAATACCAAGTTTGCATTATGTTCTTGAAAGTTGCTGGGAGATCCAAAGTAATAATGTTCATTGGCTGTACCTGACTGTCTTTTCATAGAGAATGTATTTCTTGAGAATCAAAAGTGAAAGTATTATGTTAATCTCTGAAGTATTGCAAAGCAACTTTGAGGGAAGCTCTGCTTCTAAAGGGATTTTGCCCCAGATCCTCTATGAGCTTCGCAAGTATTTAATACCTAAACTTGTATGCCGAGGCAAACATCTGCAGTYGGGGCAGGCTTCAAAACAGTGTTTTCCTCAAGTCAGGGTAGATTGTTTCCATTCAAACCTAATATGAAAGATTCTTAGTTCCTTTCTATCCGGCCTTAAACCAGGATAGACGGAAAACCACAAAGTCTCTGCTTCCATGGAAAGACTTAGAGTTGATTATCAGTTTGATGTATAGACATTACAGCCCAGGGTATCAAGGATTTTCTTCCAACAGACTTTATCACCTCTGAGTTACTGGTTAGGAAAATGCTACATCGTTGAACTCTTCAAGTTGGGAGGTGTAGTTGCTCAGTATTTGCCTGTGTGCTCCAAGGTGGGAAATTAAAACATTGTAAGGCTGCCCTTCCCCCATTTGAGGCCCCTGCAGGTATCTCAGCAGTGTCTTACATTATTTGATTTAATAACACCAAAATGGATGTCCTCATGGCTTAGTAATGAGAATCAGTTGCTGCTGTTGATCACTGCAGTAGACCAATGTGCAGTCTGATTCAGGATATTAAAAAACCATCCAGATGCAGCTAGAATATCTCATCTTGTGGAAGACTTAAAATAGGGTAACAGTAAGAAKGGGTGTTAAGGGTGCGGCTTTTCTGAATGCAGGTTCTTTAAAAACAGGTATTATGCATTGCGAAAGAGATCTGTAATTCGGTATCGATGACTGTAAAACTTCCGTTGGCTTTTTTCAGCAATAGCTTGGAAAAGGTCTTGTAGGATCGTCTGTGTCTAGTTGGTTACCAGGAATCAAATAGGAGACATCATTTTTCTTGTGGTTTTAAATAAATGGCTGGTCTTCCAAGGTTTATTTGCCTGTTCAAACCAATTTAAACATTTTAGAGGTTTTACTTTGCATTTATTCTAATGTAAATGAGGAGTAATTTCACTGATGTTGCTGGGAATTCCACAGATACAAAAGAGTGTATGTGAAATGAGTTTCATGGATTTCCGAGTTGAATATAGTTGTATTATCAAAGAAATAACACCTCTTTTTAAACATTCAGCAGATCTTGCACTGAATAATGGCTAGGTAAGACATTTATGTCCAACAGCTGGGAGGCTAGTGGATTTTAATAATCTGATGGCAAACCTGTACTATAGGAAAATACTTCTCAGAAAGTAAGACCCTATGGAGTCATTCCTGCACTGCAGTGCTGCTGTAGCTTAAGAGCCTACCCTGACCTAAGCTGTGATTTGGATTTGCGTTTGCCCAGTGAAGTGTTGCATGTGGGAGATCTCATTTTGGTGTGCATATCCACGTAGAGGAGAAACATGTACAGTTTACACTTACCTAATCACAAACAAGTAGATCATTCTGTAGAAGAACAGTGTGTAGACTGCAGGGATTTCCCACACCTTCGGTGATACCAGTACTTGGTAAATTACTGTGACTGCTCAGTTCAATCTGACTGCCCCCTGCTTTCTTTTTCTGCTTGTTCCAGGTATCACTCTCTTCTTGAGCTGGGAGAAAAACGTAAAGGCATGCTAGAAAAAAGCTGCAAAAAATTTATGCTTTTCCGTGAAGCTAATGAGCTTCAACAGTGGATCAATGAGAAGGAAGCTGCACTCACAAATGAGGAAGTGGGTGCTGATCTGGAACAGGTGGAGGTGCTACAGAAGAAATTTGATGATTTTCAGAAGGTATGTTGTAATGCTGCATAATGTGTGTGTTGGTTTTGGTCTCTCCCCTCGGGCTTTCTGATCATATGTCCGTGATAATTTTTCATAGCTGAGCATAGTTGAGAAAGAAACATAGCTTTGGTTGGAAATAAAAAGGTATATATGCATTTTTTTTATTTTGTTTTGTGAGGATAGAGAGAATCCCACATTCAAAAGCCTTTAGTTTGGTTACAGTCTCCAGGTTGCTACGTGCTTCCCAGCTCCCAGAGAACTGAAACTCTTTCAACACATTCAAATATAGAACCTGCCAAGCTTTGAGGAATTTCATTTTGTGTAAAGCATAACCTTCAGATTATAGCTTAACAGCTATTCCTCTTCCTTTTTGTTGAAAGGAAAGATGCATTTTAGTTTCTATCTGTAGAGTGTTTCCCAAGATATGAAAAAAGAATTCTCTGCTTCAAAATGCTGGTAGCCTTTCAGTTTTATTTTTTCTCCCAATTTTTGCAACACTAGTTACTTTTTTTTTTTTTTCCTTTGCATGAGGTGTGAAAGAATTGCTTGGGCAGAGATATTTATTCTGTCTACTTTAGTAAGATACTGAGCACTGAAATGCAAAGATGCCTGACCTTATACATTGGAAAAGATAGTGATTCGACAGTTCTGTGGACATTATCATGTTTACAGCTTGAAAGTTGGCTAACAAACAATTTGAGCCAACCTAATACTGTAGGTGAGAAGATAGTAGCGGTTACTGGATTTGGGTTCTTTAAAAATAAGCTGATGGTTGAAATGAAAATGTGTCACCTATTAAATTTTAAGTGCAAGTTCTCCACTACTACTTCTTTAACCAGGTTCCCTTTCTGCTTTATAGAAAGCTCTCTGTCGGTCTGTTTGGTTGGAAGCATATAAGTGTCTCAGTAAAACTACTTTTTAAGTTGGTCTTTTAGCTTATTCATGCACTAATATGGATGATAGCTTTTGATCTTCATGTTGGTAATTTTGTAAACCTGACAGTTTAAAAGTGTATTCCATTCCTGATTGTTCATTAACTTTGTGTACGGAAAACTCTGATAGTGCGTTTCTTTATTCCATTGATGCTTGGCGCTGGCAGCTGGGGTTTCTTGGCATAGACTCTCATGCATTGTATATTCACTGGTAACTGTAAAGGTCAAGCGTGCTGAATTCCTGCTGTTTACAAACCGTGTACTTTTTGGCATCCCTGGTGTGCCAACTTGTTCCACATGTTTTGCTTGTGTGAATGTTAATGCTGTGATATTTTACTGTTCTGTGCAGGATTTAAAAGCTAATGAGTCACGTCTGAAGGACATAAACAAGGTTGCGAATGACCTGGAGTCAGAAGGGTTGATGGCAGATGAAGTGCAAGCAGTACAGCAACAGGTCCACTTCTTTTCTGACATAGTCTAATCCTCTTGAGAAGCAAAAGACTTTCTTCCTTTCCTGTGTCTGTTGTCTTCCGCTTTGTGTGTCATTGCAAGATTCTAGCTGTTCATTTTTGCTCTCTGGTCTGATAATACTGGTATTCTAACCGGAGATACTTAATGCCTGTTTTGTAGTGTGGCCATCACAAGGGTACCCTTTGAATTGTTTCTTTTTAAATAGTGCTATAGCAAATTGCACCGTCTAGAGCTTTTTTCTTTCCTTTTTTTAGGAATGGAAAGTCTTTAAAAGTAATGGAGAATCTATGCATTAGCTTTACTTCATATAAATTTGAAATTTCAGACTTCATTTCTTTGCAGGAAAAATGGTGAGGAATGCTAGGGGAAAAGAGAAATAAAATAGAGCTCAGCTTAGAGTGGGAGGGATTTTGTGGGTTTTCTGTTTTGTTTTTTTTAGTAACATACCTCCCCCCCCCGCCCCCAAGCTTTCAACATACTTGTGCTATTTCTGTAAATAATTCCATCCGGTGCCAACAGAGTATTGAAGCAGCTTGTTCATTTTCTGAGCTCGAAGATGATGTGTTGCAGTAGATGGTTATCAAATTCCCATTTCCGCTACGCGTTTAGGTTGCGCGAGCGCTATTTGGCTTAATGACATGCTGGTAACCCATTTGTAGAAGGGTGGAAGCATAGCTCCTGCTATCTCCCCTTTCTCAAAAACAGTAAAAACTTTCTTTCTGTTAGAAAATAACAAGTTGTTTCTGTTTGTCCTTTCTCCTTTGCAGGAAGTCTATGGTATGATGCCCAGGGTAAGTGTTAATTTCTGAGATAGTGTGGCAGTTATAACAGGTTTGGGATGTACAAGTAGAAGTTCAGCCATAATTGTAGTCCATTTCCATGAAGGAACTCAATAATGACTTTGAATGGACATAAAAAGATTATTTTATATTTGATCCATTTATTTCCTGAGTGTCTTACCCCACACCACAAATCAGTGCAGATCAGGATAACCCAAAATGACACAGATACTTGTAAAAATTGATGTGCTCTGTTAAGGATTGAACATGGAGAACTTTCAAAGATTTTTATACATGCTGAGAGTTTCAGATTTTTGCTTCCTATTTAAAGCTGTTTCTTCACATTTTCAAACAGGATGAAACTGATTCTAAGACAGCCTCTCCTTGGAAGGTAGGTGTCATCACTTAGTAGAACACAACAGGAAAGTAAAATAAAAACTACAGCACATCATCTTTTTTAGACCATACACCTTCTCACATGGCCTTTCTTCTTTTTTTATTTCCACCCTTTTTTTTTTTTAGACTGTTGACAAAGTGTTTTTAGTGGTGTACTAGTCTCAGCAAGTGTTTGGATTGGTATTGATTTAGGGTTAGTGACTTCTATTTCACTTTTCTTGTTTACTTCAACAAGCACGTTACAAAAATTTGTTGAGCATTCAGCAGGAATTCACCTTCTTACACTTGCATACAGATTCAGTATATAAAGATGTTGTATAGGTACTACTCTTTATTTTAAAAATAAAAGCCATCTAGGCAAAGTCAAGTACCTATGTCAGCTCTCTATTTGCAGGTATGATTATGAGAACAACTGAGATAGGTTTCCAACAGAATTGCTCTAGCCATAGAAATTGCTGACAGTCCATTTTTTACCTCTCTGCTGCGAAACTCCATTTCGAGCTTGTATTATAAGACTGACTCTGGTCATCTATACCAATGTTTTTAGGTATTACATGGCCACTAGAGGTGAATTAGTCCCTGTTCACTCAGCATGAGTTCTTTTTTCATGTAGCCAGCAGAAAGAAATGTTTTTATTCCTGAAAGTCAAAGCCATTTACGTCAATATTCCTTTAGTAAGGAATATGTTGTATGTGTATAGCAGTATCTTTTTCTTCCATTATTCATCTCTAGCTCATTATCTACAATAGTTAGAAGAAGCCTTTCTCCATTCATTAGTGGCTTATAATGGAATAGCTGTCACCTGCTGATGCACAAAAATATCTTGAATATTTTTGACATTATCCAACATTGTGCTTTTCTCTAGTATTTCATTCCCATGTTTCATGTCTTACATCCACCCTCTTAAGCTTAAAGCTGCTTGTACATCTTTTAAGTTGTGTGAATGTGGGAAAACCAGGTAAGTATACAATATTTTGACAGTATTGTAGAAAATGCAGCCATGTCAAAAAGAATTGGTGATTTTGGGGGTTTTTTGCACACATTGTACGCATGTACGTTGAATCCTAAGAGTCTCATAGTAACCTAGCAAACTGTAAGTTCTTCTCTGTGTATATCTGCAAAGGGATGAACTTTGGAAGTAACCCATCATTGTCAGAACAGTAGATTGCATGTTGGAGGGAATTGGTTGTCGCTTTTCTAATTAGCCTTCAGCAATTTTGATGATGTTCTAGAAATATCTGAATTAACTGCTAAGCTGATTTTGCCAAAAACTCAGCCAAGAGTTAAACCGTTTGAGTGATTATTTTTTTTCTGTCCCCAGGACTAGGGGTTTGGTGTTTTGTTTTGGGTTTGTTTTTTGTTTTTGTTTTTTTAAATTCACTTATTGAATGTTGACTTTACATTTTCTCTTTTCTGTCCTTAAGACTATTATTGTTTGTTTCAATTTACACTAACATGATAGTACTCACTTGTAAATTTCTAACTATTCTTACTCTGATCTATAATACCTTGGGTATTGCAACTAGTTATTCTTAGTTGCTTTTGTAATTTATTTGCATTGATTTTCTTGTTGTTTGCTTCTCTCTTTCATCTTAAACAACAGTGTATTCAAAACACTGTTCTAAAGAAGTACATAAAAATTAAAGAATTCAGCAGTTTTTATTGAAACCTTTAAAATCTAGGGTGTTTCTTTCTTCCTGCATTGTGTAGTGTTGTATTTTACAAAGTCTGTATTTTTGACCTGGGCCAAGTTGTCATGGATTTTTAAGGAGTGTTTTTGTCAGTCTGATTTTGGCTCTGATTGCTTAGAGTTGACTTTAATGCTACTTTTTTTTTTAATTTCTTTTCATACAGTCTGCACGTTTGATGGTACACACAGTGGCAACCTTTAACTCTATCAAGGTAATAATAGAACTTTTTCTGAGCTATTTTAAAAGCTGAGAACATTGTTTCACCTTCCCTTTCCATAGTCTTTGTCTTTCATTATTCTTTATAAACCCTTTTGAATGAACTTATTGAAAGAAGTATTGACATACACAGAATTTGCTTCTCGGGTTACATCAATATCTTACTATATACGTGAAATCGTTCGTTTTTCCATCTCAGGAGAAACTCTTAAAATGATTTTATTTAACTAGGCTACTTGAATTTGTGCATACTTCAGGAATTAAGCAGAATATAGTAACCTTCACCTGTAGTGAAAGGCCAGTCTTGACTTTTCATTTATCTTATTGACTGCTTGATGAAGTTTATATACTGTAAAAGAAAGAATCTTCCAGCATTGCTATCAGTATTCTCAGTAGACCCTTGAAATAAAGCCTATAAAAATGGAGATGAAGAAGGGGTTGTTGGCATCCTTGCAAATGTCAGCAGAATGAAGAAGGTGCAGATAAGCATAGTGAACAAAATGTTACTGGATACTAAAGTTTTCTGTTTGACCTCATAAAACTTCAGAGGGTCCAGCACGAGAGTTTCTTGTTTAAACAGAAATGCTATAAAACTGTGGTCTGCAGTATCAGTGGGATTTTTTTGTTTGTTCATTTGTTTTGCAGGAACTGAATGAACGCTGGAGATCTCTGCAGCAGTTAGCAGAGGAGCGAAGCCAGCTGTTGGGCAGTGCTCATGAAGTCCAAAGATTCCACAGGTGGGGTGTTGGTGTCATATTTGGTCTTAATTCAGTAAAATACTTTGTCTTTAAGAGTTCTAAAACACCTATTCTAGGTGTTCACCTTTTAATAGGTGGGACCTATTCTAAACAAAACGTACTTCGACCCCCAGCTCATTCAGTGGAAGTTGGACCACCGGTGGTCCAACAAGAATTCTTTATACTCTTCCTAGAAAAAGAAAGACTTGTTGACATAAAAGCGTGGAATTCCTGTGGGCTTGGGAGATCTGGACTACTGTCCTATTTTGCCAGAGTTCGTTTGTGTCATCTTGGGAAATAATTTAATAGAACCATCAACTACTTGAGCTTGTCTGGAAATCAGTGACCTGCTAGGTATCAGAGATCCTAGTATGATCTCCATTTTAATTCTCTTTTTGCCTTCCCTTCACTCAAATCAGAGATGCTGATGAAACAAAAGAATGGATAGAGGAGAAGAATCAAGCATTAAACACAGACAACTATGGACATGACTTGGCCAGCGTGCAGGCTCTGCAGCGCAAACATGAAGGCTTTGAGAGAGACTTGGCAGCTCTTGGAGACAAGGTGGGGTTGTGAGGAGGACAAAACTAAAAGCTTTCCTTTTATCTAGCTGAAATGATTGAACTATAGAAAATATTATTTTTGTCTTCATTGTGTTTATTTCCTTTTCTCTAATTCTAGGTGAATTCTCTTGGTGAAACTGCCCAGCGTCTGATCCAGTCACATCCAGAATCTGCTGAAGATCTCCAAGAAAAATGTACTGAGTTGAATCAGGCTTGGAATAGTCTGGGAAAACGTGCTGACCAGCGCAAAGAGAAGCTTGGAGATTCTCATGACCTGCAGCGTTTCCTCAGTGACTTCAGGTAAAGATGCTATTCCCCTCCCCCCCAATTTGTCTGTCTGGTGAAGTATCTATGGCTTATCGTTCCACAGGAATATTTCTGGGGAGAGTTCAAAAAAGGACTGCGTTTCCTGTTCTGACTTACTTCAATGGAGGGAGGGAAAAATTCTCTATTAATGTGTGTTCACAGGGACCTTATGTCTTGGATTAATGGAATCCGGGGCCTGGTCTCCTCAGATGAACTTGCAAAGGATGTGACTGGAGCTGAAGCTTTATTGGAAAGGCACCAGGTATGTGAAAGATAAGTGTGTGTATCATAAACATCAACAAATGTTTCTTTTTCTGACACTTTCCATTTAGAGTTCCAAAAATAGATCAGTTCCAGCTTTGCCGTCTATGTATTTAATAACACATCTCTGTACGTTGCAGGAACACCGCACTGAAATAGATGCAAGGGCTGGCACTTTCCAGGCATTTGAACAGTTTGGACAACAACTTCTGGCTCATGGACACTATGCCAGCCCAGAGATCAAGGAAAAACTGGATATTCTAGATCAAGAACGGACAGACCTAGAGAAGGCCTGGGTCCAGCGCAGAATGATGCTAGACCAGTGCCTAGAACTACAGGTACTCTGCCGCATTTTTAAAAAGAAAAATAATTCCTCCTTTCATAAGAAAGTTTATTCTTTCATAGTCATGAGTAGTGCTCTTGGTCTGTCTTTCTCATGCTTTGGAGTTTTTTCTCCCTAGCTGTTTCATCGGGACTGTGAACAAGCTGAAAACTGGATGGCTGCCCGAGAGGCTTTCCTGAATACAGAAGATAAAGGAGACTCCTTAGACAGTGTGGAGGCACTCATCAAGAAACATGAAGATTTTGATAAGGCAATCAATGTCCAGGTGAGGAGTGTAGCTGAAGTAAGGGGAAAATAGTTTAGTTTTTCTTATGCAGATTATTAGCAAAAGAAGTTACTACCATGTATGGCTTCTAAAGTTCAGTTCTAAATATTCAGCCATTTGGGATCTGCTGCAGAAGTTTAGAAGCGGCTAATGCAGATAGGGATGTATTTCACTGCTTACAAACAGTGTAGGAATAGTGGCAAGTATTTGTGTAAATCTTGTACTGATTTGAAATGATTTTTTTTTCTTTTTTTACAACAGAAAAAAGGGTATCCATTTTCAGTTTCTTGTAACAGAAAGCTGCCTACTTCTATTGAGATCATACTGCTGTAGCTTAAAGTCCAAAAGATACTTTTTTCCTAAACGTCACAGGTGAAAGATGTTCTGAAGTTGAACTCTCCAGTCCTGTAGAAGATAGATTTCCTTCATAGAGTCGCATTTACAATAATGTATATTTAAAGAAGAAAAAAAAGTCTTATTCCATTCCAGACCCTGCTCATCACTTGACTTTAAGGAACCACAGTTCTAATTTATGGCTTCTGTTTTTAATAGGAAGAGAAAATTGCTGTCTTACAGTCTTTTGCCGACCAGTTGATCTCTGCTGATCATTATGCAAAAGGAGTCATTGCTAACAGACGCAATGAGGTTTTGGACAGGTCAGTTATTGCCCTGTTAGATGGGATGCAGGTATTGACTGAAGGAGAATGCTCTTTGGCAACATTTTGTAGCTGTTAAACATGGTGCTGTGTGCAGTCCTGGTTTTTCATTCAACATATGTATTTAATTGCATACAGGTGGCTTCGTCTGAAAGCTCAAATGATTGAAAAGAGATCGAAGCTAGGAGAATCTCAGACACTCCAGCAGTTCAGTCGTGATGTGGATGAAATAGAAGCTTGGATCAGTGAAAAGCTCCAAACTGCAAGTGATGAGTCATATAAGGATCCCACAAATATCCAGGTGAACATGTTTCTCAGCTCAAAAATCAAAATACAATTTTTAACTTTGCAAAGCGTACTCTGGTTTGAAAAAATATGCTCAGGAATTCTTGTTCAGTGATAACCGAATTATATACCATGTTGGACATGGTCTCTGTTTAACAAGGAGAAAATGGAAGTTACATTATGCATGAAAGGAGACCCAAAATAGAACTCACTTGGTAATTATTGATGCATATAATTAATAAGATATGTGATATCTGCAGCAGCAAGTTTCCTGAGGAAACCCCTGAGTAGCTATTCTGTCTTTCTCCCAGCATCTAGATAATAAAATAAGGAAATGGAGTTCTTGGGTCTCATCTCTGCCTTACATTCCAAAATGTGAAGTCTCATTTATTTTTCAGTATTAAGGAGTAATTAATTAAAGTTGCCTCTTATGTTTTAATACTGGTTTATGAATGCACTGAACTACTTCTCTCAATCTGTTTTATAGCTTTCCAAACTGCTGGTAAGTAGTTTGGACTAGCCCTGGTATGTGAATTTGTTTTCTTTGTATAGCTTATGTGTGAGCACAAGGTCTGGTTGCGGTCTGTTGCTCCATCCATCGATTCATGCAATCTCTTTGTTTTCTATTAGTTCTTGACCTACATCCAGGTACAGCTATTGATCTTCATGTTATGGGTGTGGCTTTTTTGTTAATGCCTATTCAGCATCATTTATTTGTGTATTCATTTTGCAGGTGTTCTGCATGATCTGTTTAATTTGTGGTGCATTAGTGATGTAGTTTGGTGGGTTTTTTAGGAGTTAGCCCATAGAAAAATGGGTTTCTATCCTGTTTTTTCAGAAGTTTGGCTATTGGGCCTGTCATCCTCCTGTCTGGATCTAGAGTGGTGATGATTTAACACGACACATAATGCCAACTCCGTTAGCTTGCGTGTGTAGAATCAAATGCTGAAGATGGAGGGGTCAATAAAATGATAGACCTAGATGGCTTAGTTCTTGCGGCAGTAGCATAGAAGGGAATAATATAGAAGGAACACTCCAGAAAAAGATATGTACCAGATGGAAAGCTGACAGGACTTGTAAGAATCCAAGAAGTGGAGTAAAATGAGGCTACATGGGAGGAGAAGACAGAACAAAGAAAGGGGAGGCTAACTAGAGTAAGAAAGGAAAGAATCGTTGTTTGTCACTTTAGGCTGTGGTACATTAAATTTTTTTTTTTTTTTTTTTTTTTTTTAGTTGAAAAAATTAGAATTTTAATATTAAACCAAAAAGGCTTGTCTTGGATTTGTTGTCATGGTAATTATATGGAGATATGCAATTGGCAGCTTTTTAATTGAATTTTACATGTTGGTAAATCTAGCTTTGAAGGTTATGTTTTTATAATCTCAGCATTCAGGATTAACAGTTCCCAAAATAAAGCAGTTCATGCAGAATTTCTCATGCCAGCGCTATAGTATTTTCCATCTTTTATTTTTAGTCTAACATTTCCTTTCATTCCATTCTCTCAGGGCATTGTATACCCATGTCCAACGTTACTAGCATTTCCAGTTAATACTTGTAAATTCTGTCTTGTCATTTTTGTGCTATTGTTATCTTCCTGGTGGGTGGATGGATCATGTGTATATGAGAGAGAACTGCATACTTCCTCCCACACCAAGGCTCCTATTGTTCTCATGGTGCTCTCAACTCAGCAGAGAAATTTTTTTAACAAATAATTCACAGTTATTTTTATAGAGTTTATGGTGGTTAATCCATGATTTTAATATATAATGTGGTCACGCATGACTTTGCCTAATATCAAAACTGTGCAGAAAGCAGCTGCAGCAGTGATTTCTCTTAATTACCTATAGATTAGGAAGGGAAATAGAAATTTGTGAAATTACTATAGGAGTAGAAAGGATGATCTACTGTGCTTCTGCTTAGGGTATGTATAATTGCTGCTTTTCAAAGGTGATGGCACTGAAAATGAGAAAGCTTTACGTGAGTAACAGCAAAGCTTAATGCAAGGAATGTTGCATGGGCATCTGTAAAATGCAGAAGATGTTGCCTGAGTTGTATGTATCGGCTCACAGACAGTTTTGCTAGGTCAAAGCTTGATGGTTACTGAGATTAATGAGAGTTACTATTTGAGTGAGCAGCAAGTATTCTTACTGAGAGAAAGAACTTCTTTAGATCAGGCGATACAGAAACTTCTTTATGTATGTAGATAACTCTTGTGCTCTCCTCTCGGCCCATGAGAACAATTTAGGAGCCCTTTGTCCAGTCTCTTAACAGTTTTGCTTTTGTCATATTCAGAGCAAACACCAGAAACACCAAGCCTTTGAAGCTGAGCTCCATGCCAATGCAGATCGGATCCGTGGAGTCATAGATATGGGGAACTCTCTGATTGAAAGAGGAGCATGTGCTGGCAGTGAGGATGCTGTGAAGGTAGATACAAGTCTTACAAGATTTGCTTAGTTYTTGCTTTGAGAAGTGTTTGGATAATTGGGGGAAGAGAGTGTCCCTCAAAAACAAATCTTGTTTTATAGAAGCTGTTCTATTTCAACTATGCAGTGGAAATCAGGGTAATCATTCTCCTTCGTTCGCAAGGGTGAGAATTTTTCCGATCCTGTGATCGGGATGTAAAAGTTGAACTGAATTATAGCTAGGCAGCATGAAATAGTGACTGTGTAATTTGCATATCTGGAATCAGCAGCCAAACTTGTACCTTATTCTGGTTTTGCATTTATCGGAATTTATGTTTTTAGTTTGTGGCATTTATCTTTTCCATTTTATAACAGGCACGCTTAGCTGCCCTGGCCGACCAATGGCAATTCCTGGTGCAGAAATCAGCAGAGAAGAGTCAGAAACTGAAAGAAGCTAATAAGCAACAGAATTTCAATACCGGAATCAAGGACTTTGATTTCTGGCTTTCAGAGGTAACTGAGATTGGGATTATTTACTTGCMAGACTTGTTTTTCTAATTTTTGATTTGCTGATGTTAGATTTTGTGGAGCACAGTCCACCTTTGAGCAAGTCTAGATTTATTCTGAAAAAATCTTTATTATGACTAAAAATCTTGTGGATGCTTTTATGTTATTATTTATAAACAATAAGGTGAGAAGAAGCATATTTGCATAGAATCTGTTAGGAATTAAACAGGTGATGAGGCAAAGGTTTATCCACACTGTAGAAAATTGAGAAGATAATTAATTTGCACAGTTTTAAAGACATTATAATTTCAAGGGTTTTGTGAAAACACAACTTGTTCTCCATCCCGTTTTTCTTTCCCCACCTCCAGGTGGAGGCTTTGTTGGCATCTGAAGACTATGGAAAGGACTTGGCATCAGTTAACAACCTTCTGAAGAAACACCAATTACTGGAAGCTGATATATCTGCTCATGAGGTATTGCTTTCTCTTTTAGTTTTGGAAGGTAGATCATAGTAATCAGCAAATTCTACAGATACCACTTCAGTACATGCTGCAGTCATACTTGTTGAAACATCTTTTCTTAATAAAAACTGTGACTCTGCACAACAGTCAGATTATGATTTTTATACTGACATAACAAACACAGAACTGAGATCCAAGCAATTCACATGCTTTTTCACCCGTGTTTCCAGGATCGTCTGAAGGACCTGAACAGTCAGGCTGACAGTTTGATGACCAGCAGTGCTTTCGATACATCCCAAGTRAAGGATAAACGTGAGACTATTAATGGGCGCTTTCAGAGGATTAAGAGTATGGCAGCTGCCCGCCGTGCAAAGCTGAATGAGTCCCACCGTTTGCATCAGTTTTTCCGTGATATGGATGATGAGGAGTCCTGGATCAAGTGTGTATTTTGGAAGTTCGAGGCTCTGGCCTGGGGGCGTGTGCTTACTGCCAGCTTGCTAACAACATTCATAGTCTGTAGTATGGTTTTATAACTTGTCTTTTCCACAAGTATGTTTCTCTACAAGAAATCACCTTTGCCCCCCAGTCAAGGAAAACTATATTCAAAATGGCTTCAGCACTAGCTTGGGTGTGGCTTCTTATCTACAGTTTCCTTTGGTTAAACCCCAAGAAGGAAAGCTCCGTACTGGAAAAAGTAATGCTGTTGAGACCTGGACCAGATAACTGAAATTTGACTCTATTCTTTTTGGGAAAGCTCCTAGCAAAAATTCAAACCTTACTTTTTCAGTCTGAAGTACTCGTTTGTTTGTTTGGTTGTTTTGGTTTGGGTTTTTTGGTTTTTTTTTTTTTTGTTGTTCTAGCCAGTTGTAGTAATTAATCAAATGCTCATCCACATTTCCATGGTGTTAATATCTTGGGAGGAGGGAAAGAAGTGAGCCTGATTGAAATCATTCAAATTACAGCACTTTTTTTTGTCATGCTTGTAAAATAAAAAAACAAAATTGGACAACAGCAGGTAAAGTTTACAAAAGGTATCTACCTTTTTAGAAGGAAAACAGTACAGCGAAACTCTATCCTTCAGAGGGAAATRATAGGCCCTCTGTCGCCTTCTTTCTTTCCCCCACACATTACTCCTGAACGTGCTGCCAGGAGCTAGCTGCTGTTTACTGATAACTCATGTAGACAATTTTCTACATCCAAGATTTTTGTGCTATGAGGAGCATTTCCTTATCTGCAGTGGTTTTGGTTTGGGTTTTTTTTTTCCCTTTTGTCAGGTTTGACCTATAAAAGTAATTTTCAAATTTTATCTTTCTCTCTTCTCTCTTGAATTTAGAGAGAAGAAACTGTTGGTTAGCTCAGAGGACTATGGCAGAGACCTAACTGGTGTGCAGAACCTTAGGAAAAAGCACAAGCGCTTAGAAGCAGAATTAGCTGCCCATGAACCTGCTATCCAGGTAAATGCCTCTCTTCTTGACAGATGTCTCTGTAAGTAGCGTCTTTCTTGCTTGTGGCCAATATGAAAGCCAGTAATAGGTTTGCTAGAATCCAAATAGAATGCATAAGAAGAGAGCAAGTGATGTGCCATTAACTGTGTGTTTCTCTGCTTTGCAGGGTGTTCTAGACACTGGTAAGAAGCTTTCAGATGATAACACCATTGGAAAGGAGGAGATACAGCAGAGACTGGCTCAGTTTGTGGATCACTGGAAAGAGTTAAAACAGTTGGCAGCTGCTAGGTGCGTGAGACATGTTTTTGTAAAATTCAGTATTAATTAAAACAGTTACATGGACTCGTAATGACCAGATTTACTGAATTTCAGGGGTTTAGGGTGTGGGTCTGTAGTCAGTAATAAGATGTAATAGCACATGTCACTGATGACAGACTCTTAGAGACTATTGAAAAGAGTTTTGGTGATAATGTTCCTCAGTAGAAACATGAGTCTTTTTTTTGAGGTATGCTGTGTTTAGCCTTTTCTTGCACCAGCTGGAAACCATAGACTTGAAATTACCTGGCTTTAATCCACTACCAGGATGTTTTTCTGAATAGAAGCTGTTGGGAGAAAATGATTCATTTTAGTCCTTCAATAGCTGCAGGCTTTGTGGCCTAGTGAATTTCTAGAGCTGTAGACATTGCAGTCTGCTGCTGGAGAAGTGACGTGTGAATGATTGTGTATTTAGGGTTCAATCTCTGTATGTTCTTAGCTTTTCTGCTGCTGTAATTTGTTTTTACATCTTATATCTAAAACTGTGACTAATTTTACCTTTCTTTTCCCATACAGGGGTCAGCGTCTAGAGGAGTCTTTGGAGTACCAGCAGTTTGTAGCAAATGTTGAAGAAGAAGAAGCCTGGATCAATGAGAAGATGACATTGGTAGCCAGCGAGGATTATGGGGACACCCTTGCCGCTATCCAGGTATGGAGAAAGTTGTCAGCTCTTTGTTGTTCTTGTTGCATTATTGTTGGTTAGAGCTTAACGAACCTTTTCCTTAACTGTCTTTCCAATTTAGAGGTTATTGTTAGTTCCTTTTGAAGGCCTACATTGTAAAAAACATGAATTCGTTTTATAAAAGCATCCCAAGTATGTTATTTCCTATAGAAATAACTTGCAATTTGGTGTAGCTTTGCATCGCTTGACCTCTGATGGGCAGAGGTCCTGGTTAATTCAAATGGCTGAAGTTATATTGGAAGTCAGTATCAGTCTCCTTTTGTCCACAGAAAAATGGCAAGCTGTGCTAACCAGCTAAGATTAATAGTTTTTGTCAGAAAAAGTTTATGCTAGCTGATTTATAACAATAAATTCTTTTCGTTTTATTTTTAATAAGCAGTGAAAAATTATCTTAAAAAGTGGCCATGTCTCGTATTTGCAGGGCTTGCTGAAAAAGCACGAAGCATTCGAGACTGATTTTACTGTCCACAAAGACAGAGTGAATGATGTTTGTGCCAATGGAGAGGATCTCATTAAAAAGGTGAGCGTAAACTGGTGAAGAAAAACCTTCAAAGGCTACCCAGGACATTTTCATGTCAAAGTAGACTTACTCTTCTCTGAGGACTGATTTGTCATCTCTTTGAAAAGAGCTCTTACTCATTTTTTGCAGCTGAATAAGCTGTTGGTGTTAACTGCTTTCAAAGCTCTTACTTGCACAAAATCTTTCAGTTGAAGTCCTTGCTCTGTCACCAACTTACTGGATGCCTTGGAAGACCTTAAGATCATATGGTGTGCATTTTTTTCTTGTGTCATGTAGAACAATCACCATGAGGAGAACATTACTGCCAAGATGAAGGGCCTCAGAGGCAAGGTATCAGATCTGGAGAAAGCAGCAGCTCAGAGGAAAGCCAAATTGGATGAGAACTCTGCCTTCCTCCAGTTCAACTGGAAAGCAGATGTTGTGGAGTCATGGATAGGTATGTTCTGTATTGGGGCACAGTACCCTATCACAAAGAAATTTGAAATGCTCTTTCATTTCAAAAGATCTCAAATACCTTCTCGCTTGCCGTTGTAACAAGCAGACCTAAACCCAAAGTAATCAGCAGTGCTATGCCGGATTTATGCTTTTTGAAGTAACCTGATTTGGAATAGAGAGAATGTTTGAGATAGAGACAATGACATTTTTACTAAATTTGTTTCATTTTTCAGGTGAGAAGGAAAACAGTCTGAAGACAGATGATTATGGACGTGACCTCTCTTCTGTGCAAACACTACTCACCAAACAGGTTAGTGCTAATGCTGCTTCCACCCTGTAAGTGATGGAGAGAACAAGTGAATGCTTCTGCAGTACACAAGGATCTGGTATTTATGTTTGAAATACATGCAGGGTATCGGAACGGTTAAATAAAAATACAATCTAAAATACTTTTGTTCTTTTTTTTTTTTTTTTTTTTTTTTTTTTTTTTTTTTTTTTTTTTTTTTTTTTTTTTTTTTTTTTTTTTTTTTTTTTTTTTTTTTTTTTTTTTTTTTTTTTT